>VZRQ01004341.1:721316-804608 GCA_013397975.1 Machaerirhynchus nigripectus
TTTTTTTAATAGTTCTTCACACCGCTGAAATTCCTGCTTTGTTTTTTAAGATAACAGTGTGGTGCCTCAGAGGCTCCAACCTGGAACATGGCTGCTGGATGAGCCATTGATAATTTCAGGGCTTTGGGAGATTTTGCACCATGTTTTTTGTTTCTTTTTCTTCACTCAACTGCATTTAATCAAAGAGTGCAGCTATCCCTCACTCACAGCCAGTATATCCATCTGTGTGCATTCACCTTTGGAAGTTTTTTCGATCTGAGAAACAAGTCACATCCAGCACTATGAGGTGTTTGGACAGACCTTTTTTTCTTTTTCCCCTAGTGCTATATAACTTTCTTTTCCCAATAATTTTTTTTTACCTTCATCCACTTAAAGGTGAAATACCATCAAACAAAAGCCAAGCAACAACCTGCATTAGGGCAAGAGCCAAGAGAGAGTAGCAATTTACAGCTCTCTGCCTGAAGCAAGGGTAGAGATTACTGTCATTTAAACCCACTTCCACCTTGCAATTTCCACCATTTCCTGCTACTTTGCAGCCTGGTGTATTACAAACCAAGACACCAGAGACGAGGTCTGACTTGAAGAGAAGCCCATCTTGTCCTGCTTGGGAATTACATCATATTTCAAGGCAACATACATCTTGCTGTGGACAAAATTAAGTCCAATAAAACCAATTTCCGCTCTGGCATTATTTAAACATGGCCACAATCAAATAGAGTAGAAAGCCAAATGAAAAACCCAAACACTAAAGTGATTTCATAGATGAAGGCTGAAAAGCTCCGCTGATTTGAACCCCCCCTGCTAAAGACGGATGTCCTGCAGTATATTATGGTCTGCGCACTGTAAAATTCTGTGACTTTTTAGCTACACTCGTCATTTTAAGTGGATCATGTACTCTACACTCCCTTCTGCAACCGCTTAAATCCCACCATGCGATTATCTTTTCCTGTAATACCACACTTTTCAGAATAGCAGCACACCAGCATTGTGAATAAACCCCAACAAAAGAAATTTAAGGACAAAAGAAGCATTGAGGGATGCAGACTCAATAACTACACTGTGGTTCATTCTTGCTTGTGGCTGTTGCTGGAACTCTGTGAAGTACCTTTGCCTTTTGAATAGAGCTGCATAAAAAACTCTCAGCTATCCAGTCAGTAACAGCAGTTTCTTTAAAGATTTCTGATAACTGCATTGGTCTGTAATTGGACACAGAGAAAAAAAACCTTACTGTCTTTGGACCTAGTAAAAGTTACCTACATATTTGTTTCTTTATTCTTCACCTATGTAGCTCCCCACAGAAGCCCTGCCCTAGCCCCTGAGGTTGCAATAGAGCGGCAGAAGAAATTTTTGCTAAATCCTTGCTGATCTGACAGTGACTTGCAGTCCCTGACTCCAAACCCTCTCATCTCGCACCAAAAAATCAAAACCACCCCCTTTGCTACTCATCCCGGCAGCCCTGACAGAGCTTAAGGAAACAAAGCTCACGAGCAGATGCATCTGTGTCATTTAAATACAGGGATGTAGGTACAACAAACCTCTAAACAGCAAATTAAATGTTAGGATGTGCTTCCTCCTCCCTGCCAGCCAGGCAAGGCAGTGCAGGGGGAAGCAGTGGCTGCACTACCACCCTGAGGACACAGAGAGCAGAGCCGAGGCTGCATCTCAGCCGTGCCTGCACACTGCAGGGAGTGTGTCCAATCCTATTCCCTTTTTTGTTTTTCCCTTCTATTTCTCCCTCCCTCCCTTTTTGGGGGGTGTGTGAACAAATGATAGCTCTGTGAAAATCAGAGAACAAAGGGAAGATCAAAGAAGCAGGTAGCTAGATCATTATGTATCCCAGCTGGGACTAGAGTTTAAGCCTCCGGAGCTTACTTGCCAAGTTATTTTAGAGTTATGCCAAGAGAGCTGTGCCCTCTGAAGCTTTCTGGCATAGGAAGTGTTGTGAGGCAGAGCAATGAGGTTTCCAGGGCTGCAGGAGGGATGTCAGGCCGCAGGAGCCATCAACTACACAGGCATCTAGTTAATTTAAGTGCAATTACAGTCAATAAAAGTTGTTTGTTACTTACATTTCTTTGGCATCCAAGAGATGCAGGTTTATGTACTGAGGCCCTCTGGGGCGTGTGGGGGTGTGTGTGTGTGTGAGGACTTTGGGGCAGAAACTGATTTTGCTAGAGATCCAAATAAGAACTTGGTGTCTGAGGTGCTCACAGAGCACTCTCTCCCGAATGCTGCACCACTCCAGGGACAGTCAGTGCCTCAGGAATGAGGC
This sequence comes from Machaerirhynchus nigripectus, assembly GCA_013397975.1. Classification (NCBI taxonomy): domain Eukaryota; kingdom Metazoa; phylum Chordata; class Aves; order Passeriformes; family Dicruridae; genus Machaerirhynchus; species Machaerirhynchus nigripectus. The sequence goes on from VZRQ01004341.1 coordinate 723,586, forward strand.
TGTACATGGACAATATGTTGGCAATTAGGCTGGAAGTGTGGGTCAGGAAAACACCCTAGAAATACCACCACATCCCCGATGGGATCTGGCTTGAGAAAAACCCCAGGACTGTAAGTGGAGCTTGGGTTCTTCACTAAGAGCCTCTTCTGCTCTGCGTTTTCTACCTCCGTGTTTGGAAATGCTCAAAGACACAATTTGGGTGGATGGGAGAACCTACCTTGCTCAGCATGCACCTCTGTCCCTCCCTCCTCACATACCAGGCTCTGTAGTTTCCCAGCACCTCTTGCACAACTGAATGCAATCTGTACTAATTAAGCTGTTCACACAGCCCTTTGTTTTCTCCTGTGTTGCTTTTCCACCCACATTTTTCTTCTTTTCCTCTTCAATTAATTTTTTTTTAAGACTTGTAGCTTTGAGCTGCCTACAAACGGGGGTAAAATGCTCTGTGCTAACATGTTTTCCCTCCTTCCCATGCCAGTGTTCTCTTAAAACCCAGACCCACACCTCGGGGAGCATGTTTTCTGGATCTAATTTGTAACTGTCTGCACAAAGAGAACAGAAGGAAGATGTTAATTTCACTAGCTACTGATTGCAAAAGTCAATACTCCTTGAGCCATTTGTGCCATTTCTCATCTTGACAATTCTTTTGGGGGAAAAAAAAAAAGTCAAAAAGTGCAAAATGTTTTACCCATGTGTGCAGGTTATCAACAATGGTGCCCAGAGAGCACAACAAACAAAAAGTATTTTTAAGTGTAACTCCATTTTTTTTTTTTTGCATGAAAAAGACAGGACATGTATTTCTATCATGAGCTGCTGATTTTGGAAATATTTGTTCATTAGTTACACTGTGCCAGCAATAGTCGACCCATCTCTACAATTGCCTTTTCTCTTTTCCCTCAAACCTAGAGTTTTTACAGAACCAAAAAGACCATTTCCCATTACTCAGAATAGTACATGAAATAAACAGCCACAAGGTTAGAGGGTGCCACAGTTAAAAAATCACTTTCTACAGAAACTGGATATATGTGTGAGAGCATGAAATGACTTATTACACAACCAGCACAAGGAAATGTAAAAATAAAATCTGGTCTCCCAGCAGCAAGCAATGGCTCCTAGGTCATGCCCAGCTTTCCCCACTGTTTCGAAGGAGCAACCTTTTATTGAAACCATGCCACAGGAAGGTGAAGGACTGTGAGGGCAGAGCAATGCCCAGAGATGGGGCTGGCCACATTGCTCCTTACGGGACTATCCAAGTAAAAGGGATCCTGCTTTAACTACTGGGGCATTCCGTCATTCCTTTAGGAACCACAGGCTTTATTCCGCTAAAAGCTGTTTTAGCTCTTGTGTTCACTTCCATTTGCCTGGGCAAGCATGATAAGCAAGACAGACTGACAGCCCTGTGGTGGGCTGGTCCCTACTCCATCACTGTTACTTGCTCCCCAGCACTTCAGCTCAGCAGCAAAACTTAGCGTCACTCCCCAAGTTTCTTGCAATATAAATACTTTTATATGATTAATGTGTGCTCTGCATGTTCTACAAAAACTGCAGCAAAACCAGAGACTTCAGGTACTCCGACCATTGTGATACCAGCAACCAGGAAAGCCTATCCTGAGTGATGAGGACACGCTGTGACTGTGCGTGCAGGAACTCACTGCTCCACGGGGATTCAAGAAGATCCCATCAGATCTCATTAAATGTTTAGGATCGTAATTTTTTCGTGATTTCAATGGGCAGGTAAGCATCAAAAAGAAATCAGTGGTTACTGCAGGTAAGTCAGGTAAGTGTTTAGGGGTCTGCCTCAGCACTAAGGGCTCTAATTAAGTGCATTAAGTGAGAAGACAGGACAGGACAGCCCTGGTGCTGCAGCAGAAACTTCAGCTCCCTGCAGGAACCATTTCACTGGAAGCAGAAAGCAGAAGAGAATCAACACAGAAGCCCTGCATCCGAAAGCGGGGCCTCAAGATTTTGCTGCGAGCAAAAAAAAACTCTTCCCACTAAACGAGGCTCAACAGCTGCCAGTCTCCTGTCTCCAGCCTTTGTTCGCTCCAGTAATGAACACCTTTGTACAAATAGCTGTAGATTAGAAAAGGAATTAACCTCCAAACAAAGGAGAAGCTTAATTAAGCATTGCACTAAAAGAAAACAGAGGGGAAGTACAGGTTAAAAAAAAAAAAAAAAGAAAGACAAGACAGCTGCGCAGACTTAATTCCAGTTTTTCCTCTTGTAGGTCATTTTACTCAATGTAATTTCCTTTCTTTATTTGCACAAATTTGATACTGAGGCACTGCCCATGAACAGAAGGGTTTTTCTTGCTTTCCATTCACTTGTACCTTTTTCAGTGCTTTGCATTACAAGCCCTTTGTCAAAAAAAAAAATAAAATAAAAAAAAGGAGCAAAATAGATTTAAATTAGACTTTGGGAGTATGCCATTTCATATACTTCTCCCCAGAGAGCTTCAGCTAATTAAACAAATGATTGCAAAATACTCACAATGTCAACCCTGTCAGCTTATATGGAAAATATCTACACCAAGCCGTGGTTATTTAACCAAACTCAATGTGAGGAGCAATGTTCTTTGAACATAAGCACAAACCTTAGGCTGTAAGGGGACAGGTTTTAGAACCATGGGTGGATTATGGGGAGACCACAGACTTTGACTATCCCAGCCCATGGCCTTAGGAGCCAGCCACACCAATCTGAAAGGGACAGGAGCTGAACGACTGGGTGGCCAGGATGAGCAGACTTCAACACATTCAAAAAATGGATGAGCATACTGAGCTGCTCTTGACATTTAGGCTGAGCTCTATATTAGTGCCAAGAGGACAGGGTAGGAGTGGTTAATGATGATGAAGGAAATATCTGGATTTTTGCTGTTAAATTGCAGCAGCTCAGAGCAAAAGCTGTAAAGAAGCAAGCAGAAAGAAGTAGGTGCCTGGGGTAGGAAACCAGGAATATAAATGTTATGTGATTAGTCTGTGCATAGATGCTGGAGGCAGTGAAAGTCTCAATTGTCTAAAGCGAAAGGATTTTAAATTTCTCTATACATTACATAAAAACCTTCTTAAAATTCCCCCCCCCCATTTTTTCCATCCCACCCTTTCCATTTCATCTTGCCTTCCTCTACTCTAAGCCACGCAGCTTGCCCAACAAGCTCTCTGTGCCCATCCTCTCTGCCCAGACCCTGCTGCCCGTTTCTACCCTCTGCTACTCTTTATTCCTCCCATTTTCTTCTTTACAACACACCCCTCCAGTATGAAGCATGCACTGACTCTCAGGACTGACTACTCCTTTCCCTCTCACCCCTCCATCCTGCTCTTGTCTTACACTGTATTTAATTTACCCAAGGAAGAGACACTTCCCAGGCCAGGCACCTTAGCTTCCAGAAGGATTTTATGATCAGGTGCATCCAACAAGGTCTAACATGAATTATTACAGCCTTAACTAGGAAAAGGTAACATTAGCTTTCCCAAAGCCTTGTTAAGGGTCACAAGAACCCGCTGTACAAGGTTTGAGCAAAAAGGACAGCGAGCAGGGAAGGCAGAGGATAAGGCAGAAAAAAAGTTGCTGTGCTCATCATGGCAGGTTCAGAGGCTGAAGCTGATGCTGAAAAGCACTAACAGAGTTAGGATGCTGGCAAGCCTCCGACGGGTTTCCCAGCCCTACTTGAGGAGCGCGGCTTGCTGTAGCTCTGGCAAACAGGACTGATCTCAGCTGCTTGCTCAGCACCTCCTGATTTAGGAGATGAGATTAGCAGGGGATAAGCCTCACCCCAACTGATCCGAGTGCAAACCCAGCTCTGTTGCACTGAATGTCTGAAAGTGTGAGACAGTAGTATTAAATTAATTAAATATTATCTATTCTCAGGTGCCCTGACCACGATAACCCTGAGGATGCCCCTGAGGGCATTGTCCTGGCTGAATTGGAGAGGTGCAAGGCACAACAGAATTGAGGCAAGCTCCTACCCATCCAGTCCTCCTCCTCCGTGGTTGCTTCATGCCTTGGCAGCAGTATTAATGAGAAAACAGTTTTGAAAGGGGAAACTCAGTTCAGAACGTTCCTTTAGGAGAAATGCCAAGATCCTTCCTTATTTATCTTACTTGTTGTGTAAACATTTTCATAATGCTTATCAATACAGTCTGTAGAGTGGATTTTTTAGAATACCCAGCATGGACATCAGCATCTTGCTCATGACTCTGGCCTTTTCTCTGACTCCACACACTGGAGCTAATGCATCATTTGCCGTTTTACTTTGTGTATGGTGCTGGCCACACTGCAGGCTCTTAGTAAATCAAGCTAAATGAATGAGAAAGTACTGAAATAACATAATAGACACCAGCACTGGAAATGGTCAGGAAATAGGAATTAAGGATGAATGCTCTGTTTACATGATCCAAACACATTAAGGTGTGAGGAAGCTGTGAAATTCTTCACTGTACGTGTTTGGTAAGAGCATTCAGCTTGCTTCTGCCAGATTCCCTCTTAGCAGTACTGGTTCCAGATTCCAACTGCTGAGCAATTTTAAAGTTCAGTGAACAAATTGTTTCAATTGTTTGGTTTTCTCCCATTTTCTGTGTGAATTATTCTCAAATTCAAGCTTAGTTTTTGCTTCTAAATGTGAGCAACAATCTGAGAAGGCTCTAATCAAAATGGTGCATTAACTTCTCCCCCCCACCCCAACTTCTTCAATGTACATAACCCAGCCTGTACAGTTATGAACACAAAATATTAACATAATGTACCTCTTCCTTAGCAACAGCTATAGTGTCAGGGGAATGCAGCCCATAATAATACAGCTTGATCTAGAAGCACAATAAAATATAAATAAGCTTGTTACACTTCAGTGGCACACAGGATTCCACTGTGAAGGGCCTTCATGAATTTAGAAACCTCATCTTCTTTTTACTCTCCAACACAGATTATTTAGAAGAAGATTTATGGGCACACATACCCTTTTATTCCTGAAAATGAAATGTAATTGTTTACTCAGTAACAGTGTTACTTTGCTGCAAATCTACTACTAAATTTGTGGGCATAATACAGTCACACACACACTCACCTGTGGAAAGCAGTGCTCATAATGAGATAAACATGAAACCAGGACTTTGAGAAAATCTAAAGGGAGACTTCCATGAGAGCATCCATAGTTGTAGTCATTTTCTAATGAAGAAAGGCCAAGCAATGTTCCCAAAAAAAACCAGCTGCAGTGAATTACTACTAATTAGCATGTTTAATCTATAAGACTTTCCCCGTACCTATCTGCAAAAAACCCAGCATTCCTGGCTGGATAAGGGCAAAGTCGTCTTCTTGCCCCAAGTCCAGCTGTTTTTCTCCATCCCTGAAAGCTCCTTGGCCAACAGCCCCACGGCTGCTGCACCCTCATGCATGCTGGCCCTCTAACCCTTATAATTACAGCTAATCAACCTTGGTGTCTGTTCTTACAGGCAGGAAGATCTTTCAAATACTGCTTCTTGTGAGTTTTCAAGGAGAACAAACTACATCAAGCCAATTTGAAGGCAGTAACAAACCATTTGGAGCTAGAGGATAGGAGTCCTTCTCTTCTGAGCAAACACTGCTGTTTTCAAGCCAAATACACTTGGCTGAAAGTCGTAAAACATGAGGCCTCTTATGAGGGAGCCAAGTTAGAGTCTTAGCATGGTGTTCCATAATCAGTACATCAGTACTTAGTATGCATTTATTAAGGCTGGGATTTCCAAAAGCACTTATTAAGAGTGAGGTATGCAATTCACAGGTATAACTTTCCCTCCGAATGGATTATATCACATCACTAGGATTCCCTCTGTAATAAACAAGACACAAAGAAAAGAATCAAAATTCAACAACCCACTTGGAGGAAATTCAGGGGCCAAAAGAGGCTCTAAATCCAGACATTTTATAAAGCATCAGATCACTGTCTCTGGTGGAAATCTCTCATTTCCAACAATATCCGATTCAGCCAAAGATGATTCCAAGAGCCAAGTGCTGTAAAAAAACCTGCTTACCTACAGAAAATCCCACTGCACAGCTAGGGAGCCATCAAATAAACACAAAACTCTTCGACTCAGTGCTGTCAAGAGTAGTATGTCTGAGCCTAACATGATTTGCTTGTATGGGAAATCATCTGCCTGCCTTTCTACAGCACTGCTGATGAACTTCTACGAGAATGTGGTAAATTTCTACATTTTACTGGAAGACAGACAGACTACACCACTGGATAGCTGTGGTCTTTAGAAGTTGCTGTTCCTAACTTTAATTAGAACATTTTTTACATTTCTTTTGTAAGGGCGATTTGCATTCTCTCAATACATCATACACATAGTGAAAAATAACAGCAACAGAAAATCACAGAAACATAGAATAATTTGGGTTTGAAGGGACCTTAAGGACCATCTGGTTCCAACCCTCCTGCCATGGGCAGGGACACCTTCCACTAGACCAGGTTGCTCAGAGCCCCATCCAACAAGGCCTCGAACAGTTCCAGGGATGGGGCAGCCACAGCTTCTCTGGGCAACCTGTGCCAGTGCCTCACCACCCTCACAAGTAAAGAATTTGTTTCTAGTATCTCTTTCAGCTTAAAGCCATTTTCCCTTGTCCTATTGCAACAAGCCCTGCTAAAACGTTTGTCCCCATCTTTCTTGCAGGCCCCCTGAAGGTGCTGGAAGGTCTCCCAGGGGCCTTCTCCATGCTGAACTATGCCAACTCTCAGCCTACCTTCATAGGAGAGGGGCTTCAGACCCCTGGTCATTATACATTATAACACATTATAACATTATTACATATCATAACATTAATAATAAAAATGTATAAAAGGCAATTTGTAAAGGATCCTAAGCCAACCCGGTCCTTTGAATTTGTACCTATTTGTGAATATATGCAAGCCCTCCACTGAACAACTGGGATCCTGTGTCCCACTCCAACACCCCCATACGTTTCCATAGGAATCCTCTAGAAAAACAGGGTTTTCCTATTCTCCATCCTTCCAGGTGATAATGACACACTTCAGCTATGTCATGGAGCCCTTCTTTAGACAGGCCCCACATGACACAGCGAGGGAGAAGACACAACACACAGCAAAGGATGCCAGCAGCATGGCTTCTGTGACAAATCCTGGCTTTCCAGGGGCTAAGCTCCTTGTGGCAGAGGGCTCCCACGGGAAGTGCTACCTCACATCGTGCACCTACTTAACATCTCTGGATGTGTAAAATGAAGATTGGTTATGCCTCTCAATCAAAGCACTGCAGACCAATCCTAGACTCTGTCACACAAGCATATGGCTTAGGAAATCAGTGAACCTGAAATTTCATCTCTCATATGATTTACCTGCCATCTTCTCTCACTACACAAATATAAATACAACAGGCATTTTTCTGCAGCCCTGAATGATTCAGAATTAATACCAGATGACAAAATGGACCATGTACCAGGAGGGGAAAAGTTACAGTAAAAGCTCCTTCCCATTAATGGGACCATTCATTCATATGCCCACTATTCCACAGGGGAGCTGGACATAAATAATGTATTTGACATCTAGTTATAGACGATTATATCTGACATAATGAAGTTATAATGGAAGGAGTTTGCACATTGTTTGGTTATTAAGTGCCCATTTCTTGTCCCTGCACCAGGTGCAATGGTGATAGGCCATACAAATCATCCAGAAGAAATGCCAAAATGGGCTCCCTTACTGATAAAGCACCACACATGTTTATTAATTTAACAGCTTGTCTTATGTCTCCCCCATCTGCTCATTTAAAACAGTTATTTGCCCTATAAATATTTCAGGAAGAGAAGTGTAGCCAAAAATTAGTCTGGCAGAAAAGGGGAAAAAAAAAGTTTGAGAAAGGGTCTCATGCTGTATGCAGCACTACACTCTTTTTTTCCACGCTGAACTGGTTCAACAGCTTTTTTTCAAGCTGGTAATAGGACATTCACTTTAGATTAGTGATGCTTGAGGGTGCACTGCCATAGCTGACTCCACTTTCCAGCTGTTGCCACTGTCAGGTGGGTGAAAACTTCCACCACTGATGGAGAGTGGCAAAACTCAGTGCAGCGGAAAACGAAAGCCACTGTCAAAAAAATCTCCTGGGTGCATGTCCATGTCCATTTTGAGCTTACCAGGTCATACGGTGGCTTCAAATGGCCTACAAAGAGTAACATTTCAAGGCATCTTTAAATCACAGCTCATGCTGATCTCCATAGGAAAACTCCTTTACTAGGAGTAAAGCTGGTAAAAAAAAAGCTTCTTAAAAAGTGCCTTTTAAAATTTTTTTCACATGACTAAGAATAATGGAAAAGGCGTTAAATATCACTCAGGCTGTTCTTCCCCCCTTCCCCAAAATCCTTAAATATTTTCAAGTGTAAATACTTTGAACAGTTTCCACCAGCACACAGGAGTTAACACTCCTCCTTGAGAGACTTTAACTCCAGCTTTCTGCTAGAGCAAACGCTGTTATCTTATAAATAAACAGCAATGCCCCGAGGTGCTCCTCTGCACTGAAAACACACAGTCCGTAGAAATCAGAGCAACAGTTCAACACCACAGTGAAAACCAAAACGGTGAAGGGCGTGCAATTAACTCTTTCTGACCGTGGAGAGCTACAGGATGCAAGGCGGGACCTCACTGATGGCAGCAAGGAAACAGGAGGACTACAGGCTGGCTGCAAGATTTCCAGGAGCTCTGGCTGCTCTGGTTGTGATATTCCTCAGCACCACCTATGATACCTAATGAGGAATTAAGGAACATGGAGCATGGCCCATGTTCAAAGCAGCTGCCTGCCTTGGGAACATCAGTACAGTCCAGAAAGGTGGACATTTCGGTACAGACCTGAGCCACAATGAGAGATTTTCAGAGAGCTCTGCATAAAACTGAGAAAAGCTTCATTATATCAGAGCTCATCCATCCCTCTGCCATCTTCAGGACCCAAACAAGCCCCATCCCTGGCAATGCAGTCTCCTGCATCCGCATCTACCACCCTGCCCAAAATCCACCCTGTTGCAATGTCAACCTGTTTACTCATATCCAGCCTGGAATGAGGCTGCCTATCACAAAAAAACAAACCAAACCAAACCAAACAAACAAACAAACAAAAAAAAAACCCATAAAAACAAACCTCAAATGAAAATCAAACAAACAGCAAAGGAACACAACAAATAAATCTGTGTAGTCAGATTCAAAAACAGACTTAGAAACAAGGCAGCTGCAAATTCACAGTACACATGAGGCTTGTAGTCAGTGCAAAACCTTTCCTGTGACGGTGCAGGTGTGGTGACAGACATGTCCCACCCAACTGGTGCAATACCAGTTACCTGCATGCCTCTTGCACACTGCTTGCCTGAAAAGCCACATGTGGTAACAGAATGGTGCTGACTTGCTGCATTTAGCACTCACACCCCGTGCTGGAGTGAGGGACATCCTCTAGTGGACTCAGGGGAAGCCCTGAGAGATGTCGCCCTTGAAAAAAGGCTGAGCAAAACCAAAGTACATGGCCAAGAAAGAGCAGGACACGATACAGTATCCCAGAACTGCAAAAGGGAAAAGGGAAGAAGGGTCCTGAGCACAGGGACCCCAAACAGCATCCACTGCATGATCCTTTCCTGGCTTAAAAGCATCAAATTAGCCTCTCCTTGGACTCTTCCACCTGCAGGATGTGAGGAAAATAATACTGTTTTAAGAAGCTGGAAACATATAGCTAACTCAGAAGGACCAGGATGAGTAAAGAGGGATCACTAAGAGCAGCAGAGGGACACTGTAAAGGACTCTTGAGGCAAGAAAATGCCTTCACCAAGGGGACTCCAGCAGAAAATGGAAAAGCCTGGAAACAGGAGATGCCTGGCCACCACTGGCTCACAGCAGGGACTCCTGAACAGCACCTCTCTCACAGTGCTGGACCTGGGGAGGGAGAGGCAGGCAAGCTGGTGTCTCAGGGCTGGAGCATGGGAGACATGACCCTGTGTGTCAGCTTGAATTAAGGCAAGGAGTGCCACTGGGCCTTGCTGCCCAGCGCTCCCCTTTCTCTGGACCCGGGAAGGAGGACTGGGGCTGTGCAATAAGCCCAGCTGTCAGATCCTCCCACATCATCTCCAAAGCCATCGACCCTCTCTGGGACCTTTGGGAGGGAAAAAAATAAGTAAGACCCAGAACGCATACTTAGAAAAATCTTACTCTATTTTTGGTTACAAGGTTTCACCATGCTTCTGCTGTTCAGGAAAGGTTCTCCCTCAGATACTGCAAATGCAAAGTGGAGAGAAATGGCAGAATGGATCCAGGTTTTGAAGAAAGAAAGCACAAAGGAACATCTTCCACTAAGATGGAAAAGAAAGGCGCAAACCCAGCAAAACCTTTGTCTCCCCGACGTGCTGTCTAAGCACTGAGGCCAGATTCTGTGTTTATGGAATATGAACCTGATAACTGGGGTTTACAGGAAAACCTCCCAGAGTGCCTTAACACAGTGCCAAAACAACCTCCCTGGCTAGAGAGATCTGCACAGAAGGATAAGAACTTCCTGTGCCTTATTTGCTGTTTATTTCTAGAACTGGGGACCACTACAGAGTTTTGCTTATCAGCTAACGTTTAGGAAATGTACTGACTTCAAGCATATCAATCTCCAAGATAACTACTCTCTGAACTTCAACTTATAAGGAAACCTTTATAAAACATCAGCTCGACAGGGAAGGAAACTTTCTCAGGCTGCCTATCTTGAAATGACAGGCATACATTTCAAGTTTAATATGATTCCACATATATGCTAAAATCTGCTTCTATATGGCTTTATAAATAGTCTTATGCACATATTTGGTGAGTTTAATTCACTTCTTTACTGTGTTTTAGTAACTGGCAGAATTTGAGTATAAATGTTTAATTTATTGCTATATATGATAATTCCATAAAATCCCTTTCTAAGCCAGAGTATCAGTGTCACTCTCATCTACAAAACTCCTTGCTATTGTCAGTAACCAGTGATCCATTTTTAAACACAGGTTTAATCTTCAGTCTGTGATATCACAGACTAAGTTCTCAGCTATCCCTGGAATTACTCTGTACAAAGGAGATGCAAACACTTGCATAAAAGTCATGTAGTCACATCCAGATTGTTGGACTGAAAGGAGGTGTAAAAACAGCGGTTAACAGCGCTTCTTAGATGGAACTAATTTTACAACAGCCTCAAATTAAAAAGGGGGTGGGGAGTAAGAAGCATCTTGATGAAAAATGCTGATTCAAGGCTTCATTTCTATTCAGTGATGTACAGTGTCATTACTGGGTGGCTGCACAGAGCAGTGGCTCAGAGTAATTACCCTGTAATGCACAGTGACACTAATGTACTAGTAAACTACTGCAGTTTATACTCTATTCACCACCAGCATCAGGACTCTGAAAGGCAGGTAAAAATCCCCTGCATGCATAAACAATGTGTGTAAATGTCACCAGTGATAAAATTTTTAAAAAGGAGAAGGAAGAGGCAGTTACAAATAAATCTGTCAGCTGAGAATTGCAACTGCACAGACCCACAGGAGCACTAAAGCTGTATCTTTTTTTTTGATAATACAGGAAGGAAAGATGCTCCTATTAAAGTATCCTACCCAGGCTCTATTTCCATTTATTACAATTAAAACTGTATGGTGGCTGCTTTTTTTTTTGCCACTCTAAGTGCAGGGTTGGCCTGCATCTGGTGCTCAGCTTAGTGCAAGGGGCAGCATGGAGGGGAAAGGAGTAGCCAGAAGTACTAGTGGTTTATGCTGACTGTCACAATGCTGCTCTGGTTTTAGAGATCCAGCTACAGGAAACCTGGAGGAACACAAGCTTAAGGACAGGTGGTTTTGACTCCTTTGTTTAAAATGGCTCTTGTGGTTATGGGATGAAGCTTGGAACATGAACCAAGCATGTCCTAAGGTGTCAGAAAAAGCAGGCAAACAAAAAGGAATCATAAGCCTAATAGACTTAGGGAAAAAACCCCAAAAAGATTATTACAATACGCTAATGGATTTTGGATGCTGAGGCTAGAAATGAGGCAGCAGAGCTACACATTCCACATCCCAGGGCCAGAGGAAAGCCTTGCTCTTCCCCCAGGAGACAGTACCAATTACTACGTTTTTAACAGCCCCTTGTCACCAGCTAATAGATTGATGCCTCCAGAGCTGGCTTCCTCCCTGGCCCTCTCCTATTAAGTTACACAAGAGTATTCAAGTCCTTTTACCAGCACACAGCTTTAGTAATATCAGTCCTTCCACCATGAGCAGCTCGTTCTTAAAGACCTCTCAGCTAGGGGGGTGGAGGCCCTGGTGAAAGCTGTCAATGTAGCAGTGTATGCCAGACAAACTCTATTTTACCCTCTCTGCAAGCACTGCAACTGTTCCACCTGACCCACTTTGCCCTGCTCCTGGTAGCACTGCCACTGATCTTGCCGAGGCAGCTCTGCCCTCATGAACGGCAGATCACTGAAGAGTTTTGTTGGTCTTTAGCTCTTTCAGCTTGGAGAAAGCAAGACACAGGTTTTCTGTCTGCTGCTGTTCCAGCATCCCTCAGTCTTCTACAGTCTGTTCAGATGCCAAGGCAAGGATTTACATTGACTTATTCTAAGTAAGCTCTGATTCATCACCTCAATGACAGACTAGAGCAAGAAGGTCCTGCAAGTCATAACTGTCTCTGCCTCACTAGAGTGCTCTGCTGTAAATGCAAGGTAGTAAATTTTACCACAGAGCTGGAGGTTTTCAAATGACTTAGAAGAAGCTGATCATCTCAAATACACATGTCAAATCCCAGGGTAGTTCACTTAAAGCTGAATGGAGGTTGTGGACCGCCAGGAGATTGTACACAATCAGCCTGACTCATGGCAGGCCAGATTTGGAGAGAGAACTGTGAATCTGGCATCCTCACACCACCCAGCCCATGGCTCCACCTTGCATTTTTCAATTAAGAGCAGTTAGATAAAACATGTACAGACACACACACATACACCAACAGCCTTACAGTGTTGTGGCAGAATGGTAACAATCACCACACAGATCAGTTTGGTACCCTTTCTGCCACTGTAGCACCCTTTGAAGAGTGGGAAAAATGGAAAAAACCCCAAACCTAAGGTACAGAATATCTCCATGCTACCACACTTCGGCTGTCCTCTTCTTCCCCTTCTCTTCTTCCACAACATTCCCCAGGCTTGATGTTCACAAACACTTGCAAAGTTGACCAAGAAATCCCTTCATATTCCTGTATGACTTTAGCTTTGCTATTATCTATTCCAAGAAAAACAAGCTGCTAACTTTGATATCATACCTGAATATTGACCAGCCTATCCAAAAGGAGCAAAGGGAGGTGTAAGAGGTCTGCACCACCACATCTGCCTGCTCTGGGAACAAGTTCATTTTCCCAGGCCTCAGAGGAAAACACTGGGGGCTCAGCACAGCACAGCACGGCCTGTGAATGATCCTCCAAAGCGGGCAGAGAAATCAAGGGCTCACATTCACATTGCTTTATTTGCACTATTCAAGACAGGCATCTGTCTTAGCAGGGCTATTCTGGACTTACTCTGTATATACTGGCTACTGGCATCGCTCCCAAGGGCAATCACCTCACCTAAAATTTGACTCATCCTCTATACTGAACACCTCCTCACCAAGTCTAGAAAAAAAAACCCTGAAGCAACAGCAGTGAGGACCGAATCCAGGCTTGAACTACTGTACAACCCGTTCTGTATGCTTTACTCACCTGAGGGGCAGCTGAAATCTGCCTTTTTGAGTTCTGTCATCAGCTCCCTGCACCTTTGCACTGCCACTAGGAAGGAAAGGTGCAAGACAGAGGGCAGGACCTAAGGTGTACCTGTCCCTGCAGGAGTAAACTAGTGGGGAGAGCAAACCACCTGGTGAAGTGATGGTATGTTCAAAGCTATGCAATGGGACACATGGGACACGGTCATCTCACACACGCCTCTCTTGCAGGAATTAACTTGCTCCCCAGAGTGTCCTCGGATAGAGGGTGACAACTTGGCCATGGAGGCTCTGTGAACAAGTGAGCGATGTCCACCCACGCCTGTGGCTGGTTTGGAATGCAAGTGAATGGAGACTGTCTCACTGACTCACCCTTGGATGGCGGTCTCTCCACATCCGAATCGAGGTGGATCGGTGGGGCAATGTAGGAAACCTGCCCATGGTGAGCCTGCCCTGTGGACAAATAAGTGGTTTAGTTCTGCAGTTTCCTACAGAGATCTATCAGGGCTATAGTCAAATACACAGCATTTTTATGGCACTGGGTTAAAAACAGGTTCGCAAGTATTTTGTTCAGGGTGTTTTTCACAATGAACTTCCATCTTGTGGGGACATCTGGGGAATAGCTGAAACCACTCCCATCTCTCACTTTTTCCTTGCAGACATGGGAACTCTGCTGAACTTTAGCTACACCTGCTTTACCACTACTACATACACTTTGCACCATGTTCTCTTGAAACCTGTTCTCTCTCTATATATATATGCTATTGAAGAGAACCCAATTTCACACAAACCCATTCAATCTGTTAACCTCACTTTAAGAAGGAAGCAAGCATTCCTGTGTCACAGCAATTTTTGAAGGAAGCATGGTATGAAGCACAATCCCACCTGTTTGTCCCACCTGCAAGAGACACAGATATAATTTTCCAGAGCTCAGCATTGCTTTCACATGAGTGGAAGTTTTTTTGGTTCCAAACACCACCGTGCAGTTTCTCAGCTGCTAAAGACTCAATCCTTCTCCTGCAATTTGGAGGTAACTATATAGAGAAACTTCTATTTATAATAAAAACTTTTTTTATAATTCATCTATTTACTGTACCAATTTACAGGGTTGTTAATCTCTTCTTCTAAACATGGAAAGTTAATGACACATAGATTATGATAACAGTTAGAGTAACCTTCCCATTTCAAGTAATATTCGTTCTGCAATAAAAGCAGTTGATTCCTCTTAAGAGACACATTCCAAATAATTAATACAGCTCCCTGTTGACACTTGCTGTTGTTGCTCCAAGCAATTTCCAAGCTAGCGTCACAGGCAGCAGAGCAGCGGTACAGTCTTCAGGCTTCTTTGTAATGACATCCAGGAATACCACAAGCACAGTATGTTGGTGCACAGAATATGTTGAAAACATCTCTTCAGGGAGATGAAATATTAATGGGAAGAGGGAGAAAAAAAAATAAAGGAAATGTGTCTGAATGTGCAGGTTATATTTACTGCTTTGCACTGAGGGTGACTCAGATAATTTGCATTATTAGCCATTACAACAACTGGACGTAATTCAGGTTTAAAATCTACTGACACATCATAAATTCTGTATTTGCTTTTAAGTGCTTTAACATGGGAAATCTGCTTCAGGCAAACCCATAGCAAGTAACAAGTTACTCTGCTTTCCTCTTCTCGTTTACATGTTAAAAACCCATTTGATGTCATTAGTGAGCAAAAGTCATCACTTAATAGCTGCTTGGTTCTGCAGCAGAAACAAGCAGACTGCTCTCACTCTGAGCTGCTCGATGTGCCGGATGATCGGTGCCCTTATAACCATAGAACAGTCTCCCCATTTGCTGCATCAAAGATACCACTGAAATGTAAAATAGCTGAGCTTGGCAGGAAACACTGGAAATCACCTAGCCCAGCTCAAGGGCAGCAAGAGCCCATAGCAAGTGTCCAATCTGGTTTCCAGTATCTCCAAGGATGGAGACTTCACAATCTCTCTTGGCAATCTCTACCAGTGCTTTGCCACCCTCACAGGAAAAAAACCAGAAAAGCTTTTCCACGATCTGCCTCTAAGAAGAGCCTGGCTCCATAGTCTTTATTCCCTGTCATCATGTACTTATACATATCAATAAGATCCCTTGGACAATCTGGTCCAGGCTGGATACTCACAGCTCTTCAGCCCATCCCCACAAAAAGATGCTTCAATCCCTTTATCATCATTATGGCCCTTTGCTGTACTTGTTCTGGGCACACTGCTGACACATAGTTTTGGGGTTTTTTTGTTTGGTTGTTTTTTTCTTAAATCACCTGGTCTTCCTGAGAGCAAACCAAAAGAGAATGATTCTGCAGGCTTAAAGGGCTGGGCTGGAGTAAAGAAGGCACATCCACATCATATGAAGAGCTAAAAAACATCTGTGAGTTTGTTTAGGTATTCATTACAATTCAGTAATAACTATGGAACCTTATTACTGATTTATTAAGGCTTTTACTTTATATGGAGGAAGCAGTAGCATCAAATCCTCTCTAGTGATAAATGAAACAAGCTGCAGAAAGCTTTTATCTATTTGCTGCTGATGCAAAACATAGTACTTCCAAAAAAAAAAAAATCAAACTTCTGTTACTACTACTATGTACTACTACTACTACTAAACAAACCAGACTTCTGTTAGACAGCACACTTCTCACGATGCTAATAAAACAAAATTCGGGTTTTAATATTCCTTCTCCAAAAAAAGCAATGCAAACAATTGTTGTGATTCATTTTCTGGGCATGAGTGCCAGCTCGCTTGTTCTTCAGACTCATCAGACTGTTCACACTGGAGAAACAAAGGGTCTCCACTGGTACCTAATAAATCTTGTTAATCAATAGAATCACATTTTTGCTTTGGTTTACTATTACTGCCAGCGGTGACCTTTGAGAGTTGAGGGAAGGGAGGCAAGGGGAAGTGTCTGAAGCAAGGCCTGGCAATGGGACTGGTACACAAGCACATGGTCTTCTTGGCTTTAATGGCATTACAAGTGTTTCTACTGACTCCATTAAAAACCAAAATTCTACCCAATGGACCTGTGAAAGGTTTTGAGACTGATCTCACTGGTACAGCTCAAGCTGATCTCAAAGACTGACAGAACCAGCTTTCCTAAGTGAGGCCGACTCCCAGTCCCTTTTGAGTGAGTTTTGCAGTTTCAGATGCTTACTGCAAGCCCCAGCCCTAGGAATGAAGGACTTCTATCTCCCTCTCTTCAGTTCCAGCTGCTGCAGAAAAGCACTTGAAAAGATGGATGCGAGAGCCTTAAAAAAAAAAAGAAGGCAGAAACACTCCACAGTTGTCTCTCCAATCCTTCAGCTGTTGTCTCTGCACATTGAGTCTGACCTGACAGTGGTGCAGGAAAAAGAAAGACTTCTGACAAAATACCAAAGGTCAAGATGTCTCTGTTGCTGATGGGAAGTTGAGCACACCTCGTATGGGAACAGCTTGCACGGCCTTCTCCTGATCCCACCCTGCCTATAACCATCTGCTGTTTCTGCAGCCAGCTCCTAGGTAAAAAAGTAAACAGCAATCAAATATAATCATCAAAGTAGTGTTTGATGAAGTTGCCGATTTTGTTTATACTAGCTCAGGTTGTGTGCCATTTCCCTTCTCCCTCTTGCTGGAGAGGCCTGTGCCCATGGCTCCCTGTGAGGGCTAATGCTGGAAGACAGCTGTGGATCATCCCGGACCTGCTTTTCTTTTATCATAACACAGGGATGCAGGTCTGGCCAACACTGCCTCAATATCAACACCACCTCAGCAGCCAGGCCACATGCACATGCTGTGACAACGTGAAAAAAAACCCCCTGTTTGGTAGCAACAATTTTGGGAGCAAAAATATGGATATGACCTTGAAAGTCTATCGGGTGACATGGCCTCTACCTTCCTCAGGTAGAGGAAATGAGAAAGATGTTTGTGAATTAGAAAAAGTGCTTGACTGGCCATTATTTTCAGGTCTGACACATTAGAGACACAACACATTTTAAAAAGCCATTAACTTAGAAGAACAAAGATAATGTTTTCTGAAGACTGAAGGAAACATAATAGCTTGGCCTAGGGGATTTTTTTTTCTACTGTTTTTTTAAAAGTGATCTGGATGCTCATAGACAGAAAATAAACATCCACACATCTTCAAAAATCTGCCCTTAAGTGATTTAGTCATCTACAGATGCAATGATACAAAACTACAGAAAAAAATCTGCAAATGCATGGACAAACCAAGAAAAGTAGCAACAAAGAAATCTCATCTGTGTATCTACTAAAACCACTTCCTCCTGGTCCTTTTTAGAAGCATACCCACTGTTTGTAGCACCTTAACAGGGCAGGCCTTCCTCCTGATCCTGGGCCAAAGTTCCAGAGCTGGTGACATTTGATTTTTCTAGAGTATTGTCATGTGTGCATGTGGGAAACATTTCTGCCTGGGCCTTGCTCATTTTCTACTAAAAATCTTCCAGTGCACTGTCAAAGAAAAAACCTGAATGGAAAACATAAGACTGAAAGATTCAAACCCCTAAAAGCAAAGGAAAAAAACACCAACTAAAAATAAGGCTTTTTAAAATACATGATGGCTCGTCCCCTAAAGCCCTGGTGATGCCATGAAGATAATCACAATCACCTGAAGGGATGGCCCTCTCTTTTCCCTGCTGCTCCTCTGCTCAGTGCCCATGGTGGGTACGGACAGTCACGCACCTGAACTGCAGTTCTGCCCCACGCCTGACTCAGATCCAGCAGCTGCAGTAGGAGGCCACCAGGAGCTATTTTTATTTAAACAAACATGCTTCAGACTCTTTGTTCTCAAGGGGTGAGAGTCCCCTTTCTTTGCTGTCCTTATCCAGGGGCGATCACTGCAACACATTTTTTTGCTGTCATGTCAGATTACTCAGATTTCCACCCATTTTCCAGCCTCTTTTAGCATTCTTTTGTCTTCCACAGGTTCAGCAGTTCTCAAGATCCTTTTTAGACAATCTAGTCAATATTTCATCCAGAGGATATAATTTAATTTCGTGCTGATATCTCTGATGACCCATGTTCCCAGGTACTGCCTCTCCTACACCCTTTCTTGTCTGAACCTCTGAATGCAGGCACCTTCACAGACTTTTTGTCCACTTGCTTGGATCAATAATTAGTTAATACCCTTGCAACCACACATCCATTACTGAGCCTTTGATTTCAGTGCTTTACAGATTTTTTTTTTTTTATATATAACAATAGGATGGGCACATACTAGGTATGCAACATATATATTCTGAGGAAAAGTCTTGGAAAACATAATGACGATTTTACCAATATATCTACAGATAAAGTATTCTTTGCATGCTGTGGCCTATTTTTTTCCCATGTAACTGAAAAAAATCATTATTAAAAGCAGTCCAGTTTGTCTGCAATGATCTGATCTATAAAATACAACATTACTTTTTGGACACATTTGTGTAATTCTGTAAATGTTAGCAGGATTTTTTCATGAATCCAATTTATTATCTAGCAAAAGATTACATTCATTTTGTTGGATTGCAGTTTCTAGGGTCATCACTCTCATCCTCTTTTAATTTTCAAAATTAGTAAATTTTTTCTTGTCCTTTTTTCTCCCCTCATGAGTCTTTTTGAATCCCATAAAACGTAGGCATATATAAAAACATATGAAAAGAGAAATTAAAAAGCTGGTGGGCTTTTTAACAAACTCTTTTGACATGCCATTAAACAAATTTAATTCAGATCTTTTACTCTGCATATATTCAGACTTTTCCTGCCAGCCTTTTTTTCTGCCTTTCATCAATGACTACCTTTACAAAACATCATTCCCTCACTGCCCACCCTTTTCCATTTCGCATTAAAAGCTTTCTTTTTAAATAAAGCTTTTATAAAGCCATTCTCTTCCTCAGACATGTCAGAGTTAGCACGGATTCTGTCCACTGCTTCATTTATTCATGGCCTTTTATGGAGTATCTCTCTTTCATCTGTGCATCTCTCTTTCATCTCTCAATGCCCTTTTAACTCCTTAGGGTAGCAGCAACTCACGCACTCCCTCTTCCTCCCTCGCTCCCACGGTCATTTCCCTGTCCTTCCCTCAAAGCCGTGGATGCTTCTGAATACAAGAAAACCCTCTTTTCCAAGAGGAACTCTCTGACTACATTATCTCTGCTCTCTTGCCGTTTTGCCTCTTGTATTTCATACTGGGAACTATCGCAAGCTTAAAGCCACTGCAGCAGGAAAAAGTAGGGTACCTGCAGTGTGGCTTCCACGAGGGACAGCTGGCTCCTGGTCACATCTGCCTGCTGAAAACAAGGGTTACCAACACCAGCAGCCTCAGTGGGCCACGGCCAAGTTTCCCAGTACTAAAGCAAACTTCAGGCTCAGTCAAGGCAGCTGCCAAATGCAAAGAAGACCTTGGATGCGAGGAAGAAAATTCAATGAAAAAAACAGAGAAAGGGGTAAACTGGGAAGATGTTTGGCTAAGTCCCTGTCACAGATGCATCTTGTGTTTTAGAGTAAATGCAAATCCAAAAGCAGCACCTGGCAGTGTGCTTGTGTGAGCAGAAGTCGGACTAGACTTTTCCAAGGAAGTACTATTCATGTTTTTAATTTGTCACAACAAACAGACCTAACCATGAGAGGAAGGAAATCAGAATGATCCTTTTTGATGACCAAGGTGTCCCTCACGTGACAGCCATTACCTGGGAGGACCAAGGCTAGTTTTGAGTTACAAGAGAAAATAAGGACATAAATAATGCCAAAGGTGTGGGTTAAAAACCGACCATCACAGCAGCTGAAGCAACTGGAAGCTTTTCACTGGTGACAGATGTGCATTTTTCAAGAAGTATTTAGGACTCAGAAACTCATGTTCCAGCTGAAGTCAGAGGTGAATGAGCTTCTTCAAGTCACACCAAGACTCTTCATTTTGATGTGCAAACATCGTAATTTGTGTTTTTAGACAAACCTCATCCTTCTGTTTAGGACCTAAAACATTTGATTTAGCAGCAACTTGGCTCAAGTGATGCTCTGCATACTCCATCCCAAAATCTACCCTGTGGTACAAGAGCCTGATGTAAAGGCTGGGAAGGACAAAGAACTAAAAAAACTGGGAAATATTTCACACAGTCCATGATAATTAAACTCTGTAAAAGATCTCCTACCTTCCTCCCCACATGGCAGCACATACTGGAAGGCTGTATCCAGGCCTGGCTTTCCCCAGTGCCCAAAGCAGGGAGCTGACCTCCAGGACTGCATATTTTTTGAGCTTGTCTCCCCAAAGGCTTGCCCAGCAGGCTAAAGAAACACGACATGCTGTATTTTTCCTCCCCTCCCAGATGTGCTCGCTGTGCTATGAAATATGATTTACAGTCACCTGCACTGAAAAACGTGGGAGAGGAGGAGGATTTTGGTGCAGAGGAAACAGAGGGAGTTGGAGCAATGCAGTCCTCAGAGTCCTGGAGCAGATGACAAATAATGGTCACAAAGCACTCAGAGTGGGTTTAGCAATGGTGAATACAGCAAAACCCAGCAAGATTCTTTCGGCTACACTCCAGAGATTTAATCTGATATGAAGAGTGTTGATCGAGTTTCTGCTGTCCTTACTCTGCTCTTGTCCCAAAAGTCAAACAGGATGTTTCCAACCTCCTTAGTGGGTTAAGCCCAGCCTGTTCAGCCTCAGGTGTGCCTGAAAAGACTTGGGATGGAGAAGTTTAGGGAAAACCCAGCCAAAGCCATCCAGTCTACCTCCTGCAGAGGCAAAATCGTTCCTTACACTGCTTTGAAAGGCATTTCCTTGGGGCTGTCCACCTCACACAATCAGATGCTGAGCAGCAGACCTCATAATCAGAACATTTTGTTTTAGTTTTCCCTTTCTTTGGGAGGGAAGGAATATTGCTGACTATTTCTTGTTTCCCCCACCTCTTCTAGCTGGGTGCAGCTCTTAACCAAGGCTGCGGCCTCATGTTAGTGCTAAACCATTTCACAGCAGTCTCCTCTCCCCTGAGACATGGCCAGGCATTCCCACCCCCTCTCCTGCAGCAGATCTGGCAATCAGTGCAAAGCACAGAGCAAGGTATAGCTGATCTGATGGAAAACGACCCACTGAAAACAGTAATTACTAGCTTTCCACTGGCTCAATGAGCAGAACCAATTCAGGCTGCTGTGGCAGCAGTGCCAGATCTGAAGCAATGGAAAGGGCAAGAATTCAAGAGCCAGGGGTGGGATGGGGACAGCTATCAGTTTAACTGTAACATAAAGCCACACCTGGGAACAGTAGTGGCATTGTGTCTGGACAACCCCTCCACCCCCACACCAGACTCTCTCCTTGCCCCAGGGAGACTCCCACCAATTGCAACCTTCCTTCTCTGCCTTTCAGACAGCTTTAAATTCACCTGCCAGCATAATTTAGAGAGCAACTCCAGGTCAAGGGGTTTAATGAAAGCCAAATGCACTGCAGCACACACTCCTCACAGGCAGAGCTTGGGACACAGCCCTGTCATTCTCTCACTTATGTCACTCTTGTTCATGCAGGAAGGGGAGCAGTGGGGGAGAAGAAGAAATCAGGCAGTAGCTCTTGCCATGCTGAGCTTAAATTTCAGTGGCAAAGCGTCCAGGGGGATTGTCAGAGAAATCAGCTGAGATGCTGGATTATGAGGTAGGAGACATGTCCAGAGCAGACAGGTAGATCTGTGAGTCACCAGCCTGGAGACAGTAATTGAGGTGCCTTGTGGTTCAGATACCGTGTGATGTGGCCCAAGAATTTGTCACTCTCGCCTGCCTCCATTTGTGATAGCCTATAGCAGATGTCCCCTCCAATTCTGTCTTTATTTTCCTACCTTTATGTCTCTGCATGTGTAGCACGACCTTCATTCCCATGCTGTACCTCCCCAGTACTGCCTGTACTACTGCTGTGAGCCCCAATTTCATCAGAAGCCTGATTCTCTGCCTCCTCCTGTCCAGGTTAATCAGCTCCACCTTCCAGTGCCATGTGGCCAATACACCACACAAACCTCAACTCCCATCTCCTACGTGTTTCTGTGACTATTCCTGACTGCGACTGCAGCCCAGAAAGGGCTGTCAGACAAAAAAGCATTACAGCACCTTCTTCATTACAGGTATTTTTATCAACTGCTCTCATTAGGGTAGTGCAAAGAGATGAGTAATCTGTTTTCTGAGTGGGTCAGTGCACCCTAACTGCATTAATCACTTCTTTTGATGCGCATCGGGAGCCCCGAGACAGGCAGCGCTGCCTGCCTGGCTCTGCTTCCTGCCTGCTGCCAAGCCTCAGCTGCGGTGCAGCGGGACACGGCAAGAGGGGACAGACTCCATCTCAAAGTGAGTGATCAAGCAGCAAATGAGATTAACACGACATGATTTGATGAAGAAATGAAACAAGAGTGGGTATTTTCTCTGCGACCTAAAAGAACAGGAATCTAAGCCATCTTGTCTTCTCTTTTTCTTTTTTTTTTTTTTCTTTTCTTCTTTCTTTTCGAGATAATATAAGGTATTTCTCAGCAGGAAGGACATGACTGCCTGCAGAGAGATTTTGACAACTCCCCTCTGAGTGCTAAAATGCTGTCAGCTGAAAAACTGAGCTGTTTGGGCAAATTGATCCAACTCTGACAGACTTCTGCTCTGTTTTCATGTTTTCTCTCTCAATCAAAAGCCTCCTAAAGAATCCATGTTTTGAGTTCAGTGTCAGGGAAGGGGAGAAGAGGGGAGATCGCGTACTTTTGCTGCACTGATCATCATTAACCTAGCTGGATGGAGAGGCTGGGTTCTTCAGCTGAACCTGTGAGAGGAAGAGGAGGGTCTCAGAAGTCTCTTGCATTCCCCCATATATGCACATAGATACAGGATCTGAATACAACAGTTTCCCTAATTCACATACAGCAACTGCACATGGACTTTCTGACTGCCACTGAGAACAGAGTCAATACAGTTTGGGTGCAGCACGAACAGCATAGGAAGCCGAGCTCATAGGCCTGAGTTTATCTCCAATGCCAACAACAGGCAAGCTGCTGGATCAGCCATCCGAAGAAAGCCTTATTGGAATTTTTTTTAAAATAATCATTAGGAATCATCTTCCCCTTCCTCAGCCCAAAGAAAATGAAATTGAAGCATTTTTAAACCTTGTCCCCCTGGCTGTGAAAATACCTGTAACCTTTCTGCATCGGTGACAATTCTGAATACAATTTTTGATGGCCAAATCCTGGGAGCACTCTTACCACTTTATAGCAAAGATTAAGCATGCTCCTGTCACAGTCAGTAAAAGAGCATCTCTTTCTATCACCTCGGTTGGGAACTCCAGAAATCCCCAGTCCTCTAAGGTGAAGCAATGCCAAGCAGCCCAAAAGTGCTTTGCAAGGACAATTTGGTGCTTTGTTGTTTTTGTACTCTTTTCACCTTTGCATATAACACAGCTTTATAACTAGGTGACTGCTCTCCTGCTTACTGGGCCTTTCTCCAGTTTTTCAAACTAAGTGTCAAAACATTGTGATGTTTATTTTTCCTCTTTACCTGAGGAAACCCATGCGTAATCTTAATTTTTTTTTAAAGACCTGTGAAGCAGAATTGCTGGTTTATAGATTCAAAGAGATTTGAAGTCTGTAGCTTATGAATTTTACTTCTGGTGAAGTCAACTATGGACTTAATAAACTTCACTGTGTACCTTTTCATTGCTTCACAAAGTCAGGAATGACATAGAAGATTTTACTGTCTGTTCCCATCATGCTATCATTCTACACTTATTTCTTTCCTCATGAAGGAAAGAGGCCAGGGAATGAGAAGTTTGCAATGGGTCAGAAACTGCACCAGCTCACAGACTCCCCAGTAACTGCACACAGAACACAGGTTCATACAGCAAACATCTACAGACCAGATGTTTTATACAAGGTCAAATATAATTTTTTAGTATCAGATATTCTGTATTTGGGACCTACATTCCTTAGGGCCCTTCAAGCATGTCTCAGAATTATTCTTATCTTAGTTCCCATGATGTTACTGTAGGCCTTTGGATGACAGTTTTGATTATAAGTCTGCACACTGCCTAGAACAATAAGATCCTGATTGGTACTCCTTGAATAATACAAATTAATTCTCTCCTGAGCCTCCTTTGCCCTGTATGAATCATGCTGGATGTCTGCCCTCTGCAAGGGCAGCAGACAGGTCTGCTGGGGCACTGCTCTGTCTGCCAGCACTGGGGCAAGGGTCCCGAGGCACTGCCAAATTTCCTGATCCCAAGGACCTAGCTGCATACGTGCAGGGGAAGAGGCTGTTACACTACATCGCTCCTGATGTGCCTGTCAGACCCCCAAAAAGACTACAGGAAACGCACAGCATGACTGAAAATGAGACCACAGAGTCTGAAAAGTACACCCAAATGGTTGTGTGTTTCAGCCCAGCTGAAAACTCTTTCAGCTCATTCTGCTTCAGGCTCCTGTTCTTTGCAGTAACATACGCCGCGATAAACTTAATAGACAGCTTTAGTTAAGAGTATTTTCCTTTGCAACAGACAACACTCAAACTGTCCTCAGTCGTACATTCCATCATCTCTGAAACACAATCACCCAATAAATCTCAATGCAAGAAAAGTATTTTTTTTCCTCTTTAGACTCCAACCCCGTGCTTTAATGAATGTACAGATTTACATAATCATATATACTAGCCCTGACCACCATTTCAAGCTAAACTTCCTCTAACAGGCTAACCCCAGAATTTGCATTTTGGTTTCTTGAATGATCTCTTGGCTGAAGAAGTGACAAATTCAAGCTTCAATAGCCTGGCCTCTATTAGGGATATGAAGCTCTTCCTTCACCCTCCTGAGATCCAAGCAGGGAAGAGAAAACACCAGTATTTCTGATTAGGTATCTGACCTATGTGGGATTCAAACTCCTGCAGAATTAGGTTCACACCGAGCCCCAGTAAGGACCCAGGAGCCCAGGATGGATACATGCTTTTTTTACCTGGATCAGAGAAAGGACAGAACAACCCCGTTTAATCCTTCTTTTGTAGGGTTATATCTAACAGCACTCAGTGGCTTTGGGGCCACTCAGAGGGAGGTATGATTTCTGGGTTGGCACCTTGGGATTGAATGCAATCTCAGTAATATCAGCCCTTCTAGCTCTGATTGAAGTGGTAGTTTCAAGTAACATTGGTCAAATGGCTCGGTGACCCCTAAAGCAGGAATTGTATGTACACAAGTATCAGATAAAAGAATATTTTGCTTTCAGTAACTTGCATTTCAAACAAGCCCACTTGCAGCAGAGGGATTCTTATGCAGCATAATCTGTTTAAAGAAAAGAAATAGAAGAAATGAAGACAGAAAATTTCCAGTGTGGAAGTACTTGTGACCCCACCATGGCAGTGACACCTTCAGAACAGTATAAATTCAGCTTTCTAAATCTAGCCATGGGTCCTCAAGCAAGCCAGCTGAACACTGGGCAAGCCTCAGCCAAAAGTTCACCTCCCTTCCACAGGCCCTGCAGATGGAGGGGAATGCCACTGACGAAGGTGGCTGTGCTGCTCCCTATGCCAGTCTGCCATTTCAAAGTGTGTTAAAGCTCCTTGGCACAGGTGACTTCTCTGTGCAGGAGTTCAAGCTTTCATTGTGCTTTCCCTCCAGGGACATCCTAATTAGAGATGGGGTTTCCTTCTCAAGTTACTGGATTTGAGGAATCACACTGTAGTTATTTCCAGGAAAATCAAACAGGAGCAAAGATGGACAGAGGGGAGGAATAGAGGTGGGAAAAAGGTCCCTGAGGAGGGGGGGAAAGGAAAAAAAAAGGGAGCAATACCGTGATGCATCTACAAAAAGGACAAGAAAACCTTCCCAGCAGGTTGGAGACTGGCATCCAATCCTGTATCCCTATGGTCAGGGAGCAAGTCCTCTGAAATTTTTCCTTTGCCAGACTCCGGACAAAAATCTCCAATTAGTTTCATAAAGATGAGAAGCCAGATTGGAAGCTGCCTGTTATTTGACACAAAGGTGGCTTTCTGCTCAGGATAAGCAAAGATTTAGAAAACCCCGGATGATTTTCATTTAGGCGTGGGAACAAAAGAAGAAAGAAAAAGTGGAGGGCAACAGAGTAGCTGTGCTACACTTTCTACTTTATAAAATGGATGAGCAGGGCTGCAGGTTGTCCCCAGATACCCCAGTCAAGTTGATTACAAAGGTTACAAATGACTGGAACAAGCTTAGAACACCCAGGACAACTGAGAAAAAAACCAACCTGTGAAAAAGCCTCATTTTCCAGGTGTTTGGAATGACATTCCTCAAAAGTGCTGGGAAGACATTTCATGTTCAAGCTCAAGCACGTACAAGTCAGGAGCGGCACCCCCAAATTCTGAGATTACATCCTAGGACTTTCAAGCCAAAGGAAAATAAAACCCACAAAAAGTAATAAACATTAACAGATTTATGCTTTTCTTTGCTGTGCCTCAAAGTCTTCAGGACCTATACTTTAAAGCTTCTCTTTTCACTTAAAAATGCGAGATGACTTTTATACTTCTAAACAGAACTGAAAATCCTGTGATCACAGAGACTGTGGAAAATCCATCCCCGAGCTCAACAACGTAGTTACTAGCACTGACAGCCCTGAAGTTTAACTTCAGAGGGCAAACTGAAGAGCCGTCTTTGTGAAAAATCGTATATTCTGGAGGGCATTTAGAAAACAAAAGCAGAACGCCGTCCCAGAAGCCCAAACTCCCGGTGATCTGGTAACAAAGTCAGGCTGTTGGACTTGGCACTGGAGCAGATGAGCGCTCATGTGCTCTGTCCTACCAGCTATGCTGGGAGGATCTCTAGTGATGAGTTGGGCATGGGAACATCACTCCACAGCCACAGTGTTGGAGTCCAAGGCATGCCTCTGGCAGCCCTGGCAGGTCAGGGAGCCCCGGAGCCCCAGCAAGGGGGTCCCAGACCCTGGCTAGAAGCCAAGAATGAAGGTGGTTTTGATCTTAGTCNAATGGAAAAGAGGTACAAATTACGTGTCTAGAATAGGCGCAAACTAGTTGGTATAAAATGGTAAATAAATACGTTGTGAAGAATGGTTGGATCATGGAAAGGGTACAAAAGGGACGGGACAGCCCAGGACTGGGTAGTTCCCGCTCGGGCACTGTTGGCATCAGACTTGCGGCCGGAGCTGAGAGCTAGCCAGAGATAAGAAGAAATAAACAACCTGAAACAACATCTGCAGTTGTTTCTCATCTGTTCGGGCTCGAAGATAAAGCTTCACAGAGGAGGGAGATAAAGAACCTGGTCTTGTGCAGAGTCCAAAACTCCCACACCACAGCACTTGGGCAGCTGGAGTGTGCTCGGATTCATGGCACCCTGAACCACAGCCGTACGTTTCAGCTGCTCGTGGTGTGCGCAGGACACACACACACGGAGATGCTGAGACAGCTTGAGGTGTTCAGCGGGAGAAATCATATTTGAAACAGCGTGTCAGGCTTTGATTAAACTGGCAATTAAGCAAGCAAGGAGCAGCGTGCCCTGCGGCGGCAGAGATGACAGAGGAAAGACCAATTCCTTTGGTGGTGCAAACGGCTGCAACTTTGCTGCCTTCAGCAGGGCTGCATTTTCCGTGTGAGCTGTGGAGCCATCCCTCTCCAGCCTCAGACAGGACTGTGATATAAATAGTAATGAACTGCGTTCAGCTGGGAAGAAGCCATGGTGCAGGGAAGCAACAACTGACACTTTACAGGGATTTCTAATGCAACACAGGGATTTGCAACACAGTGATGGGCAGCACCCATCTTCTCTGTCGGCTTCCTCTCTCAAGCTGTTGGTGGACTTTTTTACTAGGGACAGCTGGGCAAAAAGGGAGCCAAGCAGAGCGTTACCCTCTGACCACCAGAAGCTGGCGAGGGTCTTCAACCCTGTTCATAACATTTAGCCCATTCAGAAGCTTTTCTGAACTAAAATAATACTCTTCAGTGAACTGATGCATCTTAAATTTTCAATGGGCACAGGACAAAGGAGAGCTTGGCAATTCTGCTTTAATCTCCCCAAGTAAATGATCATCTACCAAAATTTCATTGAATAGGAGGTCTCAAAGATGAAGAACTTAGAGTCATTTTAGATCAGCAGTCCTGCTGCTCAGATTTTAGCTAAGAAAATTGTCAGAGGCAAATTAATGCACTGGAAACATCAGAACTGATCAGTATGTATAACCAAAGGATAAGCTGCTGACAGCGATTGTGTAGACAAACTTTGACATCAGCAAACCCTTTATGCTCTGGTCCACATCTAGTTTCAGACCAAAGGTTCAGAATTCAATTTAAAATACTATGAATGCAGCACTAACGTGCACAGAAAAAAGCAGGTGATAACTTTACTGTGGGGTGCAATGAAACGAGAAAATATCATGACTGTCTGAAGATGACTTAGATGACTGTATAACAGCGAGCATCCAAGCACTCAGGTGAGACTGCAGTTGGAGGAGAAAGACCCCACAACAAGAAGTGGAAAAGCAAGTGTGCTCTTAGAATGCCAGGAAATTCAGAAAGAAGTTCAGCCCAGCTAAAGAAAATGCAGAGGCTGGATCCATTCCTGTCTCTTATTTAGAGAGATACACTGGAAAGGCACCAAGGGTGATTTTTAACCAAAGTCCTCTGTGCTTAGCTCTCACAAAAAAGGCCACACTGACAGTTAACTCCCCTGCCCACCTCTCTGTCATCTCTCTACTCCTGGTACTTGACATTTTCCTGCATGTTTCGGCTCCCCTTGCTGGTTTGTTGTTAGTGCGATGCACCCGACCATCAGAAAACCTGGCACATGATGCTCTCCCTGCTAAATGCCAACCCCTCCATTCCAGCCAGAAGCTGAATCTCAGCCTGTGCATCCAGCAATACAGATGAAACACAGAGCTGCATCTCTCAGCAGATAAATAAACACTGGACCATCCTAGTTAACTCTGGATATCAAACACAGCCAGGGTGAAGCACAGAGGTCTGCTCCCTATGCACAGCTAAGGCGCTGATTTTTATATAGACAAATATATCACCACTGGGCACAGTTACAAAACCTATCCTAACATGAGATTTACGAAGATAAAGATTCCCTCCCAGAATTGCAAATAAATAAATCACCCAGTAATTTGCTTGGCATGCTTGCTCCTTTTTCTCCCAAGGCAAAATGCAGGATGTGTGATTCATCTTATTACCTAGTGGTCAGCAAACGTAAGGCTCTCCATGGACAGTTCAGCAAGCACTGCCCAGTCTTTCCAAAATTTGCCGCCTGCAGATTAAAGTTATGAGCTATGGGAAAGGGCAGAGTACAAAACAGATAAGATATAATTATAGGGATAGCTAGAAAGGCTGGGAATATTCCTTGTTACATCCCCTCTAGGTAGATAATCCACAGTTTCCCTGCTCTGTCTAAAAATGCAATGAGTTGAGGATACAAAGCTCCAGTCAAGAGCACATTGATCTGGAAAGGCTGAGGGGTCATAATGTCAGTCCATACCAGAAAAAAAACAGGTCAGACAAACCTGCTCACCAAAGGAAATTATGATGTGCAAGGATCTATTTTTATTATGACCTGGAAGAAAAGGCTGAAATTTATAAAGGACTGTGACTCTCAAACAATATTGACTCAAGGGCCATCAAACCTTTAACTTCCATAGAACTGTTTTTTTTTTCCTTGGGTAATACTAAAAATATTCTATGTTTAAATGTACAATTTTCTGCATCTAATCCCCAGGGTGGTATAAAAAACCTTCAACCTTAAAAGAGAAGGAAGAGGCTGAGAGCAGCAGTGTCCCAAATATTTGCCACCCTACTTGCCACCTGAATGACTCCTCTCCAGCCTGCGAAATTTGCCTCTGAATATCTCTCAGGCTGATGCTCTTTCCTCTTCAAACAGTGTCTGTATGTGGAAACATCAAAAGGCTGGAAACTACTGCCTAACAAATACAGACAGTCTGTGTCAGAGTTAGAACCGAGTCTTTCCTTCACTAAAAACTACAAGAAATATGCCTAATTCAGTAACCTCTCCATTCCCTCGCTGTCTTGCTGCCCCACTTTGGTCTAGTCTAGGTCATTCTTCCTCTCCTGCTAAGCTTGGTATTGGCCAACTGACGCTGCCTGACAGAGCCAAGGACCTTCACTGCTCTGCCGAAGCCCAAGCAGTCCTGCCTAGAAAAGAGGATCTTATCAGACAGAAAACAGATGAAGGGATACAAATATATCAATTCCCTATATTGCATTTGGAGTGATGTGCAAAATCAAATTAATTAGGTCTGCATAATATCTTGATGTCTGAGACAGGGAAGCCTATCAAATGTTTGTATCTATCAGAACATGTGAATTGCTTGGGACAGCTTCATCCAAGGAGCAAAAACCTTCCTCTGTCCCCGTCTTCCGTGGGAACAAATGTGTATTTAGCTTGAAAATCCCACTTTTTAAAATACATCTAATCAGCATACAAGTATCTATCTGTATATACATCCAAAGTGTGCACAGCACTACTGTCAATAGTGCTCCCTGCAGCAGCAGCTTCAGACAAGGCTGCACTCCGTGTTTGATTTCAGATACAGGAAGATGAACAGCAAATAGGCCTAAATAAACATCTCAGAGATGCAGGCGTGGCTTTTACCAAGTCAGCAACCGCCTCACAGGCCCTCCAGATGCCTGAGAACCTGCCCATGGAAGTGAGGCAAGGTTTTTCTGGGGAAGAGTTGCTTCCTGGGGTCATCGCCACTGACTTCAAGGAGGGCTTTTAATCTGCTAAAATTCAGAAACAGGGCTAACCTTGACCTTGAAGCACTGCCCATGCAAAAAGCACCAATGTTTTTCAATAGGTAATGAAATCAGGTCTACAAAGATACAGATAGACAAGACAATTTTTTTCTTTAATGCTCTGGAATCACCTAAAATATTTTCTTTTTTAATAATGGGATCCAGTTTTCAGGCATTCAGTACAACAATTTTTATGCTGTTAATAAACACATTTGTCTAATGAATATCTCTTGGTAAGCTTGCCTGTAATTCAGGAAACCCAAGTGTAGCCAAGATAAAAATATGCACATACTAAAAGCTCAAATTGAAGAGAAAAAAAAAATCAATTCAAAGTTAAATTACCCATCTTAAATTTCAGTATAAAGGCTACCAGAAATACTGAGCTCTTGAACTTCAATTAATGTCTAGCAATTAAGCCAGAAGGGAGAAAGATTCTTCAGAGTATCAGGAAGAGGGAAAAAAAAAAGAAAAAAAAAAAAAAAAAAAAAAAAAAAAAGGAAAAAAAAAACGCTGCAAAGAGCTCATATCAGCTTTAGTAGGGACGTCACTATCACTTTAACTCCCATTCACGGCTCTGTTGGGCTGATTAACTCGTGCTTGTCTTAGACTCCTTTGGGTTTCTTTTTTCCAGGCATCCGTGTGTGACTGCCTGCTTGAATGTGGCATATATTTTCCAGCTTCACTTCTCAGGGAGTAATTGGCAGAAGTGCTTGTCATGGTTAAATAATTTTATTTAATTTGCACTGTGTGAAGATATTTGGGCAAAAGGGAAAAATAATCAAAATTTAATTACTTTTTCCCCCCTTTATAATGAGAAACAATTGCATTCCTTGGAGACTCAGCTGGGAATAGAACATTACTTAGTTTTATTGTTGATTATGCAATAATAAAAAAAAATAAAAAAGAAATCAATAATCAATCTCTTGGAGTGAGTTGTTTGCAATTTCTGTAATCAACAACTGAAGCTTATTAAAGATACTGAGGTGACAAGGTAACATCAATACCATGTCAGGAAACATCCAAAGGACTTTCTTACAGGTTTCTAAAAAACAAGTAAAAACTTTTACTATAAGCCTCAAAAATGTCTCTTCAGTGAGTCATGCCAGCCATGGGAATTGTCACCTTTTAGTGACTGGACAGAGTCTCAGCCTTGCAAGTTAAAGGATTTCATAAAGCTTGACAACCTCTCCTTTTCTCTACTTTCAAGCAAAAATATTTGTTTTCTGTGGATTCCAAGTGGAAAGAAAGGTTGCCTTAGCCCTCCTCTTCCCTTGATGGTGTCTTTCCTTACACATTCCCATCAGAAAAGGGTCCAAAGGTTTCCAGGGAAGATGAATTAGAGAAAAGCAGTGATGCATGTCATATTTTTAATGATTATCCCTTTGGCATATTAAAATCAGCTTTCAAATCAGAGTAGGAAGAGGACAGTCACTGCAACAAAAGCTTCATCTGGAGAGGACCTGCTTTTGCGGCTCTGGATTTACTCACTAAAGACATTCCTCACTGCTAAGTGTTAACCAGCTGTAGAGGGAAACTTTTCACATAATTTCCCCCCACCCTAGAAGACATCACAAGGAGGAGATTTAATGAAACACGTAGGGGCCATGGTTCAGCAAGGTGATGCTTCCCACGTTCAGTGTGAAAACCAGGCTGCACTGAAACCCACAGCCCAAAGCTCCCACTGGCACTACCTTGTACCAGCTAGCCCCAAAGAGATTTTGGAGTCATTTTGGCTAATTCCAATCATTCTTCTTTGGTTACAGCTGATGCGTACTCTGCCAAGAACATGTGTGGCAATGACTCCCAAACATGCACAGGAGCATTTTGGTCACAAATTCTGCTGTAAAGGGGGAGAGAGCACTTCCCCAGCCTTCTTTGATACATGCCCATTTTAAGGTTCCTCTCTCCAATGAAAAGAGGGGGGAAACACATCTACTCTCACACTGCTCTATCTATAAAAGCCACAGCCTTGATAAAACCTCTCTTAAGTGGTTAATAACCATAAAGAAATGCCTGAAGGTGAAGTTTATCTAAAATATCACAAAACATGGTGTTTGAAGAAAAAAAACCCAACCTTTTTCAATTTTAATTAAGGCACTTTTGAGTGCAGGATATTTATGTTTGCATATTAGGAAAACAACAACCTCTTTCCACCAGAATTTGCCAGTATATTTTGCCATGAAAAGCTAGTGTAACAAGACTCTTAATATAATTAATTAGTTACCCAAATACTTCTTGCATCCTTCTACAGTCCATTTCCTTGCATCATCATCTTTTTTTACCCAGTATACTCCTTTAAAAAGAGTATAGGGGAAAAAAAAGTGGGAGGGGAAAAGAAGCCAACAATCAGAACACCCATTTGGAATTAAATCATTCAATACCTTATGCAAAAACTGCTGGAAAAAGTTTTTGCCCTTTCCCATGGACAGATGTTCTCATTTCTCATCAAGAAGAAAATTAGAACTTGATGACAAACTCCAAGGTTTAAATGTCACTCCCTAACACTCTGGTTCAAATAAAAATAGAAGTGGCATTAAGAGAGCAGTATGCAAGCTCTGCAGACTGGTAATTTCTTTTACTTAGAAAGCAGAGTTTACACACACATTTAGTGGCACTCATCATAAAGTACACATCTGAAAGTAGAAGGCTTTCTTGATTTCAGTCCCCAGAAAGCTATTTTCTCATTGCTAGTGAATTATTTGCTTTCTTGGTCTATTCAGGAATTTCCCACTGCAGTAACAAGTTCCTCAGATTTAAAAAAAAATAAAATAAAAAATCAGACCTACCAGTAACTCCCAGAGAAGGCAACCTCCAGAGCACTATCTGAGTAAGGTCCAAAGAGTACAACTCAAGAAACACATTTTTACCTTTTTATGCATGATGCAAATAGGCACAATCAAAACATTTATAATGCGAATGTTATTTTACCTCTTAACTGAGGGAGAGAATATCCAACCAAGAAAAGCACTGAGTGAAGTGAGGCACTGATTGTCTGGGTGCCTTTCTGGAAGGTACACTTCAGTTGAAGTCAAGTCATTAGGCTCAGCAGAAGAGGAAGCGGATGAAATCCAATCGAATGCATTACAGAGGTCAGACTAAATGAGCTAATGGTCCCTTCTGGTCTTAAAAAATCTATTAATCTAATTTAATTCTCTGTTCTTCTCCTCATACCAGAGTCAATTTGAACTCATTTATATGAAAAAAACACATTACAGCAGCCTTACACAACACTGTGTTCTGACCATGCAGTTTTAGGCTACCCAAAAGCTTCATTTACTCCCCACCGAGCTCGGGAGGAGGCTTTATTTACCCACGAAGAGAACTTACATTTACAAGCAAGGCACCAGCCGCAGGCACCTCTCCCAACAGAATGCTGGATGAATGCTCACCTTACACTGTACAAATCAACCAGAAACTTGCCAGAGCACTCTCCACCTTGGCTTGGTTTTTCGGGTGCTGGCATTCTCCACTCAGCCTGATACTTGCCATGGTGAAGAGCACAACGCTTTCATCAATAACATCTGTTCCAGTCATTCCAAGGATATTTCTCGTGAATGACTTGTAACACACTCAATATAGCACCACGAAAATACTTGGCAGTTACTGTCCAGTGAGAAAAGCAAGCACTTAGGAGGAGAAGGCCAGAAATATTCACTGCTGCTAATCCCTCCAACGTATGCAATATGCTCCCTTCAAGCAAATATATTTTATTACCTCTCCTTCTAAAATAAAAAAAAAAAAAAAAAGGAAAAAATTTCCCATTTGTTTCCCCCCTCTTCTTCATGCAGCCTTCCCTCAGTACTTCCCTCTTCCTCAGTGCTCACATTAACATCACCAGTCATTTGCTTAATTTGGCAGTACAAGAGTGCAAAGCATCACATGAATCCAGGCTGATCGACCTTAGTGAGCCACAGAATCCTCCATGGATGCCTTGGATAGAGGGAATAATTTAACACAGAGGGACCACTGAAGGCCAGTACATGGGGGCTCACAAAAGCTTTTCTTCACATGGTAGGTTGGATAGATCTTAGGAGTGGGGTAGGGACTTCATCTCTGCTGGCACGTCTATACTTGATGTCGCCTTTACTTTTTCTCTCTGCCTGCAGCATAGACAGCCCTTCCCCTATCTCTGTCCCAAACATCAACAGATGAAAAAGAACTGCAGAGCTGCCTAATGCCTCATCTCTCCAGTGGTTGTGTTAATTTATTCCAGCTATTTGAGGGAAGCATGAATGGCACCCCAGTAAGCCAGCTCAAACTGGTATAAAGGTAGCTGATTTTCCCATCTTCTGTCATGACCAATGTATAACTTCTATACTTTTCAGCTCTGATGTTTCTTTGCTTTTTTTTTCCCCTCCCTTTTGAGTCTCAAGCAGGTGATACTTTGTGAAAACAGACCCGAGGAGCTAGGTAACATGAAACAGCCGGTTTGCCTCTTCAGTGCCAGTCTTTTCAAACGGAATCCTGTACTTGAGTGAAACTTGCCTTAAGTCCTGTTTCCTCTCAGCACATTTTAATCAAGTAAAAATCCTATTTACAGTGAAGAAATCCCATTACAGCGAACAATCACAACATTGTTTTCCTGGACACATCTTGTTCACCTAAGCCTTTATTGTCTGCTTTGCCCTCCTATCATGAGCACGCCCTTAAAAAACATCATTTTCAACATAAAAATGTAAGGCAGATATTGCAACTAAAATTCATACGGATATTCACCCTCCGTTCCAGCTTACAATTTATATACTCTCTTTGGATGCTTCAGACACAAATCAGGAGGTCAAAAAGCCTCTCACTGGCAAAATACAATTCCTTCCAGGGTACACAGCAATCCACTGCAGACTCACTCCTGAAGCCTCTAGCCCAAACTCCCACTTCAAATCCAGCTACAGAGGATTTATCTGAATAAAAGGGGAGCTGAAACTTTTCTGGGATTTTGTCCCAGAAACTTTTTCATTATATCAACCTTTTGCACACCTGGTGCACTCACCTGAAAGAAATGAAAACCTCTATTCTTGATTTTTTCACAACTCAACTCTCTTGATTGAGTGGAGTTACTAATAGCAAAATGCACTTTGAGAAGGAGTGCTTCAAAGTGCTTACTGTAGCTTCTTTCTTTCCAGAATATGTGTTCCCCTTTCAGGGGCATTTCACAGCCCTTTGTGGCTGGTCACGTTTCTCCCTGAACGTGAAGATCTTGAAACTAGCTACCAAGATTCCTTTTGCCCCTTCAGCCTAAATTCCCTTCCTATCCAACTCTACCGTGAGAGTTCAGCTGGATTTCTGGGGACAGTGCTGACCCTTCCATTCCTCATACATGCCTTGGGTACTTTTTATCAGCACTGATATACCTCTGGAAAGTGGACTTGCTGTTATATCGGAAGGATGGGGACCTGCTAAGGATATCACCACAACTGCCTGAAGTCAAGGGAAGGCTCTGTAAAGCCTCCCCTTAAAGGTTCAGTACTTTTGTCGCTTACTCCCAAAGAGCTTCTTACTCCTCTTTAACCCGAGTAGGAAGGCAGAAAGAAGGGCATCCAATTCCTCCCCTGCTTGCTTTGATTCCAAAGCAGAATATGGCAGGGCATCCACATCTGCTTTCTCAGTTAAAAAAAAAGAAAAAAGAAAGAAAAGCTGGCAGAGCAGCACCGCAGAGTGCTGGCGGCATTGAAGAAGTTAATTAGCAACATTGAACTAGACTTTAGGAGACGAGCCTTAATAAGTGTTGCTAAAAATATTACACTAGTCATTTCCAGAACAAACACAATCAGTGGCAGACGAGGGAGGAGAGCAATCCAGACCCATGAGCTACCGTGGTGGAGGTATTTTCAGTGGGGAACAGGAATAAAAGCTGCTCATTTCAAAAATGCAGTAGCAAGAAAAACAAATCCAGGATAACCGTGTCCCAAGCCAGACTAGTGGCTCTGCAGTCAGGCCACAGCAGAACCACAAGGGGCAGAAGGTGTTTGCAACACACAGGGCCTTGAGGTGCACAAATATAATCTAAACTGAGAGGGTCATGCCTTTAGAAGAAGCCTGGCAGATTATAATCTTCTTTTGGGCTGGGAGGAAAGGAGCTGGCAGCAGCAACAGCTCAGAAATGGAACATCCAGGAGTCTCCTGCTGGGCTAAGCCCCCAACCCTATGCAGACCCCCATCACTGCACACAAGCCAGCTAAATCCACCAGCCAAGGGATAAATGAGGAACTAATCACTAAAATAATGTTTAAAAACCCAGCACTCAAAGGCTGTCTCTAGTACACAATGCAGTCCCTTTCTCCCGCAAAAAGCAGCCTTGGACACTTGCTACGTGTCACCTCATGCTCCCTGCTGCTGGCAAACAGCTCCAACCCACAGTGCTGGCACATTCACAGCTGGGTTTGGTGCAAAGGACGTGCACCGGACTGATAAGCCATGGCTGATGTCAGCATGACTCGGTGGTCTCGAACTCAGTGAAACAACAATTATTCACTACTCAGGCTGATTCCTCACATTGAAGAGCTTGCTGCAGAAGAGGAAAAGCCACTATCCTTCACTGGCAGTTAATGCTTTTTTCCCTATGCAATCACCCCCCTATCTGCATCCCATGCTTGCTGCCAGAAACAGCTGTCTCAGCTTTACACACACGTTCTTGGCAAGGGCCTTTCCCCCTCACGGTGTCTGACAGGATTATGAAGTGCCGAAGCCTCAGGCCTCCTTTTGTTTTGAAGCTTGAAAGTGAAGTTTAGCTTAATCATTTTGTCCCTTCCTGCCCTTCCCCTGCTTCAACCATCCTGGCTGCCCACCAGCCCAGTGTCCAAGCACTCCCATGGGAACAGGACCCCAGCCCATGGATACAGGCAATGGCAACAATGGACCTCCTAAGAGGATACAGCAGTATCCCAGTCCAGCTCATGGATGGGTTAGGTCTGCTGTACCATTTACTCAGGCTGGCTCAACGAGGTGCCTCAGAACAGGAGAAGTGAACTGAGGAAGAGGAAGGCTGATCCAACTCTGGTAGAGTTATCTGCTGTTCCATGGTAGTTTTATTTAGGAAAAGGGAGCAACCACGTGTTTATTTGTACTGGAGAGACACTGAAGTTCCTCCTGCTGTGCTAACCAAACAGTATTAATATTTATGACATGCTCTGCAAAGGGAGGATTTTGAAGCTGAGGAATCTTGCACTTTTTAATGGTTTTTTTTTGTGAGAATGTAGACAAAAGAGCTCAAACTCTGGCTTTCCAGGCAGAAAGCAGAACCCCTGATTTCAGAAAAGTCTCCAGTGTTATGATGCTTTTAAATAATTTTTTACTCAAACACTGCTTTACAAAGAGGGTAAATTTGGAACAGGATAATAATTAAGAGACAGACCAGGCCTCAAAATGGGGTTCGAATGCAATACCTGAGCTTAAGGTACTGTCTGCCCAACAAATGCAGGCTGAAAGGCCTGCTTTGTTGTAAAAGATGTTCTGCTTTTTTCACCTCCAAACTTAGACATCCCTTTTTGTCTAAGATAGCAAAAAGGGACTGAAATATTTATTGAATAATTGGAACATGAGTATGTGGGCAAATATTGGTGGATAAAAGCCAGGGCTCCTGTCACATTACACGTTTAGCAGAAGCTCCTGAAAGCAAGAGCTTATCTCTCTGAAAACCTCCAGCAACACTGTGCAACCAGCAGCTGTCACTGTAAGCAACGAGGAGGAACAGGAGTGAGAGAGTCAGGGATGCTCCTAGATGGGAGGAAAGCAACTGGAAAGCAAATCACAGGAGAAGCAGCAATTAAAACACTCAGCAGCTCCACAAAAATGGCCTTTGTCCACCAGGGGAAGCTGCTCCTAAGAAAAGCTCAGCGGCCTTTTAAAATGCAGCCCGGATTCAATCTCAGAGATAGCAAATGTGGCTTATCACAACGGGTTCTTGAGGCGACAGCAGTTCATATCCTGTGCACAAGTGGGATTTAAGATTCTGTAGCCCTTTTGATGCGTTCCCGGGCAAGGAAGCTGGGCATCGGAGGCGAGCAGCACAGGAAGCAGCTCCCAGCTACGCATGAGCACGTGACAGCTTTGAAACATTCAAGTTCCTCTGCCCACTGCCCACATTACTCAGCTGTCAAAGGAAAGGCCTCGGATTTATGATGTGAAAATTACATTTTAACGAGGTGTCATATGTGTTTAAAGTCCTTATTCATCACCATACTGCCACATCTTTCACCCAAGACACAAATGCACTTAATTAGCATATTATAAGGACAGGGAGTTCATCTTATCTGCATTGTGAAACTGCTTCAGGAAGAAAAAACACAAAACAACCCAAGCATTCTGACTGAACAAAATCCTTGCAATCACACGTCACGAGAGCATCCCACAATACTTGACAAAATGTGGAAGATAAAAGTTTGACATGCACCCTCTGAGCTTTTTAAAATATCACAGATATCGATGTAATCTCTGCATCACATTTGATTACCAGAATGACAGTCCACAGTGTTAATATGAAATGTGTGGAAGCCACTTAAGCACATTTAGGCTGTATTAGAAGCCCTACATATCATATCACTCTCTTCCTTATGTACTGGACATATTTATTCATTAGTTTCATACATCCATAAAACAGCCCATATGGTAATGCTTGGGTCTCCTGGACACAATTTAAAACACCTTCTTGCAAATAGGAGGTCTGTGTTTTCCAAGTCACTGGGAATGGCTGCCAGGACATCCAAGTCCAAAATGTTCACAAAGGGATCCTTAACTTGGTTCAAGTTCTCCCCTGGACTTCTCTACTGTGGGACAGGCTCCAGTCCCCACCTAAGCACCCAAATTCTCAGTCAGCACATCCCTAGCCCTGGCAAGAGCTGCCAGCACTGGGGCACCTCACACATTTAAAAGACAGAACTGGTCTCTGTGATGCCCAGGAGGCCCTGGCTGGTGTCCAGGCAGGAGCTGTGCCTGCTCAGGGAGGTGCTAAGGCACAGAGCCGGGAGGGAGATGTGCGTTTGGATGCAGCACAGTGCCCGGAAGTGGGGTGGGAGCACTTCACCTTTTTGGAGAGGAAGGTTTGTTGATATTTTCTTGAGTTTATTTGCACAGAACGTATCACAAGCGAGTGATGATTAAAACAGGTAACTGTGGTGAATATCAACTGAGTAGGCTGCAGAAAAATTTCATCCTGTCACCACAGGCTTCTGTTTCCCTCTCTGCACAGGTCTAGTAGGACACATAAAAATAAATAACCTGAACACTGTTTTCAGTAATAACCTGAACACTGAACCCACTGAACACCGGGTTTAACTTCTTGAAGAATACAAAGAGATGCAGAGCTATTCTTACTAAAATTTCAAATTAGAAAACTCAATAGAAGCTAAAAAGAAATAATCCAAAAACTCAGGAGCATTTATGAAGAAGCATCCTCCAAAAAGCTCATTTTAAGGCCAAACAGCTCAAAGAAAATACACTTCAAAGGCTTTTGGTATCTTCAAGTTCAGTTCTTGAGGGCAGACATTAATGATAGCTTTCTTGGGACTTGCAGACACTGAGCAGTGTTTGCTTTCAAAACCACTTTTGAGATAAATGAAAAACAACACCAGACAAAAGGAAAAAAAAAAAAAGAATGGGGTAAAACCTTAAAATGCAGCTTTTCTCATTTCTGAGAAAAAATGAACAGTTGGGTTTAATTCCATCAAGAGCCTTAAATTGCTTCTAGAGCAGCTAAACTCAGCTTTTAGCACTTCAAAATATTTTGTTTTTCCTGGTAACTTCAGGATGTGCAGAGGCTGAGCACAGAAACTCCAGGATTTGACACTCACTCACTCCAAGGAGTAAAAGCCCATTTTTTTAAACAGTATGTGAGAGATGCTCTGCAACAGTGAAGATCTCAAATATGTTCCAAACCTACATGCACAAATCTTTAATTAAAGATCACAGAAAATGCTGAGGCATTGTTAACAGCAAGAGGATGTCAGCCCTGCCTTTCCTAAAAATTAAACAGCTCCTGCCTACTCCCATTTTCTCTGAACAGTTTGGCAGAAGACTGAAAATGTTTGATTCTAAGTGAAGTGGAGTCCCCAGAACCGGTATTTTATTTTAGATATCCCTGCAATGTATGATACAAGTGATTTCAAATATGTTTCTGGCTATTTAAGTAGTTAAAAATTTCACTTTTCTTGTTATGATCAATTTTTGGTTTTAAGAGCTCTTCTAAAACCTCACCCTTAATTGTTTTTTAACAACCTATATGTTCAACCCATCAATTTTACAATCCTTCTTTTATTTTCTAATTAAGCTGATATTGTTTACAAATTTTGCCACTCAAATTGTAGCACCATGGAAAATGCCTGCATTGAACATGGCTCTAATACAGAGAAACGCTGGTGATTTTTGAAGAGACGAGAAACACATATGTGCAATCCACTCTGTGAAAAAAATTAATGCCTAAAAAACCAAAAATATCCTGGGTCTCCACTGCTTTCCCAGGGTTGTATCAACTTCTGTTCCTGCTCTTTGGTGGAGGAGCTGGGTTTAAGCCAACCACATATTTAGTGTTACATGTAAAGCAATGCAGCATGAAATTTGGTGCTAACCAGAAAATGGGGTGCATTGAACTTGGAAGAGAAAGCATCATGCAGACCTGGTCTCCTGGCTCCTCTCTGCAAAAAAGCCTGATGTCAAGCAACTATTTGCTCACCTGTTCAACTCCAAATCAGTGCTGCTGTTCCACTGATTCATGAAAAATTGTTCCCACTAATCAGGCTATGTGGGTAATGAAGCAGTAAACTCCCTTAGTGAAGTTTTTTTTTCTTCTCTTTGAAATGTCTTGGCCCATTCACATTTTCTCATCAAAAAATCCACTTGCTGTCAGAGCAGACCTCTCAAAAGTCATCTAAACTTATAAAATAGTGAGGTAATGGGATCCTTATGCATTTTTGCCATAAAGGAAATCCCGACAATTTTCAGAGAAGAGAATTGCATGTAAAATTCAGCCTTTTGTCCATATTACAAAGCTTTGTACAAAATTTGCACACAGGGAATGGCAGAGAAGGCTCATCAAATTCCCTGACACCGGATTAACTCTCTCATGCCCACCATTCAAAGCTAAGAACTGCTTCAGCTTTTTATCTGAGGCACTGAGGGGTTCTAAATTCTCATCCAAACCTGAGTGAAATTAAAGGGGCTTCAAACCAGAGTGACATGAAGACAAATCAAATCCTTGCACCTCGCAGACTTTCAGCCCCCTGCAAAGTTTTCACCTGCTCTCCCATCTCACCATCTTGGACTGTGAAAAAAGGGAGAACAATTTCCTTTTTTAATAGGATTTTTTCCATTTTTTAGGTTTTTCACTGATTAAAGCTTTCTTTTTTTTCTGTCAAAGATGCTATTACTGACAACAGTAATACCACATGAAAAAGCGCCAGCAAAGAGTCCGTTATAATACCAGGAAATAATTCACTAAAAAGGAGAGAAACTCTGTGAAAGAGAGGGGATGCAATTGATTTCCTCTCCTTGGGGATAGCCAATAGCTCACAAATTGCTCTGCTTCACTCCACCACCCAGAAAGTACACGCTCATCGTTAAGTTGGGAGAATGAGAAGTATTACTTCATTTTCTGCTCATCTGAGATCATGCAGAGGTCAACATCATTGAAAACGTCTCTACTCCTTAACAGTCACTAAGTTCTTATTCACCTGCTTCTTCAAGATTTTCTTCTCTCCTTCCTTACATTTTTGTTAAAAAAATCACCATTTCACTACCAGTTTACTACTTTTATTCCAGCCCTCCCCAGCTTTTCATACCCACAATTTCTTTCAGCATCTCTTGATCCATTTTCATTTTATATGGGTAACAGGCTGCACACAGGAAAAGAAAATCTCAGCAACAGAAACCTTTTCACTTTTCTCTTGTGATCTAAAGCCCTGAATCCACTCACCCACTTTCAAGTTTCTTACTTTCAAAAAGAAATGTTTTGAAAAAAGCCATGTTATGAGTTGAATACTGTCCAAATGTATTAATTGTATTGTATTAATTCTGCCTTTTCTTTCACTTTTTCAGCCTTTCAAAGTACACAGTCCACCACCAGAACTACCTGATAATATGACTACATCAGCATAGTATCAACCATTTAAAATGACTGAGCAAATGCTGTTTGGAAATGCTTGCAACATCACAGAAGCTTGACCACAGTGCAGGCTAAGTCTCTTTACTAATAAAGTGGCAACTTTATAATTGAAAAATGATGATGGAGTTGATAAAAGTAAGGAAATACACCTAAGTAACTACCAGAAGAATTTCTAACAGGAAAAAAGGTGGAAAAGCTGGGAAACCTCTGGGGGCCAGATGATCCTCTTAAGATAAAGTATAGTAAGTCATAGTAAGTCATGAAATGCTTTAAAAAAGGAAGAGAAACTTTATGGAAAATAAACGAAGAATTCAGAGGTTTCTGTTGATTCTCCTCCTGACTCTAGA
This sequence comes from Machaerirhynchus nigripectus, assembly GCA_013397975.1. NCBI lineage: Eukaryota > Metazoa > Chordata > Aves > Passeriformes > Dicruridae > Machaerirhynchus > Machaerirhynchus nigripectus. Next base: position 767,446 of record VZRQ01004341.1, read on the forward strand.
CACATACTTGTGGGTGCATGCTCACATATTCAATTAGTCTCAGCTTCTCTAAAAAGACAAAACTCCCCCAGCTTAATGAAACAAAGTAATTTAAACTGGCAGGCAGTTTTCCTCCAGCTGTTTGCAACAACAACATCTTCCACGCTTTGTTTGTCAAAATTCCTGCAGAAGGGAAAATGATCTGATGATGTATGAAAGAAAATTGAATTCAGGGGAAAGGACTGCTACTGCTGTGAATAAGAGCACGGGCATTTGGAAACTGTTTCAGGCTACTTATGTGTAGATACTCTTTTGTCCCCTTCATTTCAATTAAGACAAAAAAAACATTTCTGCATGTATTAATGTGTTAATAACCACCCATAGGTCCTGTGGCGGGGCTTAACTTGGAGAAACTCAGGCAGCTCAGCCAGACAGTTTACTTCAATTTTACCACGTATTTACACAAAAAATAGAAAGAAAAAAATTAAAATAAAAATAATTTTTAAAAAATTGGGTTTGGTATTAAACCCCTTACCTGCTCTGCTGTCCAGTGGGCCAAAATCCAAGGAGTATTTTACAACATGATAGTTGTTCCACACATACAGGAGGTTGTCCCGGGGATTATAATCCACAGCAGCAATGTACTGGTAGGAGTTAGGAAAGGGCACATCCACCATGCTATCCTTGCTTTGGTCAGTGTTATATATGTAGTCTATTTTATTCCCTGTGGCTTCATTGTCATCATCTTCATACACAGACTTCACCACATATAAAATCCCACAGATCATGAAGGCATTAGAAGCTGACCTCTTGTCATAGGCAGTATCCCACGTCCCTTCGATCCTCAACGTGTAAGGGTTCAACTGGCTAATGACTATTTTGCCATTGTTTTGTTCTGTTGCATAGATTACCCAGAGCCCGTTCTCATCCACCGCCAGGTCTATGTCGGACTTGCCTCCCCAGCGGTAGGGAGAGGTGTCGTGGTAGTTGGCATTAGCTATGATTGCCTCCCCGCTCTTAATCCTTGTCCGCAAGTCAAACTTGACGATGTTCCTGGTCCGCTCCTTGTTGAAGAACAGAGCCCCGTCGTACACCACGAACCCCGTGCCGTCCACCCGGTGCGGGAGTTTGTAGGTGGTGGTCGGCCTGCCGGCGATGAAGTCGTCCTTGGAGGAGTACTCGGTCAGCGTGTCTGTCCGGTACGGCGTCCAGGGCATGTAGTAGATCTTGTCAGAGGCCTGCAGAGGGTCCTTGCACCAGGCGCCCGACTGGTGGTCAGACTCGAATAAGTGTTCGCTCTGGTAAACTCCTTTCAGCAGTCCAGGGCAAAGGAAAACTGTCGTAGGGGAAAAGAATTCAAAAGAAAAACAAAGTTAATGACAGTTCAGGGGTGGCTGGCCCAAGCATCTCAACAGCTTCTAGTCCTGGAGCAGAGGACACTTGAGATGAGAGGAATCCCAAGGGCAATGCCTTGTAGCTGGAGACTATCCTTCCTGCCCACCACATCTCTAGAACAAGATCTGCTCCACCAAACTGGTTTTTTTTTTCCCCCCCGCTGCTGTTTTCTATCAACTGTGGCTCGTTTTCTTATTGCTTTTCAAATCTATTTTTACAGGTATACTTACTTGGACCACTTGCTTTTGTAAACTCTGAAATGAATATGTGCCCCCAAAGGATTTCTGGGTTTGTATTTCCAAATTATATTCTGCAGTGAATCTGTACCTACTAGGTGAAGGGCTAAACTCCGAGGGAATTGATCCACATATTTATTTGAACAGCCCACAGAAGAGTGGCCTAGAAATGGAAATAAGAGAAAGAAATTCCCATCCTTACAGCCCAAGTGATATTAAATATTTAAAGGATACCAATAGCAAAGCAGAGGCGAATCCCTTAGCAACTCAGAGGAGCATTTAAAGCAAAGGGAGTAGGGGGGGGAACACCCATCTGGAGTATAACTAGAAATGAGACTTTCCAAGCTGCTACAGGACACATGAAACATGCAGTCCACACAATTAAAAACGAATGACATATGGATGCTGAAAGGAAAAGACAAGGAAGAAAGGAAGAAAGGAAAGAAGGAAGGAAAAGAATAAAGTTTGCTGGAGAGGAACCCAAAGTCTAGATTTTAATCAGTTAAAAAATGTCCTGTTAAATATAGTAGTAATTCAAACTTAAAAACATATACCTTCTATTGTTACATGAGAGGAGCACAGAGGAGCAGTTTGACTAACTGGGATGCTTTGCTGCTCAGACTTCGAGGGGGCTGACAGGGGCCAGGGCACGCCCAACACCTGGGAGGAGGCTCAGCCGCTGCCCGGCTGACCTCGGCCCCACGGGAACACCGCCACCGAGGGGCCAGCCAGCCGCATGGATGGGGAGGCAAGACGAGGGATGCTGCGGAGCAAACCTGGCTCGCTCGGCCCTCGCCATCCCCGCCAGCACCCTCCTGGCCTGGAGGCGCTGCACACGCTTCGGGGGGAGAATATTGGTTGGTTATTTGGAGTGCTGATCTCCGCGATCCGCGAGAGGTACAATAACCGTGACGATGGGATGGGCGGCAGGGAGGCATGGAGAAGTGTCCCACCATGCGCTTCTGGCAGCACGGGGCTGGCAGGATGGGACCCCACATTCACACTTCCTGCTCGGAGCATAATTGATTATTTTTTTTGTAAATGCAGAAATTGGTAATGTCTGGAGAGCAAGACAGGAGGAAAATCAGATTTAATAACCAGTATAAAATGATATAGATCCATTGGAGTCTAAGTAACCACGCAGAGTTGCTGAAAAAGGGGTGCCATTTCCACGAGGCTTTTATGCCATAATTAAGATATACTTATGCACATACATATGTATGCACACCTTCCAAATTCTTTGGGGCAGGAAAATGAGTTATCTAAGCCTTCGAATAGAAATTTAATGAAGAAAAAGGTGGCACTGGTAAAAACTTTTCAGCAAATATGAGTTATCTGGTGAAGTTGAGCAGCAGAGATACTAAATAAACTTCAACAAAAAGGTAGTGAGAATTAATGACAAAGTATTTCAACTAAAACGTTAAACTGTTAAATAACTTAGCCTATACATAAGTAATATATATATATAATTTGAAAGGTATTTAATTACCTTTTTGTTCCACTTCTATTGTAGAGAGAGAGGTAAAGAGAGAAAGGAGAAAAGAGAATAGATTAATGGTACTGTATTGGCCAGGTACTTTTCTTTACCTCTTTCATAAGAAAAGGAAGATTTATTAATTTACTTTGGTATGTGAACATATTTATATATATATATATAAAAACCTTTCCTCTGATATATACACTGGATAATATGCAGACAAGCTGAATAAAATACAGATAAATTTTAACTTTAGAAAAATCTGGCAGAAGAAAAAGAAGCCCAACACTTGGGATGTAATGAGCCCCCTGGACTCTACCTTGTCAGCAGCAACCTTGGACTAGTTTCGTAGAGCAAAATGAAATACCCATAAAGTGAAATTCAACTGATACAGCTTTATGTACAGACTAAAAATTCCAGGGAGAAACTTTATAGAATATGTATCTTCATATATTGTGCAAAAATCCTGTAAAACAAAGATCCCTACCTAAAACAGGAGAATAGTCACTTATAATACGAAAAGAAAACTTAGGAGAGTCAAATGAAGCACGTCCATGGATGTTCGTAGAGTCCTGTCCTTTGTCTTGGAGAAACATACTTAGTAAGAGTTGGAAAAAAGCACTGGAAACATTGCAGCACTTATAAATAAGATCCCAAAGATTCACAGTGTTAACGAGACAAAAATATGTAAGCACTATTTTAAAAGCCCAACCCCAGAACTTGCTGGATATTTTAATGTGTATTATTCACCGTGCATCATAATGCTGCTGAAGAGGCTGTGTCCCTTTGGATAAAGCCCCTTTCAGGTGTAATAAATAAACGAAGTGCAGTTATTAATTCCTAAATACTCAGTACTAGTTTCTATACCTAACAACCTCCTGCAAGAAGGTTTGGGGGTCCTCATTCAAAAGCCTCCTGCAGTTGTGGCACAGGCCCTGACTTCTTCCAGCATGGCGGGGACCCCAACAGCAAACTGCTGGTTCTATGGGGCCTCTTCCCTGAAGGTACGGGAGAAGAGAGGCACCATGAAATATCAGAGGAAGAAGTGAAAACTTGCCAGCAAACCAGGATGGCTTTGACAGCTGAGAGATCTCTGTTCGAAGAAACAAGACAGGAATGCAAAGGTGTGCACGCATGCTTTGTTTTGCTGCCCAGAGTTCACACTCCAGCCCCTTCCAGACTGAGACACTTGCCAAGTGACTGTCCTCTGGTGCTGGCACTGCAAACCCCTTTGCATTCAAAAGTCTCGTTCATCTGGATGGGAAATTGCAGGTTCGGTGGAAGAACGCTTTCAGGGTAGGGCTGCAAATGCTCTGGCTAGACATGTGGATCTACACTTCCCTGTCCAGAGAGGCATACAGCTGGAGCCAACTGCAGCTCCCATAACGAGTGCTTCCAAACTTCAACAGCCTTTTTTACCTGGGCTTTGATTCAGGCTCCTTTCTACCTCGTAACAGGTTAAGGTTAAAGGCAAATGTTTTCAATATGTGGCTGTCAGGGCTCGAGGGACCAGAGACAATGCATTTGAGTGCAATCTGGTTTTGCAAGGGAAGGAGCCAGCAAGATTAAAAGGCTCCAGACTTAGCAATCGGAGAAAGCCACACAGCAATTGTTCTCCCCATCCTGGGCTGTGGCTGGTCACAGTTAAGTAAGGTATTCAGAAAAGCATTAGATGTCCCTGGCAAAACCAAGAAGGACACGTGACAGATCCCCAAATGTACAGCTTCATGCTGATTCTCCTGGCTGATGGTATACAGTACCTCTGGCAGCATAGAAGGTAGTAATTTACATTTCCAAAAGCACAAAAGCTTTTGTAATGCACTCAAACAACCGTGTGATATTGTAAAGCAGGGAGAGAGGAGCTTCTAGAGGAGATAATGTATTTGTGACCAGCTATCTGAGTGACCTGAAGCGTTGATTACCCTCATTCTCAATAGCTCATATGTGTTATTAACACTTAGTGCCATATCCAGCTCTCTTAAAATTCCAAACACAGATGTGTTTTGGTGACCTTCTGAATGGTGTTTCCATTGTATGTATCCCCAAATACATATTTTCCCTCTGCTGATTTAAGACTTAATGCTTTTGAATTTCAATAATTATTCAGCTCATATTGGGGCGACATAATGTTCAGACAGGTTCCATGAGAAGCTTGCAAAATTTAGCTCATTGAACAATATTAAAAGAAAGGGTCTAATTAGAATCTGATTACCCCTTCAGTTACACAACATACCACTAAAATCTCTCTTCATAAAGTACTGGTAGATTTCTTTTTAATTTTTCCCAGCTACAGACAATTTTACATCTCTGTAATGCCTGTGTGAATCAACAGAATTTAAGTACTGCTTATAGCACAGGGTTTATCTTACTTTCCTACACGGATCTGCAGAAAAAAACAGGCATACACAGCTCTTGTTCTCATAATAAGGTCTTCCATTCCTGCTGTCACTGGACTGGAGGAGAGCAAGGGTATTTCACCTCGATTCCCTATGGTGGTTGCCAGTGCCATTGACTGCAACACTGCCAGAGGCCAAAAGGAAATCAAGAATCACCTGCTATGTCTGAGGGGAGTTACAAACAAGACTTTCCACACACACTGATTTTCTCATGATTCTTCAGATGGAAGGAAAACTGAGGACACCATGCAATCATGAGCCACTACAGCCTGTCCCCAAGCGCACTCCTGCCACCCGTTTGGAGAAATTGCACAAAAGCATTAATTAAATGTTCTTAGCATTGCTGTGTCGAGGCTCTGAAAACACACTCTGGCACAATCAACACTTGAACAACATTAACTGCTCATTTTCTTACCACCACATTGAATTGCATTCAACTATTTAAGGCACAAGTGCACAGTGGCAGAGCCATAGAGAGAGCTGTCTCCCTGGCACTGCTTCAAACCCACACAACAGCAGCACAAAACTCCTGGAAAAAAAATTATGTGAGAAGGGGAATGTTAAAAGACAACTGCAAAAGCAGTGCAAAAATTTGTGCCCTGTACTTTGCTAACTTTGTTTCAGTTGGTTTCTTTTCAGGGCAGATGTTGAATAGTGGAATAAGTGACATCCACTCCCTGTTCCTGTCCTTCACAGATCTGATTGATTCAATATACTCAGACTAATAATTAGTACACTCAGTATTAAACACATAGTTAATGACAAACCAGAAAGACTGAAAAACCCAGGTTTTTGAGGTTGACCTTAGTAGTACAAGCTGCAGCTTCTCAGCCATGCTGGGAGTGTTTGTCATGCCAGATGTGGCTGCGGCATCTCGCACCCACAACCAGCTTGACCACATGCGTAGGCAGGTGAAGCTGAAAAGCAATTTATGTGTTTCTCCCTAACACACAGCCCCATGTGCGGGTCCTAGGTTGAACAGGGACATGTTTTAGCAGCTGCAAATCTAGCAAGGCACCCCAAAGCACACCCATGTAGAGCCTGCTCACAGATGCAGGTGCTCTTCTTTTTGAAGGCATGGTTGAGTCCTGGAGACACAGTGTTCTACTAAGGGAAACAAGAGACACATTCAAAATTCAGGGCAGCAGCAGATCTGAAATAAATATATCTAAACCCAGGGAATGAAAATCACAGAATCACAGACCAGTTTCAGTTGGAAGGGACCATTAAGATCATCCAGTTCCAACTACTCACCAATGGGCAGGGACACATTCCACTATGCCAGGTTGCTCAGAGCCTCATTAAAATATGATAATACTTCTTTTAAAAAAAATTATTTGCATTTCAAACCCACTCAACTCCCCATATATGGTTTACCCGAAGAAAAGCGAAGAGCACTAGCTCGGCATTTATATGACATGTTCTGGCAACCTGAAGATCAACATGCTGCAGAAGTACCCATCTCTGCTTCGTTTTCTTCTCCCCACACATAATTAAAGTGACAAAAGACACCACACAGCCAAGTTCAGCACTCACTCTGAGCAGCACAGACACAAAACAAAGTACATGGCACCATTTCTCTCATCCACCCACTCCTTCTAGGAAAGCCTGGGGTCCCATTGTAGTGCAGGTGGGCGGTCACCAGACCCCAAATGCCTTGATAATGGCAACACAGCCACATCCACTGCAGCAAGCTGTAGCCAGAAGAAAGTCAGATGATATTTTACCCTAGGCAAAGGAGAACCAACTGCAATACAATGGTCTTTGGGTTCACGTCCTTCATTGCAACTATCCTCTCTACAGAAGACACAGCGACCAGCCTTCGTCCCCAACCTCCACATTAAGCTGTCCCCAAGTCGCAACTAAACTCCAGTCCTGTTAGTCCCAGTGAAACGCTCATTTTATGGACTTTTTATGTGAAAAGTGTGAACTTGCAACACGGGAAAACCTCTTGAGTCTTGGCTCAGTAGCAAGCATGAAGGATGGAAGAATTAGGTTCTCTAAGACTACTTTGCAAATACATACTATCGCCAGCTTTACATATTTACCACCAAGTCTTCCTTTACTTTTTCTTTTTTTCCTCAACATGATGGGTTTTCTAGAATGCATTTAAATGGAGAACAGACCCCATTAACACTACTGGAATTTGCAGTCCAAGAGCAACCTGACACATGAATGTAAAGCACACAGACTTTCATTCTCCAGCCAGAGGAATGAAGAAATTATTCTTATCAAGTATATCACCACAAATTATCTTTCTTGTGGCTGACAATTTCTCTTATGAAAGAACATTCAACCTCAAGCCTCTCCACTGGAGTTCCCCACCAGACAAAAATTATTCTGCAAGCTAAGTTTAAAGTTTGTTCAGATTTAAACTACTACAGTGGTGGGAGTGACTTAGTTTGTCAAAGTATTTTAAGGTTTCAGTAAACAGAGTACTTTCTTCTTCTTGGCTGCATGTAACTCTGTGTGCTCATTATACTCCTTCCTATAAAGCTGGGGAAAAAAAGTGACTGGATTTATTGTAAAGGAGACATGCTTGCCTTTTACAGCAAATGAAGAGTTAATCCTTTATTTAATAAAAGGGAGGAATAATCTCACTCACTTAACTTCTGTATTACATTTTTCATATAATATCCAAGCACCAGTAAACAAAGGTGCTCTACAAGTACAATGGCTTCATGTAACACATTCCTGAAATTATCATCTCCTAATTAATTCCGCTGTGAAGTACAGAGATTGGAAATGTCAATAATCTATGCTTTCATGAACCACAACCTAAATTAGATCCTTAAATATGGTATCTATAGATCTGCAGAAATCAAAGCTGTCATTTCTCATAAGTGGATTTTTTTTCCTCCTTAGATTTCCATTCATCTGATAAATTTGTGAAACCTTTCAAACCATTAATTTGGGCTTCCTTAAAATGTCAGTGCTTTCACTCTGCTTTTTAATACATAATAACTAAATTTAATAGATGTTCACTAAAATAAAACTAAGGATTATTAATGTTAAAACACCTGTCAGCGTAACTTAAAGTCATCAGGACCCAGGAAACCACTAATATACATTAAGTCTTGTCCACCAGAGGTTTCTGTGAGATGAAAAAGTTATGGCTTCCTACAAAATTGCCTTGTGTATTATAGATCAAACTTCAGGCTATTTTGGGAGAAAGCCATCATTTTGTTAAGACATTCATATAATGGATGACAGGCATCAGAGGCCCAAGCTCTCACATGGACTCTCCCACAAAGCCCAAGTAATAAAAAATGCTTTTCCATGGCACTGTCCCCTTGAGGCAAATTATTCTAGGAGCTTAAATGTTATTACCTCATTTCCTAATTTTAGGTACCAAAGCACACACACAAAAATTATGCCTTCAAACATTTTGTAGAGGGAAAACCAAAAATCTCTCCTGCAGAAAGCAAATGGAACTTGGGGATTCTGAGTTTTGGGATTAAACAGATCTATGCTGTGTGCCTGGCCCTGCTAGAGCAACAAACAAGCGAGCTGGTTCTCAACGATTTTGCAAACATTTGGATTTCCCAAAATTCTGTGAACAATTTCTATTCTTTCTTTGCCTCTCTCCTCTCATTATTATTCCAGGTGGCAGTCACAGTGACTGGCTTCTCTGAAGAAGCAGACACTTAATCAGCTTCAGCAGATACTGAATGTGATTCTGCTGCACTTCTAAATGTATTATTCCAAGAGATAAATATTTTTTTCTCAAGTAAAGATAATTCACTTAAGATATAATGAGTTCTGAAATATACTGCACTGGAAAGAAAAGAAGCAGCAACAATTGTTATATTCAAAGTTCATCTTCAGAAGGAATATCTGATTTTTTAATGTGTATAAATCTCTTTTGTAGATGAGATGCTATGTTTAGAGCACCATTGCAAAGATAAAGCTCCCTGAAAAACTAATTCATCCCTGAATTTGGGAAACAAAAAAGTTGTTTATGCTAGTCAAAGTGTTTGTCAGAGCACTGGCCACCACTCAGCACCCTCACAAGTAGAAAAGTTGCTCTCAACTTCTTGTGCACCAGAATTTTGCTTTTAAATTCGCCAATTAAAAAAGAAGCAGCAAGATGAGTGAGCACGAGAGGGGGGAAAAAAAAAGGACTGTACAAGTACTGTGCGAAATTCAATTAAGGCTGCAGGTCATTCAGCCAAACTTTCCCTGGCAGTTGGCCTTGTATTGTTTCCAGCACAACAGCAGATGAGTGAGCTGCCATTAAATTACAGCAGAATCAGCCACCTGGACATCATTCTCCCATAACAAAAAAGTGATAGCACAGCTCCAAAAAGGGAGGCAAGCACTGCAGGGCTGATGCTCTGCAGGACTTGTTCTGTGGCTGGCTCTTGCTGCCCATGAAGAGCCTGATGCTGAGCACCCATCAGCCTTTTGCAACACAGCCCTGCAGCTAAGGTCAAATGGTATGTGACGATCCGGTCTTCCCAACAGAGACATGAATTAAACCTCACCCAGGCTGTAAGCTCCTTTATAAAATGGGAGAGGGGCATTACTGTGCATTACTTATGGCTCCTAGCCTAAACGGGGGGGGGAATATATAGCTGACCTTTTTCCCAGAACATTTATCTAACAGTGCACCTCCGAAAAGGGTCTGGGGGCAAACTGAGTACCAAGATGCTGCTCCCCTCCATCAAGAAAGGCTTCTGTGCACCGAGGTGAACCAAGAGGTGCTAGAAGCAGCGTTTGATCCTCCAGGGCTGCTGAGTGTGGTTTGTGAGGGCAGGAACATAGAACTAATTCTCAGTGCTGCCAGCTCAGCCCAGGAGTGCTCAGAGACAGGGTACGGAGAGACAAACTGACAGAATGGTTAAAGACCCACAACAAAACAGCTATTTGAGAAATAAATAACCTTGTCTGGTAAAATCTAACCCCAGAGAGCTCTTGTAAGCAAGTTTGAGTCTAGGTCTTACTCCCCTTGCTCATTCAGCCATTGTAACTGGGTCAGGTAAATAGACCTGGATAACCACCCCACTTGTTCCTCATTTTGGGATTTCAAATGCACAGGAAGATCACATGGCATCTAGGCAAATGTAGCTAACTAGGAATAATTATTATTTGCATTTTTTTAAAATATATTTCTTGCCTCCTTACCTGACTTTAAAATGAAAGAAATCCTTAAATTTCTTAAAGATTTGTCCTCATCCAGGCAAGAGATAAATCTGGGACGTCACAAGCCTGACAGAGCCATCGAAGCAAACATTAGATGTCTTGCCTTAAGCAATAGGTGGGAAAGGAAAAATATCTTAGGTGGGGGAGCACTGAATTAAAGCTCCGTGTCTTTCAGTCCGATCTCTCTCCAAAGAGGAATAAACTGTTTGTCATCCTGCCAGCTATGAGACTAGCTATAAAATAATAGATTCCACAGGCCCAAATGAGGCTAATCATGATTGCCAAGGCATGTCTGAGCTGTGAGAAGTGAGTGAAATCTGATGCTCTTCAGAGAAAACATTTATTGAAAAGCTCTTTGCTCTGCAATAAGCCTTGGCAGTTCTCTCATGTCTTGGAGAATCTGCCATATTTCTCGTTTGATTGCAAGGCATATTGCTGACAGCAGCTGCTATGGCTGAGTTTCCTTTAATAACGCTTTGGTAGGTAAAACACCGCTTCTTTTCAGCTATTGAGAGAACGGTCAGGAAGGATTTTGTATCAATTGCCTCTGTCAATAGTACTTATTTTTAAGTGTCTTCAACTGGATGCTCTAGTAAAACGCCCATCAAAAGAGAAAATTATTTCCACGAAGACAAACAAAGGGACACGTTTGTTTTTCCCTCTCCGACTTGGCGAAACACCTACAAAGTAACTGGAGAGGTGGGATTTCACTGCAACCACTTTGGAGAGCAAGTGAAGAGCAGGGGAAGGCGATGTTAAGACTTCAGACCGGTCCTTAGGAACAGATTTTACAATCTGGTGTAAATTTTAACAACATCTGCTATTTAAAAAGAGAAGATGAAAAAAAGGAACCAAGGCGTGCCTTCTAGCATTTTTAGGCTTAAGTAATTAACGCGAGTGTGCTGTATGTGTGTGTGTGCACATATGTGCACATATGCACAGGAGTGACTTCCAACATTTTAAGATTTAAATAATTAACCCAAGCGTGTGTCACACGCACATACGCTCACATGTGCAATGCAAAGATACTGGCACAGCTCGCGCTTCGAGGCACATTCCTAAAACACTCTAAAAGAAATGGTTCAGACACATCCCATCCCCAGACTGCTAAAGCAAGTATTGCAGGAAACTGCTTGGGAGCCTTTATTTAATCTTCTCTTTTGCCTCAGCCCTCAGTACTCAGAGGCAACAAAACCTCAGCTGAGAGGCAGATGTTTCAGAGGAGATGATGCACTGATGATTTGTGAAAGGCCCCCATGTCTTTTCCCCAGCTCACACTCCAGATGTGCTGGGGGATGGGAGGGATTGTGTGCACGCCTTTGCAGTGCAAGGCAGACGGGCACAGCCTCCTCCTTGAGAGGTACGGAGCAGAAGGCAACGCTGAATGCAGGGTGTCCCCCCTAAACACCCCCCTGAGCCAAGCCCTCTGTGCTGTGCACAAGCATCCTCCTCCTCACGCCTGTTTCCCTCATCTCCCTGCCACACCAAGCACTCAGTAATCCCTGCCTACCCGGCAGCACAGAAAACCCTCGGGTATATGGGGAGCTGACCGAGGAGCCGAAAGGACGCCAGGAGTCCCTGCAGTGCTCTGGGGAAGGCTGCGACAAGCCAGCTGGGGCTGCCGCACACGCGGGCCCGGGACGGGCTGGCGCTGGGGGGTATTTACCTAACGAAGCACGCAGGTAAACCCATTAAGGGAGCAGCTTGCAGCTAATGTGTGCTCTGAGCCCAAGTGTGAATAGAGAGCCCTTTATGGGTTTCAGCATTTGGCTCCCCACTGCTTGAATATGGGACTAAGAAGGATGACATTGTGTTTTATGCTTATTTTTAATGAATAAGTACTGATATAAAGCAGGAACGTAGCTGGAATGAACTGTCACTTTAAAGGAATACATCTGAGACCTTTAACTTGCACAGGTATATTCAGTGAAGTAAAAATATTATTCTGCTTGGAAGAACCACAAATTACAGCAATAAAATATATGCAGTGAATATGTAGAAATTTCTTACTATTTGCAGTGAACTCAATATTAGCCACAGCTAAGACCTATCATTTCACAGAAAAAGAGACTACTTTATTTCTAATATAAAGCATATGAATTTATGAAGGTTGAGGGAAGTCTTTTGTGTGCTTCTGCAACAGCTTAACTTCTAATATATTATAGATTCAAAAATTAGGATCCTTGAGGCTCTTGCACATTATTTACTGTGCACATTATTGGAGCGGTCAATGTGTGGTGCCCTCTGTATTTCATGGCCAAGGCAGTTATTTCCCCATGGCATCAACAGATATAAAAAAAGCTTAAAAAATCTTCCTAAATGAAAAAAAAAAAAAAAAAGTGACAATGAAACACTCATTTTGGTATGAAATAATTCAATAAATCTGTCTACTTTGCTAAGGCTTAGTTTTTATGTAAAACAAAACTTACTTATCTTGCTAGATTCAAAATGGAAAAAGAATTAAGGGTGAGGTTCAGTTTTCAGTCCAGCTTTTAGTAATCTGAAAATAGGAAATGGTGTTAAAAGGGACCCTTAAGAGACCCAGGGGACAGAGCCAGATGCCAAGGCTATGCCTGCTTCACACAAAAATGCCCTTTCTTTCTTGAAACCTCTTTTGGATAATTTAGATGACGCAAAACCTCAAAAATCAAATTATCATATTGCCAGAAGTTCCCAGAGGGGCATCAGTGGGGCCATGCTGATATGGGGACAGAGAGGACTTGGCCCTTTCCTTTCACTGCATCCTGTTCTCTTCTGCATTCCGGAGGCCTCATCTAACAAATCTGATGGGACTGTGCCATGGCCTGAACCCATGAACAGCACAAGCACAGCTTACAGCATCTCCTGGGAGAGGAGATTCAGCTTCCCACCAAATTACTAAATAACTTTGGGGGTGAGAGGGAAGGGCTTTTGAGAAGAGTTGGACCAAATACACATACAATAAGAAAGGCTGGTGAAAAGAGGCTAAAATTTGAAGTGAAACAGCCTGAGGAGCATCACCATTAAGATCAGTATGGAAACACAACCTAGAGAGCACCTATCAACATCCATCTCAACCATCAGCCACCACAGTTCATTGCTAACCTGGACTGATTTTTCACGTTCGCCTCCCAGAGGGAGGAGACCAGCAGGAAAACAACCCATGTTCCTGGCAGTGACAGCACATTATAAATCCAGATCATACTCAGGCACAGCCCACCAAAGGTTTCATCAGCTGTTTGCTTTGTGAAAGCCTGGGATATTTTGCAACTCCTTCACTACCTGAGGGCAAGAGAAGTGCCTTCGATGAGGAGCTCTGGGTACCCTACCCCATTGCCAGGAGCTTGCATGGGATCTTTCACAAATGCATGCTTCTATAAAAATTTAAACAACTTTCAGTGCATTACTATGTTCTCTTTGAGCTAATGCACAAAACAGAAGCAATAAGAAGAAAATCCCCGTGATGGCTCTACCTGGGTTGACTGAGGTGGAAGACCTCATCTTCAGCTCCACAGACGTTAGTCTAAATTAGCAGACAACCAACCCAGTTTTTAAAAAGGGCTCTGATTTGAAGAAGCAGGTGCTCAAACAGCAGTTTCACAAAAATATGGGTTCAACATCGATGTTCGTGTTGATTGTGCGTGTGACCTGAGACACAGACAGGATGGCAGTGTACATATTACTTTGTCTGAGAGACTGCCCTTCTCTGAAGGCTAAAGGAGGAGGTGCTGGGGGCTCTTGGCAGCTGGTGCTGTGTCTTCTGGTGCCACACTCAGAGAAAGGAAAAAGGATGGGTGGGACAGCTCTGGTGCTGTGTGTGTTTTCAAGCCATGGGGAACCTTCCATGCAAGGCTACGACACTGGTCTTGTCATGGCCAACAGGCAATAAATGCAAGCTGGAAGCAGCCAGCTTTGCTGGCCTCAGATCTTTCAGTGCACCTGCCAGTTTGAAAAATACACCTTTGACTGATGGCTTCTGGACTCCCTGTTGAACGCAAAGAGTAGGTGTCTCACAGCTCCTCCCTCCAAACCACACTCAAGCAAGTATATTTCCATTTTACAGGTAAGGAAGCCAACACAAATGCCAACACCTTGAAACTCTGACAGAGAGTAAGAGCAAGGAGCAGTGGCCTGGGACAGCTGGCCAGGAGTTTAATTCACTCTCCATTAGCTTACAGCAATTCTTAGTTCACAAACTCTCTAGGAATATTATCACTCCAGTTTTCAGGACAACAAAAGGGGAAAAACCAGGGATTTTTGCAGCTTGCTCCAAGTCATACAACAAAGCCAGAGGAAAACTGGACCAGGTGCTCATGGCGCGATTTGTAGTGAACTAAGCAAACTGAAACTGTGTTTGACATATGCACAGCTGTGCGTGAACACAAGGACAGGAGAAATATGTTCAGTGAAAAACTAAGATGACAAGTCTGGTACATCAGAACTCTTCAGAGATCTGCATGTCCCACTATAAACCTCCATTTGCTAAACATGTCTCATTTCTTCCTGAAGCACAAGTGGAGCCAGAAGAAAACATCTACAGTATGAACAGCAAGAGAACATTAAAATCTTTCTATTCTCTCTATGGTTTGGGAGGTGGGGAGGGGTGGTGGAAAGAAAACTAGGTGTAAGTTAAAAAAAAAGCCACCATAAAACACTACCTATATAGGTATATTAAAATTATCCATTATTTCCATCCAAAGCCGCATGCCTTTTTGGATCAGAATTGTAATTTTGTCTCAGAAAACTTATCTCACTGCTTACAGTTCTGGTCATCTCTCACTGCATCACAACCAAATATAGAGAGAAAATAACAGCCAAAAGGAACAGGCCTCGTTTTCCTAAAGAAAGGCATGGAAAAAATCACTTCATTACGTACATTCACAGGAAAAAACCTGCTAATTTGAAAACTCTGTACATATTCTCAACTTGTCATGCTAATTCCCTTAAGTGAAGGCCTTGAGAAATAAAAGCATTTTGTTCATATTTGCCTGAAGTTAAAAAACTAATGCAAACACTAGACTTTGTGTAAAAAGTTACTAAAACACTGGGGTTTTCCATGAAGAAAGCTGGCTTTTTCATGGATGTACCTTGTGTTTTGCTCCTCTTAATCCTATTTTAAACTTAAGTGACACAGATGTTGCCAAACTGCTTATCTGAACGCTCCTGTTTTGCATGCTGGAATTAATAATTTAGTCAAAATTGTGGATCAACAAGCCAGTGATAGTATTTCCACTGTGGGTGTAACTGCCATGATGGCAAAGATACCAGATGAGGAAATGTCCAATTATTTTTGATTATACTTATCCTATAGCAATATCCCAGGGCCAGAGCAGAAATAGGCAGCAGTCCACTACTAAGTGAGAGAAGACTCTTCTCCCAATAGCTTGCAAGCTAAACAAACAACATAGTCAAGGATAATTAAAGATTGATTAGTATTTCCATTTGGGAACAGTGTCAGGAAAATATTACCTGCTTTGTCCAAGGAGGCTGTGGCAGAGCTGGGAAATGGTGCCAAAACTAGCTTCCTGTGCTTTAACCATAGTCCAAACTCAAGTATGGAAACCTGCAAGTATAAGGAGTGAGCACGGATGCTTTCCTCAAGGGATGATCACTGCAAATGCAGCTGTCAGCATCCTTCCAGTGCGCTGTGTGCAGCCTGCCAAGGTCACCTTGCCCAGGTCTTTTTAAGGATGGTTGGCAGAATATAGCATGGTGGCCTCCTTTTAGACAGACAGTAAACAGGTATAGGAGAGAATTTTTCTTTTCCTCTAGTCCCACAGGTTCAATGTTGTGAATTCCTGTGGATCCCATTTGCTCGGGAGAGAGGATGCAGGCTTTGAACACGTCGATGTCTTTTCAATGAACTCTGAGGTATCTTCTCAGTTGTGCTACCTGTCTGGGTGCCTGTCTGCCATCAGCAGAGTCTGCTGGAGAATGTCTGGTCACAGGGAGACCTGCTCTAAGGAACTGAGGAGGTTTGTTACTTTACAGCATTGTTTTCAGGTGTTGGCTTGCAAACTGGCCAAGCCCTTCCTGGTGACAGTCTCCCCATGGATCTGACTCTACAGCTAAATTCATCAAGCAGCAGGAGAGAGAAAAGTCTGTAAGAAATGCTCCTCTGTGTGCCTCAGAGGAAGCAACATCAAAAGCAGTTCCTCTTCCTTTGAGAGCTATGCTTGGCCTCAGTCTTTACAAGGTTAAACTCCCAGAATAGGATGCACTTTGGAAAGCCATATTTTTAAAGCTGGTGCACAACACAGCTGCTCCTCTTTTACACAAAGGTCCCAAGAGGAATGTCTAGAGCACAGACCAATGGCCTAAGTGCCCATAGCCTTCTGGTCACACTTCAACCCCCCATGATGATGGCAAAGGCTCAGAAGCAGCTCATCCCAGCACCCTGTGGTCAGGGCAGCTGTCTTTGAGTGAACCTGCTGGTGGTGCCCAACCCATGAGCAGGGATGACTAAGGAGGTGACAGCTTCATCTCCACCAGCATTGCTATCAACAGTGAACCATTGTCAATGAGGTTGGAGGCAGCTGGGCATGGGAACAGGGATGCTGCTCAATGGGTACCATATACAGAGAAACAGCAGGGAGTTGGAACCACAGCCCCTCTACAAATGGTCCACAGCTGTCACCGTCCTTCCTGTCTCTAACAACAGAGCATCAGGGCATTTGGTGTTCTCAATGATGATCTTTCTTCCCCATTCATGATGTCTGTACAGCAGAAGACTCTTAAGTTGCAAGGTAAAACAAAACTGGAAGCAGCTTTGCATGTACACACTTGCTGTAGAGCTACGCTAGACTGGCAGATAACATACTGGGAAAGGAAACATGCCTCATATCCACCACCAGAGCTGCACCAGTTTGCAGTGGCTCTGAATAAAGGACTTACTGTTTCCTTTCCTAGCAATGCCAGCAGAGGCCAAGGATCTCAAAGATGCCACCTTTAAAAACACACAGACTAGAACAGCAAGAAAGTGGAAAACACAACAGCAAGAGCTGGAGTTCAGGATCACTGAGAGACCACACTGGGGTGGCATTCACAGCAGGGAAGAGCAAAATGAGATGTTTAGGTGCTTAGAGAAAACAAATGCCAAGATAGACAGGCATCAGTGGGGCATAGCCAGTCAAGCCCTTTGTTATGTTCTCATTGCCATGCTACCACGGCTGCAAGGGTAGCCTAATGCGGTGAGGCGTGTGACGTGCACACAATGGCTTCAGGGCCACAAGACCTTCAACTCTGAATTTTCCTACTTATAACAGCACCAATCTACCCATTAGATTATACAAAAGTCATGTAGTGTAAGCACGCTGTTGGGACTAAGATAAAAATAAACACCAAACTGCCTCCCCATCCTCCTCCCCAGTGAGAGGCAGTTCCTTCCAGGAAAGGGTTAAGCAGCTCTGCAAAGCACATCTTGCCTCCCCTGTTTGTAGTGGTGTGCAGAGAGGACTCCAGCTCTTAGCAGTGCAGTCCTCGGGGACGAGCCCCAGGAGTGGCTCAGCACGCCAGTTTTTGTTGCTTTCTTTGTTAATAAATCTAAAGGGGACTCTGGGCTTTGTGTGCAACACGGGCTTTATAGAGCAGGTCAGGGAAAGCTCCTGCTCACCAAGTCAGCAGTGGAAAATGGCACTGCTTCACACAGTATCATCACGCCTGGGACCTGAGCGTGGAGAATGCTGAGCTTGTTGACTGTAATCGCAATTTCTGCTTTGTTTTCCAGCCTTTAGCCACATAACAGCTATGTTTCACAAAAGGAAAACCGGGATGGAAAAGAGAGGCCATCAGGTTCGGGCACAACTGGGCTTCCTCGTGGACCATCAGGATTCATCCAGGTCACACCCAGTCAACACAGCATTTGCAATCATGACCTTCTCAGGAAATTACAGCTTTGCTTCCCTGTTAGAATGTTTTATCCAGCAATGATTTTGCAGCTCCATGAAGCATTCCTGATTAGATTTTCAACACTGTTACACATGAGGTCTCTTGTACAGAACAGTATCCACACAGAAAATGCGAGGATTGCCGTTCAGCAGTTTTCAGTGCACATTTCAAAGGCAAATAGAAAGAGAAAAATCGTATTTATATATATAGAAAAAAAATTAAAGTGCTTGAAAACTCTTTAAAAGGCTTTTCTTTTTCCACGTGAATTTAAGTAAAGAAATGTACAAATGAAGCTTTTTTAAGAGTAAAAAGTATCTCCTAGCACCACACACACACAGGAACTATAAGCCAAAATTAAAATTATCTATAGCACCATCATAGGGTATTGCCCTGCAGTTTTAGGGCAAACAAAGAAGAAGTAAAGAGTTTTCAACTGGTCCAAGATTAAAAGTGGAAATGGGAAAGATGTAAAACAAAAATTAGTTCATGTCAGGCAAAGTCCTGGACTGGACATTTTAAAGACAGCAGGGGAAGAGAAAAGGAAAGAGATATATTATGACCAAAATGATCTAAACAGGAAGAATGTGGAGTATATTTATTAGCTTTTCTAAAACTAATATCCAGCAGATAGAGGAATGTAGAGGGAGATCTCATACCTGGGGAATAGAAATGCAATCTGGAGCACCAACATCACATTGTAAAGCCAAGACTCCGTTTCCTTCCAAAATCCAGCACAAGGGAGTCAGGTCATCAGCAAGAGGAAAACAAGACTGATGAACAACCTTGCAGGTCTTGCCCTCCCTACACCTTATACTGCAGCACTCCCAACCAAAGGATGAAACATCTAATGCAGCTGGTCCATAGGACCTGCAGAATCATGGCGAGCCTGCCTTTCCTTAGAATGCTATATGGCAAGTCACGACATCCCTTTAAGTATGCCTCATCAATATCAATGAGCTCCCTTTTTTGCAGGGAGGATTAGGATCAAGGATTAGCTCTCCTGGATAAAAAGAGAAAGTGTGTTCAAAAATTCTGAACAATTACAACTGAACGCTAAACTGAAGATCTTTTAATTTTTTTTGTTTTTTTAGCCTATTAGTTCCCTTGCAAGGCTTACATGCCAAGCTTGCTATTTTTCTCACTCATCTCTTTGCAATTCTGCAGTTGCCTGAGCAGCCAGGAATAGTGCAGGCAGTAGGCAATGTCCACTGCACAGCACCTCTAGCAGGATAAGCATCAACCATGGCTGCATTAATCAACTCTTGCAGACTAAGGCTTACAGAGACATGACTGGGTTTTTAAAAACACTTAACTCCTTCTGTGTGCCTAGACCAAAACATTCCCAGCTTCTAGACCGATCGCATACTGCAGGAACACACAACAGAGTATGTCTATTTCCAGCAATTCCCTGGTATCAATT
This sequence comes from Machaerirhynchus nigripectus, assembly GCA_013397975.1. NCBI lineage: Eukaryota > Metazoa > Chordata > Aves > Passeriformes > Dicruridae > Machaerirhynchus > Machaerirhynchus nigripectus. Next base: position 787,360 of record VZRQ01004341.1, read on the forward strand.
TTTAAGTCCAGGTCAGTCAGGTCTGGAGTCTGGCAGACCATGATGTTGGAAAAGCTCTGCCATTAGGCACTGGGCTGCTAAGAAAACTTTGTCTCTGAACAATCTGACCAGGCAACTCCCTGACAAACTAAACCAAATTTTGTTTGGATTTAAGCTAAAAGTATGGCTACAAGCAGTGCTAAAATTCTGTTTTCTGCTTCATCCCCATTTCAAAAACCTGCCCAAATGGCCCAGTGGGAGCATCCACTGGTCCAAAATTCAGGCCCACATAATGGATTCTTTCTCAACCAGAAAAACAAGAGAGTGAAGCCAGAGGTTTCTCTGTGTGATGTCCAGAGTTTGCCATGCTTTTTTAGCACTGCCACATACCACCACCCACTGCAGACTGGGTGAAGAGAGACATCAAGCTGCTGCTACGTTTTAATTAATGCATGAAAGAATTTATGTTTTTTTCAAATAAAGTGCGTTTTAGAGCAAGAGATATTTGCATTTTTCATTTCTTTAAATGGAACTAACAAGGCACATACATAATAAAACCTAAAATCAAAGGAAAGAAACCCTGTAACATTCATTTTCTCTTAGGCACCTTCAATTCAACATTATTGTAGCACGTTGTCTTTGGAGCTTTAATGCCTACACTTTTATAGACCAAAAGCAATCACTGCTATTTTGCTTGAAAGAAAACCTGCAGGCTGTGAAAAGAAGGCTCTAATTGACTTATTTTGTTTTATGAAAAACTGTGTCCCCAAATTCTTTTTGCAGCAAATTGAATTTTCAAACTGATGTTTATCATATGTGCAATTGTTTCCAGAAATGAATTTTTAAAACAATGATACTGGGCTGACCACTAAGGCAAAGAACTTGCCTGATGTTTTTAAAAATAATGGTTGCAGCAAAAATGTCAGTCTGAAGAGGAAGTAACAATTCTGTCTTCTACTGCTAATTACATAGGTTTCAAAATGATTGTTAGGACAATCATTTATGGCCAGAGTTAATCAGGAGTCATATAACTGTAGGTCAGAGCAATTATGTGCATTTAGAAGCAAATCCATCATTTCTGAATATGATTTTTCTTTGTTAAGAACAGTATTGCAGTGAATATATACTGTTGGTCTCCAATAAAAGCGTATTTCCCCTTATTTTTAGATCCATTACACACACACACAGTTCATTCTGGGAATGTCTGAAATTCAGCTTGGTGGGCTGTATTTAGAAACAGAAGTTGTTCTCAGTTTGGTGCTTTCTTACTGATCATTAACTACCACACAGCTGGCAATGAAATCAAGCCCCCAGTTGTCTTTTAAAAGCTATAAACACATAACTGGGTCAAATTATTGCTGTGAATCATCTTTAGCCACTTTTGCACCATGTAATTTAATATGCATTTCTAGAAGAGCTGACACTACCACTCTCTTCTCATTCAATATTGGAAAATTTAATTGTCTACCTATTTGACTTCAGGCAAACACTGATATAAACCAGACAAACTCTCGCCTCTTGACCCTACTGATTGACCAAAGACAAACACACCACTGGTACCACAAACCCCCTAAGTTAGGCTAATTCTGCATTTCTGAGAGGGATCACATTTTGGGACTCTCAACTGGAGTGATGACAAAAAGATATAAAATAAAAATTAAAATTAAAATAAAACTAAAAAACGAAGTTCAAGTTGACTGATTAACAGTAAATCCAATGTTCTACAAGACAATATCCTCCTGCACATTCCAGGAGAGCCTCTGCTCCTGAAAGGTGAAGTTGCCTGCAAAGAACAGCATTTGGGTTTAAGAGGCTCAAGCTTGTAAAGTCACAGTCACAGCTGTGCAGGTATATTTATGATAGAGTAAGCAGGAATGTGAGAAGTGAAGTGGAAAGAATAAAAGGGGAGATGAGAGGTGAATTTTCAATAAAACCTCCCTGAATTCAGGCAGAGGGAAAGGAAAGTGATAAATAATCTCTCTGGAGATAGCTCTCGTCTTGACACTACTTAATGGTATCCATACACCCAGTTTCCATGGACTGTGATCTCATGAGTAAGACTGCAAACCTTGAGTTAGCTGGGGCTCCTTCCCACACATCCTGAGTTCCAATGAGACTGTCATCCTGCTCAGATTTATGCAGCCCGCAAACTGCATGGCAAAGAGAGCCAACGTCACATTAAATGCAGTAACTCAGCGCTGGGCCAAAAGGATCACAGGAAGGATGATCACAAGCTGGAGTGAAGAAGGAGAAGGGAGCATCCCTTGTGCGTCTTTGAGCAGCATGATTTGGGTAGCAGGAGGTGCAACTCTTGCCAAGGTGGCCATCAGTACCTAAGACTACCTTTTCTTATCCTGAGCTCCAGAGCAAAAAAACCCTTAGGCCCTGCATAACTGTCACCACACTCCCACACAGGATCCATAAAGCATCAAACTCCACCACAAAAAANTTTCACATTGGAAACTTTTTACATACAGATCTGGGCACAATACAAGGACTTTGTCCCACTGTCAGCAAAGAGCACTGCAGAGTTCCTCTAGTTTAGACTGATAAAAGTGACATAAAGTTGATTTCTTCCCATTAAAATAAATATCAAGAGTACTGCTTTAAAAACTTCTTGGTTAACTTTAGAGCTTTGTTTTGATTTATTTATTTTCTTTGCCTGAAGAGAGGGTTGTGCAAATGCTGCACTGTTAAGGGAAAGAAGTTCAAACTTTACATAAGGGCTTTTTGCCCAGTGTCTCTTGGCATGCTTCCTTGAGTTTGAGATTGCTTTGTATGGTGAAGTATTACAGAATAAGATAACACTGTGTTATCAAGGCACTAAGGAAGGGCTTTGCACTAAAGAGATTGAGCCAAAATTCCTTTTCAAGGAGAGCAGAGAGCGCATTTGAATAAGCACTAAATTCAGCAGGGGAATAACTAATATGATTGCTTTTAAAGACACAGAAATGAGTATTTTGCTGTGTTATGAATGTAAAGTGAGAATTTTAAAACACCAGAGGAAGAACATACACGCTTTCTACCCGCAGTTTCAGCCAAGACGCTGTAGCAATTTTATAAATCAGAAAATAAACAAATTATTGTGATTCTATTTTTGAATGGCTACTATCACAAAATACCTTTGGCTCATTTGTTCTGGCAATGCGTCTAGATGTACTCTGCATCATAAACAGCAAACGTTTTTGTAGCAAATTTTGTAAGAGCAACGAAGATTTTTAAATGGACTTTTCTCCACCAAATTAGGCACCAGTCCTGCAGATGCTTACACAGTTTATTTGATTCCAGATAAAGCATGTACATAGAATTTTATATCTATAGCAAAAATAGGCACAGGCTTAAGGGAATATAGTCTCCAAGACTTTTGGTCCAGTTTCTGAGGACTGCTACACTTCATCTGGATTGCTCTTCAAGAGCCAGGCTTTTAGCCCCAAAAACCTTTCACCTGCTGTATTTATGGCAACTATTTGTTTTTAAAAGAAGCAATGCAACAAACGGGGGTTGAAAGGAAAACTGAAGGAATACACCATATTTTCTGCAAAGCCAGGTATCTGACAAAGCACTCATCAACATCGTCATGATATACCTCAGTCTCAGGTTACAGCCAGTTCCTCGTGGCAACATTGCACAAACTTCGTCAAACTTCAAGACTTTTTGCAGAAATTCCCTGTCCCAAGGACCCTTGGGAAAGGCTGATCAATAGTTGTGCTTCAAACACAAATTTCACCCTTGCCCAGACAGGTGCAGCTCCCAGCAAGCTGAGAAAGAGCAGGATCCTCTTACAGCGGAATTGATGTTTGCACAGTTTTCCATCGTGCAGTATTTCACGGTCTTCATTTTTTGGTTATTAAAATAGGATGTTATCCAGCAAGTGGAGGGGAAGACAAGGTCAGGGATTTGGTTCCCATCTCAGAAGTGGCAGCTAAAGCTGCTGAGCAACATGTGTTTCTTGTTTGAAACGTATCATTTATTCTTAAAAACAATAATATATACCATCTGTTGCAGCCATTCATAATTGATAAGATTTGGGCTGTGTTTGACTGCAAAAACCCATTTCAACATGAGTGTAGATGTTCAGATGAAGAAGTGCTGCAAAGCAATTTGAGCTTTCTTACCACACATTACACCAACAATGGCCAACTGTCTCCGGGCACACACATGGGGCTCTGGAAACCCCATTTGTCATCCCACTGGGAAGCATCAGCATCTTTCTGTGGCAAAATTGGTTTATTTTCAGTTGGAATGACCATCTAGTCCAACTGTTCAACCACTTCAGCGATGACCAAAACCAAAAGCATAGTATTAAGGGGCACTGTCCAAATGCTTCCTTAAAATTGGCAGGCTTGGGGTATCAAATACCTCTCCAGGAAGCCTCCTCCAGTGCTGGACCTTCTCAGTAAAGAAGTGCATCCTAATGTCAAGACTAAGCTTCCCCAGGCACAGCTGGAACCATTTCAGTGTGTCTTATCACTGGATCCCAGGGAGCAGAACTCAGCACCTCCCGCTAACATATCCTCCCCTAAGGAATTTGTAGAGAGCAATGAGGCTGTCCCTTGAACTCTTTTCTCCAAACCTCACAAATCCAAAGTTCTCAGCTACTCCTCACAGGATATGTCTTCCATCCCTTTCACTGGCTTTGTTGCCCTCTTTTGTATGCATTAGAGCACCTTAACATCTTTTTTAAATGGTAGGGTCCAGAACTGCACACAGAACTCAAGGTGGAGACTGCACCAATGCACAGTACAGCAGGATAATCACCTTTTTTGTTTGGCTGGTTACGCTGTGTTTGATGCACCCTAGGATGGGGTTTGTCCTCTGGGCTGTCAGGGCACTCTCTGCTGACTTACACTGAGCTGTTGTCAATCACCATCCCCAAATCCCCTTCTGCAGGGCTGCCAACACCCCCATACCAGGTAAAGAGTCCACCAATTGTTCTTGTTAAATTTTGTCCCATTCATCATTGCCTGATGCTCCGCTGTATCTGTGCTCCCTCTGCAATGCCTCTCATCCCTCAAGAGAGTTAACAACTCCTAGTTTGGGATCATCAGCAAACTTGCTAATAGTGCATTCACATCCTGTGTCCAGATCTTTGATCCACTAGGCAAATGACCTTGTCACAGAAGGATACACCAAGTTATTTAAACAGGGATTTGCCTTTGTGAACCCAGGCTGACTGGGCCTGACAACTGGACTGTTCTTTAAATGCCTGTCAATAGTACCCCACTATGATCTTCTTCACAATTTTCCAGGAACTGAGGTTAGACTAACAGTCCTTGTGAACTGGAATAACATTGGCTACCTTCAAGTCAGCAGGGACTCCCCAGACTCCCAAAATACTTGGTAAATGATGAAGAGGGGCCTTGCCATAACATCTGCTAGTTCCATCAGCACTCTGGGATGAATCCCGCCAGGGACCATGGACTTGTCAACATTCGGCTGATGCAGATGGTCCCTTACAATTTCACAAAAGGAAAGTCACTGCTCCCACACATTTATGGTCCTCCAGCTGAAAGGACTGGGCATCTCAAGGTCTATCAGGATTATTAAAGACTTAGGAAAAAAAAAAACCATGGAATGCCTCCACTTTTTCTTCATCTCCATTAGTGGGGTGATTACCTTCAACAAGTATCACTCCCAGTGTTTTCTTTAGACCTCCTCTTGCTATTAAAGTACCTTTAAAAAAGCTCTTTGTGTTATCTGCCACAACACTGTCCAGTTTCAACTCTGAGATTTGGCCTTTCCTGTCTTCTCCCTGCATACCCAAACCACAGCTCTGTGACCTTCCTTTTACCAAGGAAAAGTGTGACTGATTGTTTTTGTGTACTCTAAGACTGGTTTTAGACTTTTTTAGCCATTTCATTTCGTTTCTGAGATGAGATGGCAGAACAGACCAGTCCTCTTTGAGAAAGAAATGCTTTTCCTTTTCACTGGAAATCTCTCCATGTTATCATCACTGCACCACAAATTTCTCCCAAATGTGAAGGCTCAGACTCACACTGTTTAATAAGCAAGCAAGGCTGCACTGATTTAAATACTGTCCAGTTTCACTCTGTGCATCCAAATTCCCTCCAACTCAACAAGAAAACTCCCAAGTGTTTCAGTGGGCTCTCATCAAAGGCATGTGCTGAAAGACGACTACTATACCTCTATGAAGACTGTTTAAAAAAAATCAGAAAAAAAGGCCCAAAACTTAAGACATTATTTTACTTAAATATGACAATTGAATCAGGTCATATTTTTAATGGATTCTATTTGAAACACTGACTTTTTGTTTTCAAAGTACCAGCCACAGAATGTAGATTTGTCACTTTATGGTAATTACTAATATCCTCCCCCACCAGAGTCATCTGGAACATATTTAATTATTGACTTCATTGGAAATGTACATGGCACATGCTCACTCTTCTGAGTAAGTCTTTAAATGGACAAAGGCCTATTTGTTCCTTCTCCAAAACCCCAGACTCAGCACATAAAGGACCCCCCAAATTAGGCTTCTGCCAGTTGCATATACCATATATAAGATGCTAACACACAAGCTGACATCCATCAAACCTTTAAGCACATGCCTGGCTGTGTCCCAGCGGTGCCAATGAGAAAAGTCCGAGTGAAACCAGGGGTACAACTGTGCCTTGTACAAACATCCACGTGGTAAATTTATACCTGCTTTACAGCTTGAGCCTCTGCATCTCATGCCCTGGTCAGCATCAGAGCTGGCTCAGGTGTGCCTGTGGGATAGGACCATCTTTTCCCTGCTACATTTTAGTAGCTGGAATATAGTCTCCATACCTTCAGCTCCACACCGATTCCTGACTGAAACAGTCTTTCCTGTTTCAGGCACTGCCAAACCTGAGTATAAATACCCAAAGCAGCAGCAGGATACAAATGCGATTAGATCGAAGCAGGACTAATTTCAGCCTGTGATAAGGAAAAGACCACCAGTAGAGGTACAGTGTAATTTCATACCAAAGAGAGTCACTAGCCACTCCATTCTGCTCTCCCACATGAGCCTAGACTATGAAACTCATTTATCTTACAATTTCAATGTTTTGAGCCACGTCTTACTAATAAAAAAATATCTCCAACACCATCTATACATTGTTTCCTGATGTTTTTCTCCTTAAAGTCAAATATTCAAACTCAAGTCTGCATTTACTCCATGGACTATACATTCCTGACAGCCGTTCAGTTTTGCTGCAGAAACGTGGATCCATCTTTTAGGGCTGCATTCAGAATAGCACTTAAATGCACAATCTGCTGCTTTAAACAGTAACTTAGGTGGAATGACGCCAGAGTGTTTCCTATACAGACATTAAAGGTAGATTTCCAGGGAAGCTCAGCTTTCATTAGGGCACCTAAACATAATAGACTCATTTTCAAAATCCCAAGAGCACAATAGTTCCTGTTCTGTTTAGTAGAACCATTATTTTGCAGATCTGAACGTCTGAAGTTTTGGAAGCTTTCAGGTGCGTGAGTGTGCTTCTGTGTGGTCCTGCAAGCCATTGTAAGAGATGAAATGGAAAAATGTGAATTATTAATTTTTAAAGCAAAAAAAGGACAAGGCCCCAACGCTGCCTCTCCTGGGATAAAAAGAAAGGACTCGGCTGGATTATGTGGTGACGCGCCAGCCCCAGCCCCCGCTGCACCAGCATGTGCACTCCAGCAAAGGACAAGACAATAGTTGCACTCACAGACACCATTCAACACACACAAGAGAGAAGGGAAAAAAAAACCCAAAACAAACCAGAGTTAATGAGGTGCAGCTGAATAATACCTTCATAAAAGCAGAGAGAGAAAACCAGGTAGACGTCATCTGCAAGGTAAATTAAAATTATACATCTCTGAGGATTATCAGTGAAAATTGAGATCTGGAAGGGAATTTGCTTTTGATATTGGAAGGGATAAATACCCACTGTAAATCTTTTTATGTGGGCCTGTAGAGCGGAACAGAGAAATTAAAGATAAATGAGATTAAGGCATTTTTTAAAACTGCATTAGACATTTTTAAGTTACCCATGGAGGGAGAAAGGACTTTGGAGGAGAAGATTAGTTTAGACCCTCAGCAATACATTCATCTGTGAAATCAATTGGAATAAATCTTTTCTAATCTGAATTGTTCATCATTNTTGAGTAAGAAACCTCTAGAAATAAGTTGCAGGATTTTGTTTGGTGTTTTGTTTGTTTTTCAGAAGGATACCCTGGGGAGGGCCCCTTTGCCTTAGTCTTCCACAGTTCCTCCCATTTTACTCCTCTTGGGAACAGAAGCTAACAAAAATCAAATACTATGCAGTCTATGTTTGTCTCCTCTGCCAGAGTTTGAGGTACATACTACTGTGGTTTCATGCAGGCCTATACTATTAAAAGTTGACTAGAAATGTTGTTCGGAAGGAAAGTGGAGGAAATGAGGGAAAGAAGTAATACATTCAGATGCATTTGGCTCTCTTCCTGGGAGCCCTTTTAATATAAAGAAACTCAACGAAGTTGTATTTTTAGATCTGGAAAGATGCTTTTTCGTATTTCACACACTAAAGGGATTTGCCTTAATATACTCAAATTTCCCCCCTCCCTCCTCCTCCCTCATGTGCTAGAAGAAATGAACTTCAATCCTCAATTTAGCCACTGGATACACATATTCTGTTCTCCCTACTGGCCAGAATAAAACCCAATAAATGTATTTCATTTCTTTTGTGGATTTATAATAGCACCTGGCAAGGATGGTCTTAATCTCCTTACACTGCTTGCACCAATGAAAGAAACCTTTGCAATACTTCTTGTAAGAGAAATTAAAGGAAAATAGGAATAAAACCCAGAAATATAAATATTATTTCCATGAAGATCTGTTATAAAACATATGAAATCCACATGAACATCTCCAGGGGTTTCTTGGCATAACAGCACAATTTAGGCAATAGGATATTAAAGATGGGAAGGAATATATTCCTCTTAACGATGACAGAACTGTTCGGAGACAACTGGAAATTGGGGGGTCACGTTTAGACAGCAAATTGGTGGCAAATATCTAGAAGTGGCATGCCAGAAAGAGTTGAAAAACACAAGCTTGGTACAAATGACCTAAAGGCTGTGGTTTCTTCCCGTTGGTGCTCCAGAAAAGCTTTTGCAGGGGTCAGGCTGCTATGTTTTGTCAGCATCTTTATTAAGGTACCACAAATCTATTTCAGACGCTACAAAGACGTCTCGCTATTTAGATGTGGAACCATCAGCTGCCAAGGTGGGAGGGCTGCAGCCTATTACTTTATTGAAGAATATCCCATATTTTCATTCTTCTTTCTGCGCTGTATTGGTTACAATTTCCTTTTTAGCAGAGACAATATCAGTTATTTACTGTGCTAGAAACGGGTGTGACAAAGAGGAATTTCTTGAAAAAAGCTAATGACTTCAGATATCCTCAGATTACCAGGAACCTGACCCAAAGTTTGCTGACACCAAAAGGAAGTTTCCCTGCAATTTAATGACCTTTGATTCATACTCAAAGGCCAAAGGCAGCCAGGCAACAGATTGAAATATTTTAAGCACATTTTAGTTTAAAGGAGTAGACTCAAACCACTTTCTCACTAAAAATTCTGCAGCTGTGGGTCAGGACTGGAAAGGAATAAATAGTGCATAGAAGTCACACAATGAATTAAGTTACCCCCCTTATATTCATAATCTTAATAAAATAACTTACACTACGCATCACAGTTTTCCACCTTCAACTTCCATAATAAACCAATTATAGAGGCCCTCAGGAGAACTGACAGGGCTCTTTATCAAGAAAAACAGCCTATGTGAGAAACACATAGCAGACCTACACTAAATTCTTCGACTTATTTAAACTCTGGATCTCCACACTGCGAATATTCTGACTGAGGTGATGGTGGGGAGAGAGATGTGAATTTTGCCTCTTGTGCTCTACCACACAAACCTTTTTACAGTCTTAAAAAAAAACCCCAAAAACCCAACAAACTTCTCCCAGCTGTATGAGCGTAAAAATATAATAAAAGTATCTACAAATGTGCAATCAACACCCCATGATCATCTGAGAAGTTCACAGATTGCCCAGGCTGTAACACACTCCAACTCTTATCCACTGCAGCATCTCAGACCTAATAGAGTTGAGCACAGCACTCTGGTGACTTTTCTGATAAAGACAGCTTGTGCCAACTCCAAGACATATGGGAGCAAAACCTGTTGTTCATGGAGGTTTTCGGAACCAATTCATGTTTTAAAGACAGAATGCATCAGTGCATGGAGGCATTTCAGTACTTTAAGCCTGGAACTAGGGAGTGGTGAGCTGGTTCAGGAAGTAATCAGCTAAACACTAAGAAGAGAGCAAGAAAAAAAATTACTTCTCACACAAACGCTCACGCTGGCATGGGTGGAACAAGCATCCCACACCCTGGAGGAAAGGGCAGAGATGACAGGAGCCAGCAGGAGCTGGCTTTTCATAGAAGCGTGATGGAAATTAGAGATGCAGCAGGTAGTGACGGTCTTCCTACAACCGAGACTGCCTAACATTTATCTAACTTCTCCCCACAAGAAAATCCATACTGTTCCTGCTGACAGCAGACCTTTGAACCAGTATGCATTACAGACACACTGGAAACCACCTAATTTCCTTGTTTTAAGACAAACTCATATTCAGAAATTAACCATGTTGCCATTTCTCTCACTGTGCCTTACAAAAATGTTCATTTCCCTTTGTATCAGGCTACTTCAAGTTTTCAAATACCTTTATTGCCCTACCTCTTAGCTTTCCTCCCCTTTCTTGAACATTATGCACACAACTATGCAGATAGGGCAGCCTGCAGGTTTGCAAAGACCCCTAATATCAGGTTATTTTAACTAAGAGTTAAATTTTAACTAAGGAGTTAAAAGAGAGCTTCCCAATGGGCTGTTGTGTAGGTGCACTCTCCCCACAAACACACAGTAAAAGAAGACTGATAAGGGAAGCAATACATTCTTTATTTCTGCCTCTGTGGATTAAAAAATAAAAAAACAAAGTAGCAAGCAAAGCTGGGAATTTTAGTGAATACAAAAAAGAGGCTTTTTTGACTGCAATGCCCAAGAAATTGTATGCATTGGAAGAAAGGCAATTTGTCAGCAGGAGACAAAGATTCTTTGCTCAGAAATAATCATAATGGATAGTTAGGTCTGCTGTTGGGTTTTCGGTTTGGGGGCTTTTTGTTTGTTTTTTCTCTTTGGTTTTACTTATTCTTCCCAGCTCATGCACACAAATAATATATTTAACCAAATAAAACAAAGGAGGCCTGGCTTCAGGAGGGAATTCAATCATTACTGGCCAAAATGCCAACAGTCAGGCTTAATCCCTTGGGAACGTTTGCCATTTTTCCTGCTGAGCCTCAGGGGACCAAATTCTCTTGGGAAAAAACAAAAACAAAGCAAACATAAAAACCCAGGGCAAAAGAAAAGCAGAGAAGCCGCAAGCCCATTTGTTTAACAAAACACAGCACTGCTCTCAGTGGGCAAACACTGCTTCTCAACCGATGGAGAAGGCAGCGAGAAAACGCAGAGGGAAAGCCTAGAGGCCACATAATGGCCTTAGAGCACTCCAGAAATAATTAAGAACTGTATTCTTGGGAAAAGCGGTCTCATTAAATTGTTTTCAGATTGCAATTTTGTCCCATCTTCTCCCCTCTCTTTCCCTTTCTACCAGCAATCTTAGAGCAATGAAAATATCAGTTTGCTTTCTAGTGCTTGTATTCCCTTAAAAATGTCATTATTCAATTATCTGTCTATTCACTGGCCCTAAGGTCCAGCAGAGCAGATACTGTGTGCCTTCATTTAATGTTTTTAAATGCACTTCAGTCCACTTGTGATACAATAAAACTTTATTGAATTCTGTTCCCACATCACACTTACCATCCCTCACTTCTATTGATATGTGAGCCCATCTACTCTTCTATCAGCAATAAAAGGAATATTTCTAGCAAGGCTGTGACCTTTCCTTCCATCACTACAGCAACTGGGAAATGTGATTTCAGGTTCCACGTTTAAAAAGAAAAAAATCCTAAGAAAAGAAACAATGAAACATGCTCAAGTGGGTTTTTTCCCCCCTTCTTGTTAGTATTAAAGAAGGAACTTCTCTGCCAGCACCAGAGATATGTGGTGCCTTCACAATATCAGGCCGTTTACCCAGAAGGGAAAGAAAGGACAATCCATCCTTGCCTGGAAGCCATGAGCATTCTTCCCTTGCAAGAAACATCCCCTTGAACAGATTTCCCCAATATTAAAAGCTGATGGAAGACTGGTGGCCTGGGTGTGAGGCAAGTTATCATCACAGTGGGAAATGCCATGCCCGAGGCACCCTCCTGCTGCTGCCATCCTTTCCATCAATGCAGCAATGGGCTTGTCCTCATTGAGTCCCCACCCTTCTTCCACTTTGCCCTATCCTATAGCTTAAATTTTCCAATTCCCTATTCAAAAAACAGAGTCGTTCTGAAGGACAACAGTGCACAAGTTATTCTGTGACCTACAAAACCTAGATCCTAAGGAAACTGGGAGCTCAGGAAAAACTAAATCTGACTCAGATGCCTAAATCCTCTTTTCAACACTGTGCTGGATCCTTGGGAGCCTCTAAGGTTGTCTCTACAGGGAAATGAACAGAAAAAACCATTCCAAAATACCTCTGGTGCTTTCAACCCATACCATTTTCAAAACCCAAATAAAAACTAAATGCAGACAATCCCTAAATTTCAGTCAAAGCCAGTGCGCAATAGCTGCTCACATGTTGGGAAATCTCCACCTGTTCTGGAGTGCCACCCGTGAAGGGCAGTGCCCCTGTCACGTCCCAGTGGAGCACATGTACTCCAGAGAGAAAAGGGTGCCTCAGCTGGGTTGTTCACTCTGTTCCTCCGTCTCAGAAATGCCTGCAGAGCTACTAAAACATGGCTGGTTTGAGCTGTAAAGCGTCGCCTACGTACAGAGGCAGTATTAGCATCAGCAAAACCAAAGCGCTGGTTTGGGTTTATCAGGTTATGGGTAGAAAATCTGTCTGATTACAATGACAGCAGCTCTCCCAACACCACTGCTCCTGCAAAATTGGGCTCTCTTGCTGGCCACTGGTCTCATGTACAGCTTTGGATAAATCACTCAGCTGCTTTCTGCTCTGGCTCACGAGTAAAATTGGAAGGCCCTTAGCACATTACAAAGGTGAAATAAGAAAAATTACACTCCTAGATGTACTGGCACCATGACAACAGGATTGTACAAGCACCAGAAGATGATAGTGAAGTGTTTCTGCAATGAGAGTGTTGACCTAGCTTTACAAAACCACCTCCACCACTGCTGTTCCCATTACCCATTTAACTCTGCTCTGTAAAGGGAGAAGGGGAGAGGGAAGGAATGCAGTAGGAAACAACAGAGTACTGGATCAAGGGGACTCTCACCATGTCAGGTTTCTCATACTCACACACAGCACAAAACAGCTTCAGTGCAGTTTCAGTCACCTCTCCACAATGAGACGTGCCCACAGCTCTGGGAATGGCAGACTGCAGGTTTGCAGTAGTACATGTTCAATTGAAAACCATGGAAAAGCTCTCTTGGACAGTAATTATTAGATGCAAATTCAATTCCAGAAGACTGGAGCAGTAATTTAAGTACTTCAAAAGAAAAGGGGCGGTAGCTAAAGGAGATGTTAGAGAAATACATGCCACATGCTAAGGCCTGCCTTGAGAAAGACAAAATTATTTTGATGATTTTTTCTGATACCAGAAAAATAGGACAACTGATGCCACTGAAGCCTGACAAATCAGGCCTGCTATCTTTTTACCTGCTGATATCACCTGCTTTTCACTTGCTTTTCATTGTCAGAAGGCAACCTAAATGTCCAGATGTCCTGGAATGACTGTCCTTTCTAGTAGAAGGCTGCTGCTACCACGTAAGGTGACTACAGGATCAGGAATACAAGGAGAGGACTGGGCTATCTGCATAATCATCTCTCATCTTGTCCACATGTTGAGAGTAACTGCGGCCTCATAAAACTCTCCTTGTCAGGGATATCTCTAGTGAACGCACAGGAATGTGGTGTGTGGAGTAACATAAAGGACATTTTACAATATATGAGCTACTGAAATTAGAGGAGGTTTGGATTTCCCCCATCTGAGAGGAAAAGGGGGATGCCTCCTCTTGAAAATGACATGAGCTAGTGGTGGAAGAGTTAATAAATAACTAATAATATCTTGGGAGAAGTAGACTAACGAATGGAGTTTTAAATCATCCATATTTTTTCTTTGGGGGAGCATATACACTAGCACTATACTGAGCACAAGAGCCTGAGGTCAGTCCTAACAATGTCTGTTAAAGATGACTCCCAAACTCTCTCCTCTTGAGATGCACACACCCTCCCTTCTGCTGCTCAGCCAACGCTTGGGTAAACCCACTCTCTGTCCATACAGAATAATTTGAAACTGTAAGGAGTAACCCATCCAACCAGACAAAAGGCAAGCTGGAATTGCACACAAGCACAACTGCCTGCTGAAATATTAATTCCTGTATTATGCAACTGAGGGGTTCCTTTAGGAGATGGCCATATGGCAGACACCACCACTCACCAAAGGCTGGGTGCGCAGGGGCTGAGGCATGTGGGGTCAGTGACAAGAACTGACCTCTGACAATAACAGGGCATAAAAGGAGGAACAGATTTCATCCACCAGGCGTGGCTTTGGTCCAGCCATGCCTTTTCTGACCTACGTGCCCAGAGCTGACACCTTCCCTATCACTTGGATGGCTTTCACTTATGGGACACTCGTGGGGCCAAGGTGGGGAACACCTACAAAGTTAATCTGACCATTCTGAGGGAAGAAATAGAGGCAGTAACAAAGCCAGGCAGAGACTGAGGTAGGAGAATAAAATGGAGCTCCAGGTTTCCCACTCCGTGTCTGCAGATGAAGGGACACGGTTTGCCTGAACAGAACCAATTTCACTGGTGCTACACCGAGTAACAACACATGAAGATCTGACCCAAAATTTCCTAGGTAACGCACAACATCCACCTCAGGAGACTGGATCCTAGTTCATCATGCGCTCACCCTTTGTCTTCCCCCCCAACTCTACTTGCAGAGGCACTATATTTGATTCATAAAGAAACGGAGAAACAGCCGTCAAAGCTCCTAACTTAATTGCAAAGGCAGCGTGTCAGTTGTCATCCTTTGCCTCCCTGCATTCAGATCATTAAAAAATACTCAATCCCTACTGTACATTTGGTACTGAGCAACCTCTCACCAGAGTTATTCTACATCTCGTACACAGGGCCAATTAACACCTCGGGGTGTAATACTGACATATTGCCTTTCTCACAAGGCACCACTATTCCTCTTTGTTTTATGTTCAACAAAGGCTGTGGAGGGGTACCAGGTAATGACTATTGCTTTACCAGCCCAGTCTCTGGAGGGAACAGCATACCCTCATGCAAATCATAAATCACAAGGAAATACAACCTGCTGTGATAAGTTGAAACTAATCTTTCCTAACCCTTTCCCTGCACAGTGTTGCTTCTGAAATGAAAGGCCTCATTTAGAGTGGAATAGCTCCAAACTATAATTTGGAGAATATTCTGCTTGATAGGGCAGACCCTAAGCCCTGATGTCAATCTTTCCATGGGTTTAATGGCTCACCCCATAAAAAGTATTCCATCAGTGCATTTAGAAGCTTCACATTTTTGTTTAGAAAAATCAAATATGGACACACTGAGCCCCCTGCCAGCAGAGTATCCAAGTCCCTCAGCAGAGAGGTCCCCTTTGCTCAGAGAGGTGGTCTTGGAATTTCACAAAAGCCAAACACCACCCAGTCTTTCCAGGCAGGTCGCTTCCTCCTGCATGAGGAATGGGGACCACCCCAGGGGCTATAAGCTCTCACTTTCCCTCTGGACAGGGTGCCTGTCATTGCTCAGCCATGTCTGCTCTCCTGAAGCCCATGCTTGAGGCAACAGAGAGGATGTTCTTAGTCCTTGAGCCAAACTCTGGGTTTCAGCAAACTGACGCCTCCTGCTGCTCTCTCAATACAACACTATGGGTTGAAAGCATCCATTCCAGTACCTGCTTTATTATTTTGAGAGCTGTGCTATAAGCTTTGGCCTGCAGAAACAGAAAACCTGGAAATGGCACTGTTGTTCACTCAGCTCTCTACAACTGCTAATAAAAAGTGCACTCCTCGTATTATCATTGTTATTTCCTTTTTCAGGTGCGCTCTTTTTGGCAGTAGGGCCTTAATTGCATGTAACAAATTTGGTTTCTACAGAAAGCAAATTCTGAGGTACACTTTTTGTAGCTCTGAATTTCCCATTTGGCACATACTGCTGTCATCTCAGATGACTGGTTTTCTACCCTCAGAAATTTACTCCAAACAGCTTGCCTGTAATTTGCCTTCACAACTTTGGAAGCTTATAAATTAGTATTTTTCTACCATCAAACATCAAATTACCCAAAACAATAGCTTCCTACCTCCTTGCTGATACAATACTGTATTTAAGGCACTTATCAAATGCCACCAATTACACGGACATAGGTCAGTCGAAGCACACTGCTGTGTGATTACAAGCATGAACCTCTGTGAAGAGAAGCTACAAGCTAGCAACAGTGCTTCACTCCTCTGGTCTGCTTTCTCTAATGGGGTTTCCCAAGTGTTTTCCAAAAGGTGATACGTCACTGTTATGCTATACAACATGGAAAATATTGATTATTAGGATATTTTTAACCTAAGCACAAACCACAAACTAAGCACAGAGAACCATTTTTCATATCTTATCAGCTCAGTTTCATATGATGCACGTGGTCTGCTTTACTTGCCCTTGGGCAACAAGAGACAAGCTCAAGGCAGGCCCAATCTCCACAATAAATCTCTATTGAAAAAGCAAGTGCAAATATATCAAGATACATACTGTAAGGGACACACTCGTACTGCACTTCCAGGTACTTGTATGTCCCGGGGCATGGGTCTGGAAACACATCAGGGCCGGCGACAACTGCACACTGGGTCCGATTACTGCACCTGGAAGGCAATAAAGATGAGAGTCAGAAAACAGACCAGACAGAAGGACAGGTCAAGAAGCCGAGTGGCCCCTCCAGTGTCAACAAGAATGAAGATGCAGGAGCCAGGATTTCAGCATCAGCTGGGGAAGCTCAGCAGCGAGCACGCAGAGGCTGACGGCAGACACCAGTGTATTCATCAGCTTATTACCAAAAGAGAAGAGGCAGGGTAGCACAACCCTTCCCCTCCAGGAGATATTTCTTTAATACCAGCATCCTCACCAAAAAAAA
>VZRQ01004341.1:804628-815603 GCA_013397975.1 Machaerirhynchus nigripectus
AAAGCAAAAATGCAAGGACTAAGCCAGCAAAGGTGGCAAAAAAGGATAATTTTATGTTTTACGGCAGGCATAACAATATATTTTACAACATTTCTATAAAGTATTCCCAAAAAACCAGTTATCTTGTATAATACTGCTTAAGCCAAAGCAAAGACTAGAAACAGCAACACTTGAGTGGGGGGAAAAAAACCCCACCAAATAAGCAGTCTAAAAACCAAAATAATGTTTTTCGTGCAAGACCTATTAGGAAAACTTCCCAGTCTGACCATTCAAGACAACACCCTTGTATTAAGCACAGATGGCTAAGTTTTATTCCATCATTCTTCCCAGCATGGATGTGCCTCCTGAAATGGGGTACTTCTTCCAAAAAACCAAGCATTGCTCTCCATGAAGAAGACACACAGAAGGAAGTGACCCTGCCTGCTGCAGTGAGCTTCTTTCCGGTTAAGAGCACGCAGAGAGGCTGGGTCCTGCAAGATGCTCTTCCTGAGGCTCTTCCTGAGGGTGACTGACTTGTGCATGTGTAGAAACCCACATCTGCCTCTGATTTCACGGGACAAGCGCCTCTAAATTACAATTTTAGTGTAATTTGGTGATGCAAAAGCATTTAGCAAACAGTGATTCTACAGAGAAAAGTCCTCTGCTTCTTTGTTTGCTTAAAGAAAAAAAAGAAAAAGAGAGAGAAATGTAATTAGTCTTTGATTTTTCTGCTTTTGCATGCCAGAAAGAGACCTCCTAAGGGCTAGACCAGTGCATTTACTTTCTTTAGGATTCTGCCTCCTCTGATGTGAACTGGGTACCCTGACCCTTCTGCTCTTCTGGCAGAAGCTGTGACATCCAGCACAGAATTCATTTAGGTCTGCAGTGGAAATGCTTCATGTTTTCCTGAGGCTACAGTTTGTCAGCCTTAATGCGGATTTTATTTGAGCCTATAAATTAAAAATTGATTCATTAGCAACTGCCTTAAGCCCCATAATTTCTTTAATTTTATAGAAAGATTAGTAAGAGCTGATATGCTTGCTCATCAGGCTGTTTTGCTGGACACCAGAAAATCCAGAGGGCTGGGACATTCTCGTGTTTTCCAGCTGAAAGCCAACAGTTATCACAGCAAGTGACTAGTTTTATTATACACAGAGAAAAATAATTTTTCATAACAAAAGAGATAACTGTCCTCACCCCTGCTGGGATATCACAGGTAGCTTGGACCATACAAGTGGAAATTTTTCCAGGGGAGGCTTTGAACGCCTTCCAAAATTTCAATTTCAACAAAAATCCTTTACTGGGCTCAATGTGCCTTTCAAAAAGCAATTTCACTGGCCTGATCAATAGGTTTCCTGGCTGAAGGGACAGCACTGGCCACATTACATAGAATAACAGCAATGGATCAACGATACCTTTCAAAACCATGAGTAAAGATCCACAATTATGAGGAATTGGAGGCAGGGAGGGGAACAAACGCATTTAGGGTTCATCCATGATGAAAGCATTTGCTTTGAATGGTCAAGCATTTCCTTGTGGGCCTTTTTTTTATGCAAGAAGCTGGACACAAAAACCAGAAGTGAAAACAACCTAGAAAGTTGTCTGTGAACACCAGTTTTAACCTCCTGAAATGGATGCTACCTTCTGCAATATCACCAAAGAATCTAAAAGCATGATGATACAAGGGGTTGAACGGAGATGGCAGGGTGCATAGAAATGCAAAAGCTTTTCCCGAACTCTACTACATCCTGAAGCCCCCCTACACATTCCTGGAATGGGGGATGGCAACGCCTACCAAGCACAGACACTTGCAAAGAAGGTGAGATCAAATTGTCAGTGCCATCTTGGGGAGGAAACACAGAAAAACAAATTAAAAACTCTCAAATAAAATCTCAAATACTATGTGGTGTCAGTACCTCACGAAAGTAACTAAAAAAGAGTTCATATAAAAAAAAAAAAAAAGCCAACATGAAAACCGGAAGAACTCAACCTCCTGTCTTTTTCACACTCCTTTCCTAAGGGCAGCAAAACTGCGTCTGGCACTTGGCATTTTGAGCTTCCTTTTATCATCCTAGGGTGAAACATGCAGGTTTCTCATTCCAGCACACTTAAGGGATGAGGGCAATTTACACTAAAAACCATAGGAAAAAACCTAATGACTCTGCAATGAACTATTACTGTCAGACATCAGGCTATGGAAATTTTAAGGAGAGAAAGAGGTAAAAAACACTCATCATTAAAGCTCTGTTTGTTCTGCTTTTGCTCATACATTTTATCCCTTTCACAACAGCTTCTTGGTCCCTTCAGTTTTGTCATATTTCTTTCCAGACAGATTAAAGGCCCAGGTGACACCAAGTGACATGCAAAAAGTGACACAGGAAAGGAGATATGTAGAAGATGATGAATCTGTAGCCTTGAAAATGACAGGGAGAAAAACCATAATGTATTCATGCCATACTCCATTTCCAGCAAACCAGGCCATGAGCTCTTCTTTGTAAATCACAGGATTTTACATGGAATCTTGGGATTTTTCTTGGCACCCGGGTCTTGGTAATACTTGCTCCAAACTCCTGCAAGTTATGAGGCTCAGTGCTGGGTACTGACCTTTCCAGTAAATGCGGCAAAGATCCTTTTTTTTTTTAATTTTGGGGTTTTTTTCTGTCATGTCCTGTCTGCCACTGCCCACCCCACCCCACTCCCCTCCTCCTCCCTTTTCCTTCCCTTTAATTTTTCACTCTTATCTTGAAGTAAGATCTTTGCTAACTACTGGAGGTACAATTTGCCTCGAGAACCAGCAGTGCACCAGCTCGAGTATGAATCTGTCTGCTCTGCTGGGCAATCACAGAAACACCACCCAGGTCCCTCAGCTATATAGTAGAAACAGCAGCTCTGCATCACACTGGATTCCTCTTCAATAGTGCAGGAACTGCTTGCATTGCTGGTTTTAGCACGAACTGTACCCCAGAAAACTACAGTCACCTTTTTCACACCCATCTCTATCTCTTAATACTGCCTTTTCACAAACACCTCTTATTTCTAGCACTGATTCTTCATCAGATCCTTCAAAGAAAACACCATTTCTTTCCCCTGCACTGCCCTCATGCTGCAACTTTCCTAGGCAACCCCTGGCCTCTTGGGCTATTTCCTCATTCTCCATATGCTCTGATGCCAAGCAAATAAGAGAACCGTGGGAGGAATCAGGGAATTTAGGGGACCAGATAGACAATTTTATGCTATTAAAAAAACAGCTTCCATTTCATTAGTTGGTCCAGCATTTTAAAGGCAAATGTTCTGGGGACATAGGAGAATTAAAGTAGCCCCTCAAGTGGCTTTAGTTCACCTTTTTGCCATTTATCACAAAATCTGACAAGAAATTTATAGTGTTGGTTTGTTTTATTTTGCAGTCCGTATTTCTACCTGCCATCATCGGCTTCTCCTTGTTATGCCCTGAAGTGCAAGATGGGCATGTGAGCAAAGACACTGCTTCTCAAAGACCCTCTGCATGTCTTGGACCACCTCCATAATTGCTGCTGGAATTTGTGCACACTCTTCCTGAACCAAGAGTGTCCACACAGCTCACCAAGACCAACCAAGAGACCCGAAACCAAAGCAAAACCCAAGATCAGCATTTTTCAGCCCAACCTGAGACACCGATTCCTGCATGTTCCTGTATGTTCAGGAAAAGAGAATATTCCAAACCCTCCTAAAAGTCAGTCCAAGGTTCTTGGCAGCCTTTAAGCATCCATCATCTCATAAACATAAGTTCATGTTATTCACATCTATGTTTTGGAGAGGAAAAATCACCCTACTGGGAGAAGTGTAAATTGCTGCAGTCGCAAGATTAAAAAATAAGACAAAAAAAGAAAAAAGAAAGAAAGAAAGAAAAGGCAGTGGGCCCTATGCATTCTTTCCAGCTGCATTTATTCCTACTTGTTAAGACCCCCATTTTGTCTTTCCACCTGGGTATGTGGAAAAGTATTTAACCGAGAAGCAAGGTGTCAATCCAGTGTAACAAATACACTGTAACAGAAAACATGGATTATTTTTGCAGAACTTCTCCCAGTTCCAGGGGAAAAGGACTTTCAGGAGTTTTAATGTGAAACAGGAATAATATTTCATATGGCATTTGTTTTGCATTTATAGCAGCGGGACTGAAGGAAACATTTGCGTTCAGGACCAGCTGCAGGGTTCAGCTCTGCTTACAACTCTCTGTTCAGGCTTTAACTTAAAACAACACCAAAACTTCATTTCCCCTCAGCAAACTTCCATTTCTTCTCCCTGGAAGTATTTTTGTGATTTTTAAGTGACAAGGTCATCTTGTGATAGCAAAGCAAAAATACTTTAGACATAAACAGCTGCTTATTCCTCCTGTGATATCTTTATTTTTTTTTCAATGCTGACATTGTTAATACATTTAGCAAGAGACACAGAAAGGAAAATAATACTAGTTTGGCAGTTTATTTTAGGCCTTTCCAGAAACTTTAATAGCATAGACATGTCAGCAACATCAGCCTAGACATGTCTGGGGCAATATGTTTACCAGAACGAAAATGCAAAGGCAGCTCAAAATAAAAGATCAATCCCAAACAAAAACCTTTCAGCATTAATCATTGCAGGTGCAATACCAGCAAGCCCTCCAACTCCTTATCTAGGAGGGGACCATTTGGCCCAGACAATAAAAGCAGGTGTCCAAACCATGGAGGCAGGCACCTGTCATGCTAAGGACATCAGGAGAAGAGCGATCAGAATCCATGCACAGCTCCACAACAAGCCTAGAGACTCAAACATGAATTTCATCCCAACACACCCTCCTTCTCCTTATCCTTCAGAGACAGAGGTGAAGAAACAATTTCTGCAACACCAGAAGCTCCTGTGCTTCCTGTGTTCCACAGGGCACAGTGGAAACTTCTACAGATGGGGAAGCCACCCACCTCCTCTGAATCCACAGACTGTCAGAGTCCAAAGTAGGCTCTTAAATACCCTGAAGATTGGAAAACTTCACAACCATGAACTTAGATTTATACAGCACATACTGAGCTACCATATCCAGCCCGTGCTCTGCTAACACACCCTGCTCATAGCTGGTGCTGCCCTCCACCCACAGCAGCTTCCAGCAAGGGATTCTCAATGCCCACGTGTGCCAACCAAACCACTCACCTGTGTTCGTGAGCACCGGCTGCCAAAAAACCAAGGCACTCTTTCTCTCTGCCCTCAGCTGAAACACCTACTTTACATAGACTTCATTTTTTTCTGCAAAGAGAAGGCAGCCATCATGTGCCCAGGCACACTAATATAGCCAAGACATCAATATCTAAGCCTTTTTCTCAATGTCTATTATGCTTTTCTAATGGTTTTACAGTAACAGACAGACTTAATTCATTATCCTTCATGGCAATGCTGCAAGACATCCTTTTCCTTCCCTGGAACACAAAAATCTCCTCTCTGGATGAATGCTTTAAGAAAGAGGCTGTCACAGCAAATAAGCCACCCAGGAGTGTGCTCTCCCCTGTCAATATATGATATTTTCAAATCAACCCTTTAGGAAGAGCCAAGAGAAAAAAAAATAATAATAATGCCCTGGAGAAAGTAAATAGGAAGCAAAGAGAAATTTCACTCAAAAGTGGAGCTCATGTGATGGGTTGCAAATAAGGGGGAAAGGAAAAAAAAAAGGCAAGCAGAGAAGGGAGGCAGTGGAGAGTGGAGAGGGGAGAATAGAACTCCGAGAAAAGACTTTGGTTCAGCACATTTGCTTTTAGTAGTATGCTGCACAAAAGCAAAGCTAAATCCTCCACCTGTTTAGCTTCCAGAAACAAAGAATTCCTCAACAGAATCTTTTTCTGCCTCTGCAAAACCTTAAAAGCAAAGGATGTAATGACAGGGAGATGAAAATCCAGTTTCTCTAGCATTTTTTTCATTATGAATGGGCCTTTTTATTGATCTTTCGGAGCACTGAGAGGCTGGCTTTCCAACCTCTGCTGCGATATAATTATCTGCGGTGTTTAATGCTAGCACAGACGAGTCCCACTACACAGTGCATTTTGTTGTTTTATTGACGGGTTTTAATTATCCAGGTGCTAGAGCTGTCAGATAGGCTGCTTCTTATGTGATCAAACTAATGCAAGATGAGGCAGAGCACTCTAACTGCAGCCTCACCGAGTGCCTCTGTGCAGATATGCCGACGAGACACATTTAAACTGCTATGATTATTGTAAAATCTTACAAAGCTTGATGGGTAAAACAGTCCTCTTTCTATAGCTCCAACCTATTTCATTCCCTTAGTTATTATTTTATAGTGAACAAAGGAAAATTGAAGAAAAACAAGCCACCAAAACCACCCCCGAACCCCAGCCAGCAAAACACCAGAAAAATCTTGCAGAGCCAAACCAAATGTGAATTGCAAAGGTCACCGAAGGGACTACCTTGATATGTTATGGAGAGCCTGGGAGCAAGAAGGTAAACAGGTCCTGGAAATAAATTACATACTAGTTTTACGCAGTAAAAGCCAAAAAAGTGATTGCACTGTTTCAACTCATTGATAAGGCCTTTAAAATTTAACAAGAAGCATTTAATAGCAAATTCACAAGATAGAAGAGTTTTAATGGAAATTTGGGGCACCCCTGAACATGGTGTATCTGTTCAACTGCGAGGGACTCCCCAGGCCAGTAATCTGAGGTCTAGGGCAGGACCTGCCAGCGGGGATGATGTGATTCATCATCAACCTCCGAACGAGAGTTCCCCCAAGCAACAAATGATTTTTCCTCTGTGCTTCGTCATGTAACGTCTGTTGAATTTTATAGCTTCCTTGGATTTCTTTTCCCCTACCTCTTTGCAATTAGCACAGTGAGGAGAGGAAGTGAAATCCCCAAAGGCAATGAATGTGTAGGGCAACAGGCAAATCTGCCAAGAGCCCTGTGCCGATGCGTCAGGGTACAGCACCCCTGCAGCTACAGGAAACCTGAATACAAGCCTGGTGGAAGAGACTCTCATCCTTAGAGCAAGAACAACGGAACTAAAATCTGCCCAAGCCATTGGGTATATTTGGACAACAAGTTTGGGTCGGTGCGGAAAACAGATCTGCACTGAGCACATCTCAAGCAGTCATGGTGCTGCTCCAGCTGCAGGGAGCAAGGCCGGGTTTGCAGTGTAGGCTGAGATTACTGGACGGTCCTCAGGGCTAAACACCACACCAGCCAGGCCTTAGGACTGTAAAGCTCATCTTTTAAAGAGCTACATCTGCCCTTTTACAGGTACTCTAGTTTTTCCAACTCCATAAACTTCTGTAGCAGCCTAATAAAAAACCACTTTACAAAACACTGTCAGGGTATCTGGAGAGGAGAGCAAACACCTAAAATAAACCAACCAATAAAAGGCTCATCGGTTTAGCCAGACTTAACACTAGTTAAAATAACTGTGAACAGAAAACAATCTGGTTTTTAATTTGGGCCAGGAGGTCAAATTAAAGGCTAAAGAGATCTGGGCTGAATTTCAGCTGGCACTCCACATTACTTTGTCTTCATTGCCATTTTAACACAAGTCAATGTGAGTTAAAGCTCATTTTTAATTCTTTAGTGCAGCTACCCAGAGCTGGGATAGCCAGAGCCAGTTGCAATGGGTAATTTTCTCTACAAGAGCTCTGAAGTGTTTTCACAGCCTCAGTCTACCATTACCTGCCTGTCCACTGAGCCTGCAGCACAGGAAGCGATGCTCTGCTGGACACCAAGGTGCTGCAGCCCTGTAGCACGGAGAGGTACAAGCCTGCTGCTCAGCTCTGGCTAAGCAGAAAGCAAATCTGAATGTGAACATTTAGAAACATTTCAAATATATTAACAAAAAATTGTAAATAAATATTCCACCCTGTTTTCAAAGGAAAATCCGGTATTACTTCCACTGCGTCCCCCTTCACTAATTGCCAGGTTACTGCTGCCATTTACTGTCACCACCCAATGCTCCCATCCCAGCCACTCAACAGTTCCTGCAAAAGATAGAACTGAAATCAGAGAATATTGTCTCTAAAGGGGCCGAAGTAATCTGTATGCATGGGCTGGTAGGTTTAATGTATTAGCCTTTCACCTCTGCAAACAGGGTTAAAGAAAGGTTTGGGGCCAAAATAATTCGTACTGCACTCCATCTCAAATTTGACATAATAACTGAATGAAACAAAAATGAACACGTCCAAACAGCACAGAAGGTCAGGGCGGGGCAACTCCCTGATGAACTAAAGAGTGAACCAAAGGCACCCAGGCAGTACTGCTTCTATAACCCAGAGCAACATCTCTCTTCATCGCTCTTGCCAATAGCATGATACTGAGGTGATTTTTAAGGAAAGGTCCATAGATTTTAGTTAAGGTGGCAATTGGCCCGCAGCCTCTTACTGGGGGGGGGCGTGAGGGAGGCAGCAGGGTACACTAAGCTTCCTGACCAAATGAAACGCAGGATTAACACGTGACAGGTTGTGACTTTAGCACCGTGGCTAAAGCAGCTCAGACAAAAAGATAGTATGAGTGAGTAAATAAACAGCCTCAAACAGCCTGCCACATCATGTGCTATTAATACAGCATCTGTTCATGGCCCCTGATTTTGTACAGCACCTCGTGCAAAGGAGACTTGGCCCCCTCTGTGCCTCAGGCATTAAAGCAACACAAATAATAATCAGAAACAGCCCAAATTTTCTCAAAAAATAATCCTGAAATGAACTAAATATGTTATTCAATATTCAAAAGTGATTTCTTTTTTTATTTTATTCCAACACAACCAATGCTGCCTCTTTGATCTTCAGCCCAAAGCTTGAATAAAGGCAGTCTGCACTTTGATTCTAAGCTCCAGAGAAATCAGTGTCACAAAACCTTCATAGGCTTCCCAGCTCCACATTGCCCAACCAAAGCATATTCAGAAGCAAATGGTAAGGGAAAAAAAAAAAAGGCCAAATATCAAATGTACTGAAACAGCCGTTGTGAAGTTGCTCAAAATGTCTAAACATAGCACTGAACATTTTGTGGCTGCATGCAGCAACATAGGAAGGGATGGAAGGAAGCATTTTTAAAAACGTATGTCCAGCAGCTCCAGAGAGAGTTTCTTACACTGTGCTCAGCACTAAGCTGGGGGAAGTCTGATCACACACCTCTACCCTCTCAACCCCCCCATTCCTTCCACACTTGTCCTTCCTTTCAGCACATCCATCCATCTATCCATCTATCTCTTATCAGCTACATATGTCCACCAGCTCTTCTCCCACCTCACCCTATCTGGTCACCATCCATGTGCTCATTACATACCCTGACTGCCTTTAAAACACATGTTTGAAAAACAGAGATTTGGCTAAAAAAAACTCCTTTGAGGAAAAGTCTGGTAGGAAAAGGGCCTCTGAACAACAGGACAACAGCTGGTAGGAACAGAGGAATGGGACTTCTGCAAAACCTCAAGTCTTCTTTGTGACGATGTGGAAAATACTTTGTTAGTAGAGGATTCACGCTTTCATAATACAGAGCCCGCCTGGGAATGAAACAGGCTGTACGTAAGAATGTTTCCTTTGAGGAAGCTACACTCATAGGCCAAGTTTTCCAGAAAGCCTCTGCCTCCCACCAGGGCTGGATTTTTCCAAAGCTCGGTTCTTCCTAGAGGAGCTACAAAAAGGCCCAGCTGTTCGAGCACAGCCTGGGACTCCTCAATTCTCACGGGGAGCAGTAGAAACTGACAGCTATCAAGCATTTCTCAGGCAGCAGGCTGTGTCATAGAGTGCCTGCTTTGGTAATCCAACCCAGAGAGTTCTGTGGAAAAAAAAAAATAAAAAAAAGCCTACACATGATTGTATGGGAGCCTTAGGTGGGGCAAAAACTGGGAAATCCACATTCCAGAGCATGGAGCATGTCTCTGGCAAGTCAGCTTTAAAATATGTGACTGATGCTGCTCAGACATACTAGCTGAAGTCCAGGGAGATGGATGAAAGGGTGAAGATGCAGGATAAATTCATCAGATGTCTCCATAAATCATTTCTATAGTTAACATTTGTTCTCTGCTTTTCATTACTTACATTTCTAAAGCCACTGGGTGCCTTGCTGCAGTGGATCTAATAAAAAGGAAGATAAATTTTAACATCCTTTTTTTGAAACATGTTAAAATGATCTAGCTTTCTTTTGAATGTTAATGGCAGGCATTACAAGAAACACAATGTCTCACAACAATTCACTGGGGCTGAAAGAGAAAGCAGTCTCACTGTAGCCTGGAAAATCACAGCCCTGGTCACCACCCCAACTGGTTTAAAAGATTTTATTTCTGGCCCTAATGTTTTGGGGAGCTTTAACTTTGTCACTGAAACCCACCACCATTGCTTTGCACAGACTCTCTGACTCAAGGGCGAAATTCCACACTTAAGAAGAGAAGGAAATATTTTTGGAGACTGGCAGTTTGGAAAAGCATCTGAGCTGCCTGACAGCTGTTTGGAGACATGGGATGCCAGAGGGGTCCCAGCGGAGCATACACGATTACACACACGCACAGAAAATCATTAAAGTTTCTGTCTCTAAAGTTTCACATCTAATGAAAGAAAGCGAGGGAGATATCTGGAGAATTCTTGGGTTATAATAACAGCTAATGACCCTCCCTTTGCCAAGAGCACACCCTGGGAAGCTCACTGCCAGTGATGGGGGGACCCACAAAAATGCCAGTGTGTGCTGGTGGAGGGGAGAAGGCAGGGAGAGATATCCCTCCTGTTCTCCCTGCTCCAACCCCGGGGGGGTCGGGAATCAAGTGGAGAGCTTGCTGCTGCACGGCTGGAGTTGTTCGACAACAGAAGCAAGGACCTTTATAGCCGAGTTTAATCCGTCGCAGGTTAAACAAAACAAATGACTGCACAAGTGAGCAATTAAAGAGCATTCCACAGCCAGCCCTGGAAGAGCCTAGCCATTGATTAATTAGGTTCAAAGGGCCAAGGCTAACCTCACAGTCCCCTGAGAAAGAGACCACTTAGCCCCTTCTAAAACAGGAAAAAAAAAAAAAAAAA
>VZRQ01004341.1:815616-878914 GCA_013397975.1 Machaerirhynchus nigripectus
AAAGAAAAAAAAAGAAATAAAATATCAACATTCCTATTTAACACTCGAGCATTAGTTAAACAGCTGCTAAGGCAGTGAAACAATTACTTGGGACTGACCTACATTCAGCTGTACTGTTTTATTACATTCAGGAGAAACTTAATTAAGCTTCTGTTACTTAATAAAAGCAAATAAAATTCTCCATTTTAGGACAGGGAGCTGCACTGTTTCTGCCATGCAAAGCCCTCAGATTTGTCAGTGGGGTTTCCCAAGAGAGCATCACATTACTCCTCTCTGCATTTGAAGGATAAGAAGATGAAGGATATTTTCATGCATTAATGCTCCTTGGGGTGCTCTTAGCTCTCTCTGCCAGCTATCACTAGGGTGGAGAGGACCACAGCCTCTGACACCTGCCCTGTTATCTTAGGAGACCTACTGTACACCTGAGCAACACGGCCTGTTCCCAGCCACATCACGGGCTAGGTCAGGAGTACTTCAGCACTGCCAGGAGGAAGGCATCATCTATTCACTTTACTGCAACAAGCAAAAAAGCAACCTGTTCCTGGGAAAAAAAGTTGAACAAACTAAAAAAAAAACCCAAAAAACCAAACCAAAACAAAACCAAAAAACAAATCAAACTAAAAAACCCAAGCATGCTGCTGGCCTTATAGTTGCCCACATGCATGATCCATGTCCTAGGAAATTCAGAGTGTGAGCAGTCCTTTACAGGCACCACAGACCATTAACAGGGTCTGAGCTGGGTAGCAGGAGTGCACAGTCAAGGGTACTTGTGTACTAAGAAAATGCATAAAGTGTTTCACCAGATCACATCACCAGAAAGACTCCGCCAAACCATCCACCAAAGTCTGCCTTGAATATTAAGGTTTTAGAAGACTGGAAAAGGTTCGGTAGAAAGGACCATGCCATACATGTGACTCGCACTCATCCACTGTAACTGTGGCCAACTTGTCAACATGATTATCAGCCACATGCTACATCCTAATCACCCTCTCCTTAAAATGCTTGTCTTGCCCTCCCTCCTGCCCTCACACAAACAGCTCCTCTGCTCTGACTTACCAAAAGATCCAGTTTTGAGGAGAAAAATCTGTCCCCAGCTTTGTACAAGTAATGAAAGCAAGCACTTGAACTGCAAAGAGCCAGACAAAAACACTTACCAGCTGCCCAGACTCTCTGGACTTCACTGAACTGACTGTGGATGCTCAGACAAACTTTGGTGAGGTAATGGGAAAATTCCTCCCTAGTGAGGGAGAAAACCCAAAAAGTGTCCCTTGCTGAGCAGAGGCCATGGCTTGAGCAACTTTTCAGCACTGGCACCATGACCAGAAAATGACTTCTGAACACACCGACTCACACTGCGTTTCCCAGCCACGGGTAACCTGCCAACTGGCTTTCAGCCCTTCTGAACTCTGTGCTGGATGCTTGTGACCCTGAAGTTGCTACTGGATGTTTTGACACATCCAATTCCACATGTGCCCTATTGACATTTATATTTACAAAGCTCCCTTTTCTTTCCAGGAGACAAAGGCATGGGTACAGAGGTGACAGCCACGCACCAAGAAGCAATTCCCCCAGCCACATGACACTGGGGCCTCCTGCATCACCTCAGCAACTCACAGCTAGTAGCTGTTAATAATGCCATGACACCTCCCAGCCTTTAAAATCACAAGAAGCTCTGAAGTCTGCATGCTGTCAGGACCATTAGTACCAAGCATACTGGTCTGATGATGCTTGCAGCTACTTTGTCCGTGCTCTCCGCATTAATTAACTACCACGGATTTTGTTCTGTGGATCTGAAAGAACTGGATTTCATTCTTTGGATGGCTGTAAAGACTTAGTTCCCAGCCTGTAGCAGAGCACCCTTATGGTGGTCAAGTCCAAGCCTCTTCTCTTTGCAAGGGGCTCTGCCTTTTTTCTGAATGGTGACTTAAAATCCTGCAGTACTTTGGTAGTCCATATTGAGGCCTGGCTGTAACAAGGGGCAGTGGAGAACAGATCTCAGGTGCTGGAGAGTGAGCAGTCAGGGTGAGGACAACTTAACTCACCTTTGGGGTCAACAGAACTCTCCATATATTCACTACTGCTAACCCTGAATGCAGTAAAATAATAGGTGAGCGACAGCTTTTTATTCCCTTTTGTTAGTGTAAACAAGAGTTGCTTGTGAAGATACAGGTGGCATCCAAATTCTTCCTTCTTTTTCTCAGTGCATCCATTGAAAGCCAATTCTCATCCAAAAGTTGAGAAGATAAGGCTTTTCCTCATCTCTGCTATTGACACATTACATTTTATCTTACTCCGGGCTTTTTGAATTGTCACGTATAAATAGCCAACAGCCATTGTAATGAATTAGCCAGTACAGACATATGGTCAGGGCTGAGAAAGTTCAGTGTGAACAGATTGACAGGCAAACCCTAAAATACTGACAAACCAGGAAATTTCCTCTGTCCCAACCAGTCTCATCCTACGTGTCTACTCCCTGCAACCATGCAGCCTAGGGAAAAAGATGCTTTGGTTTTCCAGCTAATGGCTCCCCACCTGCTAGTGTCAGGGCCTGGGGCTTGATCCTGCAGCCTCTGCCTTTACAAATGCTCTGACAACTCTCTCAAAACACCAGCAAGCCTCATCTCACTCACTCTGACACGACTGAGCAAATAAATAATGCTATTTATGCACTGCACACCATTTGTCAACCCATTTGTCATTTCTGATCTTTCATTGCTCATGCAGTAAAACTATGTGGGATTTATTCAAACCCCCCTTGCAGGTGTGATGAATGCTTTATTTACACAGCAGCATTTCATCTCGTGGAACCGTTACTATGCCTATACAAGCCTTTAAGTCCCTGGGTGGTGTAAGTAGAAGGTGTAAAGAGAGACGACAACTAGAGGCAGCGCCATAATTAAAGCCACAGGGGGAATCATGGATGGCTCAGCTAAAACTGGGACATACGTGCCAGGGAAAACATACCACTTCAGATGAAGCATTCACTCTCCATCATCAGGCAAGGGGAAAAACATGGACCAGTTCCCAAAGACCTTCTTAAAGGTCAGCATGACAACGTCAATCCCTGCCCAGCTTATCAGAGCACCCACAACATCAGCAACTGCTCTGCCTAGGCAGCAAGTTATTTCCAAGCAAATCATCTCCTGTTGCCTCCCCCTGCCAGGATTCTGGTCCAGGACCGTAAAACCTGGAAGGAGACATTCCAACAAATAACCACAGTTATCAGCCATGAATAAATTCCCTTGGGTGGTGTCTTTTAGTGGCCCAAAGCCCAGACAGGGAGCAGCAAAGGAGCCCCTACTGAGATTTCTGTTGTGAGGCACAGCGACCTTATAGGGGACATCTCTGCTCTTCCGCACCACTGGAGGCATGACACTGACCTCCCTGCAAAGTCTTTTAAGAGCCACAGAAGGAAAAAAGAAATAAAAATACTACTTTTATAACTATCTACAGGGTCTCTTCTGGAAGTAAAGCTCTGTTACAATGAAGGGCATCAGAACTTCTCCCTGGTTTCTGCTTTGCGTCACAGTCACCACTTGACTTGCGCTCACTCGTGCCACGGAGCACACCAAATGCTTCCCTGGCTTACAGGAGTCCCTTCATAACCATTTGGCTCAAGTAGAGCTGCAGTAAAAAGAGTAAAGGATCAGCCCTGAACTGATCCCTTTGTTTTCTGGAAGGAACTTCCTTGGCAGTTTTTACCGTGCGAGCAGAATCTCATCAGCTCCAGAATGATCTTCCTGGCAGCTCCTGGTTCCTTCAGATAAATCTGCAACATGTTTCATCAATTCTCATATTTATGTGGGTGTGGGGTAAAGAAAAGGTGAAAGAAACAGCTATGGACCAATTTCAGGTACCTTGATATCAAACCACTCCTTCCTCCTCTTTCTTTTTAAATTTCAAGGGGCGGGTGGGATTCATATGAAACTGCGTAAATAGGCATCAGACTCATGTTTATTGCCTAAGCAATAGAAGATTAGAATTGACAAATGGAGAGGTTTTTGGAGACACAGATGCTACAATCATTTTAATATAATTTGGATTTCCAAATCAGTAATTACTCTATCACATATTTATAATTTTGTAGATGCTACTAGAAATGCTGATGTCTTTTTCTATGCATAGTAATGAGCAAAAACAAGGGCTGTTAATATAAAGCCTGTAATGTTTGTATTCATATGTAAATAGGTTATGTAAACGTTTTAGACATTTCTCACTAAAACACTGAGTTCTAAGCTAAGTGGCTCCATTCCTAAACTAGAAAATCGCACTCCGCATAGAAATTGTTTACTAGTCTGTCAGCAAAGCCGCCAAAGCAGTGAGCTGAATTTATAGGGGGATTTTCATCTCCTCATTAGACACAACATCAGAGTAATTGACAACCTATAAATGCCTAGACAGATATGCAGGTTGTTATTCAGAAATTTGCTTGCACGTGATGTCATCCATATTCAGCACACGTGCACCTTCTGCGTTACACATACACAAGCACAGGCACTGTTTTTGAGCACTGAGGAACACAGTAGTGTTTGATTTAATTAAAATAATTTAGTTAAGCTAATACAAACCCTGGTTAAGAGCAACAGAATCAGTTTAGTTTCTACCTGCTCCTAATTGACTTATGATCAAACCAAGCAAGGTGCATTAAAACACCAACTTGTGTCTCCAAGCAAGACAAAATTACACAAATTTAAACCCACAACTTTAGTTAATTCCAAGTGATGCTAGGCATGGAAAAGAAAAAAGAATAAAAGAATGTGGGCTAAAACACTCCAGGGCAACCACAGGACGGTTTTCACCACAGGATGTTACCATTTCTCTTCCCTCCCTTCCCCTCAAGCTGCAGTCTGCATTTGTCCCAGCTGGTGAACGGAGAGCTCGGAGGAGTGGCCCTGGGGGCTTACACAGGCCATTTGTAACTCAGCTGGGGCATGGATACACCACCACAGGTGTGTGAAGGACCTTTACAGGACCTGCTGTGCCGACCAAATCAAACCCCTGGGCCTCTCTCCTCCCTGAACATCATACTACTAACCTGCATTAACTTCAGGGATACCTGTTCTCAACTCTGTAACGCAGAGGGGATCACATCTTGAGCCTCTTTCCTTGGTGTCTTTAACAAACCATATCCAGCCTCATCCTTTTCTCTTCTTAATTGTATATATTTGCAAAGATGATTTAGTGCCAGTAAAGGCTTTGGAAAGACAGTTCAGAGACTCTCAAGGCTCCACTACAGCATATGAGTAACTCCTACTTGTAGAGGAGACAATAAATGTCTTCTCTTCATCAGCAAAAATAAAATTGATATGACAACAAGGATGCAAACATCCTGCTGTTGCTTCAGCAACTCTCAGCATCTTCTACCATCTAGGGATAGTATTTTCAAGATCAGTTTAGTCCTTTGCTTTTGATGAGGCTGTCAAACACTGCTGGGGGCAGCTACTGGTGTTTTGACCTTGCTCTCTTCTGCCTTCCCTGCTCCTCCTTCATCCCCACTTTCCCCTTGTTCCACTTTGAAGCACTCTTACACCACTGATGGAACGGTATTAACAGCGAAATAGCCGAAGAATATTTACATCTCATGCAATCACAGTTTTGCTCATCCTGCCCTCTTAACCACTGCCTTCAAGCAAGGCAAAGTAACATCAGTCCTGCCACGAAACAACAGGGAGAGAAAAGCTCAACATCCATACCCAAGCACTTGAATTATTGTCATTTCCCCGGTGAGCCACAGTGATGTGGGATGACCTGTGACAAACAAGGCAGTTTCCAGTGGAAATTGGGGGCAGGGGAAGGCAGATAGCTCTACAGGAAAAGCATAATAATTTCTCCAGGCCACAAGCGTAGATTCTATTACGCCCCTGCCAAGAACAGTTACTCACATGAGTAAAATTGAGAGGACTACAGACCTAGGTGAGTAAATCCATGCCTACTTTGTTTCCAAGGACAGAAATTCATCCTGGTAAGGCTCTGTTTGTACAGTGGAATAGCAGTATCGATTTCAGCAGTTACTGCAGTCCCCCAGTGCAGGAACACTGAAGTGAATCAAACCCTCTGTGGTTTTGCCCCTGTGATCACCTTTGTGCTAAGGGGTATTGGGATGCCCAGTGCTAAGAAACTGGGTCATAGGCTGCTTTAGATTTTTATTCCCATTCCTCCTGAATGTGATAAATGGTCAGTACTTTCTACTGATGATGTAAGTGCTAAAACATGGTTGCACCTAAGAAAAACATGGGAGTGAAAGTCATATTGCCTGCTCACCTGGAACTTGTTACATCAAGTGAAATAGCAGACAAACACTCAGAGCAAAATGAAAGCTCTTTTTTCCTGCTGGGGAACCTTCATCTATAAATTTTAGGAGGAAAAAGTAAGAAATGGGCCACATGGCACATTTGCTTAGCAGCACTGGTGGTCTGACATCACTATGTCACTTAAATATAGCTGAACACTGATCAAATCTGATCAGATTTCTCATTACATAACCTTTTCCAACAAGGACAATTATTTTTGCTAAATCAGTACGGTGACCCCACTGGGGGACCAAACTTTAAAACTCTTGGTTTTAAAACACCATCCCTGACCTGATGAGTTCACAGTCTAGCTTGCAGACTCTGCAATAGCTTTGATGCTCAAAAAGATGGTCTGAAATCAGGGAAGCATCCAGGACCTTTGTGCCACCTGAGAGTGAGGACCTTTTCTGAAGGAGTCAGCCTCTGTCCAAGGTCTGCACACGGAGCAAAGCCAGGAAGTCACTTTAACTGTCTCTGTTAGAACTATCACATATGATGATGAAACTGGTTTAGTATTTGTGTTTAATAAAAACAATGCTCGCTTCATCAAAACCTCTTTTTGGCATAACCATATCCAAACTAAACCTATGCAACAACCTCACTAAGTAAATGAGGCTGGTAAGAGAGGGCTTGCTGCTGGCAGAGCTTTCCTCATCCTCTCTGTAAAGCCAGTTACCCAGGCAAAACAAATTATTTACCAACAGGTCTGTGCTGCAAGTAGGAGTTCTAGTGGTATGGCACAACTTCTTCCTATGCTGTTAACCAGCTGCACTGGCAAAACATCTAGTGCAGACCAGCCTGCAGATCCGTGTCTACTGGCGTTTTCAAAGGATTCTGCCTCGCGTCAGGAAAATCCTGTTCAGACTTAGATTCCTGTGGTGCCAATATATCCTTAAACATCTGCTCCTAAGACTATCCCTCCACATTACTTCACAGCATAATTACAAAGGCACAAAGCTGGAGTATCCCTCACCATCCACTCCAAATCCTCTCTCACATCGCCTGCCTCTTCCCATATTTCCCTCCATTTCGGGCAAATCCTGATTACAGCAACACAAAGGGAACTGGACAACTTTGTTCAGATGCAGCCTGAACATCATCAGTAACAGACTGAGCATTAGTATTTGTCAAAGCCTCTGCTTAACTTTTTAAAATTATTCTTTTGATGTTAAACAACAAAGTAGGAAGTTTATAACTATTTCACCAATTAAAAAAAATTACAGTGCACAAGATACTGAGAAACTCCATTCTCTCCCTTTGACAGATATTGCTGCCACGTTTTCCTGCATAAGAGGTTCTGCTCCAATTTATGTTTAGGTCCCTACTGAGTAATCCTAAATCCACCTGGCTGTGAGTGGAAGAGAAAACATGAACAAAAACTGGAAGAAGGAAAAGGTTCCTAATTTCATACCACGATTCAGAGGGCTGCAAGGAACATTTGTCTTGTCAACTCATCTGTTTAATCAAAGAATTTTAATCAAACTGCAGTTCCAGAAACCACAGGTTAATGTGGACAAACGATAAGAATAATTAAAGCACTCACATAACCTGTCGCTCGTCTGTCATCAGCTCCTATGTACGCTGGAGGTTTGAGATCCTTTTATCTTGCGTATTTAGTGAGCCGGATCCTTAGCAGGACTCGGTAAATAAAGATCCCATGGAACTATCACCGATGCCTGATGAATGCAGAGCTAATACCTCCAAAGGCTGAGCTGTTCCAGTCTCCATGTTTCTTCAGACACACATGCATCCACAGGAACAATCACTGTATTGTTTCTTATCAGTGCAGTTAAATACAAAGAGTTGTCACAGCCAAATATTTTTGAGGCACTGTTTTCCCTTGGAAAATGATGAACTGTCGAATCAAAACGCTGTGTGGGAACATGCTGCCATTTAGGAAACACTGTCATTCAGGAAAAAAAACTTTCCAGTTTAAAATGCATTTTATGTGCTCTTATTAAAATTAATTATGTAGCTTTGAAAAGCAAAATATTCTGATTCAACAAACATTTCTTTCAGCAGAAAGTAAGTCTTCTGGACAATTTACAAATATTTGATCTTGTGTTGATTCAGAATTGTTTTACCCTGTCACTGCAATGGCAGAAATTCCTGTAGCAGTTGAGAGTGTTCTCAGCAAAAGCCAAGTAATGTAGCCATTTTTTCACCACCTTACAGGCTATCTCAAATTGATGCGAGATTACTATGTGGTTCTTCAGAATGTGTGTCTGCATGGTTTTGAGAGTTACTGCACAGCCACTGATCTTCAACAACTCACTGGCCAGCCAGAGCCCTTCCTTGGTCCTCAATTCTGGGCACTTACAGAATTTCAGAAGACTGTCTCAGTAGATTCACGGGCATTAAAATGCAAAAACAAATTCACATGAAACATTGATTGAACCGCAGCCTAGGAGGAACGAAGCCAGAGACAAGCCAAGCTTTTTTCAGGAAGCAGGCTCATGAGAAAGGAAAAAGATTTCAGGTTGGTCCAACTGCATCGTAATGCTTTCTAAGATTAGGAGTTTGCACACCGTTTCTGAGGCATACCCTG
Source organism: Machaerirhynchus nigripectus (assembly GCA_013397975.1). Lineage (NCBI taxonomy): Eukaryota > Metazoa > Chordata > Aves > Passeriformes > Dicruridae > Machaerirhynchus > Machaerirhynchus nigripectus. The sequence goes on from VZRQ01004341.1 coordinate 824,455, forward strand.
CTCCTGCTGCTGCCTGTCGGCCTTGCTGACCTCCATTTGGCTGCTTTTTGAGGGAAGCCCCATGATCAGGACAGAGCATTGAATTCCACAGGGCTGAGGGGAATTAAATATTCATCTGACAGCAGTGGGGAGGGGGGAAAAAAAAAGTGAGCCGAAGGAGCTCCTTCCTACGCTGCAAAGAACTTGAACTCGCACATGCTTACCAGGATGAGGAGGATAGAGAGGTTCAAGTTTCAGGCCATTGTTTATGGTGTAAGAGAGGCCCCTTGTGAAGGAACCTGCAGGTTTCTACGAGGAAGGATAAAACAGAGCTGCTGAGCAGGGAATCCTAGATGATGTTATCACAAACAAAACGAAATTTTAACTGTTGTTATCCAAAAGGTATTTCCCAAGACTGTCAAAGAAGGTTTGGAAAATGGAGAAGTGGCCACTGGAAAGGTGAGAAAATTACCAAGGCCATTTTTCCTACAGCGTTAAAAGCAAGAATTGTACTGGCAGAAGATTAAAGTCTACATCTCCCAGTAACTCAGGAGATCCACAAAAAACCAAAAAAATGAGGAGCCCCCTTAGGGATGCTGGAGGGCTGCAGGAGTCACAAGAAGACAAGGAAATCTTTATTATTTTGTCCAAAACTGTACTCATAATCAATAGGACAGACGTTTTAGCTTATGCTTCCAAACATCAAGACTATGATAATCGGTGGTGAAACCAAAGCATAACCACAGACAGACTGCAAACTTTTTAACAGTAAGGGTTACAGCTGTTTGGTTACAAAGGTAGCAATTTTGCATTTTTGTCTGAAGTTTATCCTTCAGTCATCCTTGTGAAATGGAAATGTGCTGCCAGGACCAATTTATTATCTAATACATAGCAACAGCTACTGCTGTTCATTATGAGATGCTACAGCGATGTTTACTCAAATAGTCAAGAAGAGCAATTTCACTTCCCACCTTAGATTGTTTGTTCAGGTACACACTGATATTGATGCTAGCCGGCGTCAAGTTAAAAATCACACATTAGAAACATAAGCTTCCACCTGTTTTACCCCTGTGTTTTATCACTGCAGATCAGCTAAATCAAAGCAGTGATTTTTTTTCCCCCTTTCTTCTGCTTTTAAGCATAGTCTACTGTATGTTGTTTTTACTTGGGTCAGGAGATGGCTATATAATACATTAGACATTTGCTTTTGCAGACTTGGGAAGGAATTTAATCAGTACATGAATGAGGCTTAAAGAAACAGAAAGCTTCCTAATGCAAATGCAGCTGTGACTGATAAGAAGGACAATGGACAGAAATCCTTGACTTGATTAACTTAGTGACCTAGAAAGAGGGATGTGTCTCATTCCAGCAGCGCAGAACAGAGAAACACTCATTAACTGTTCCTTTCAGCTGAAAGGATCCGCAGCACTCACTTCCGCACCCAAAGGAGCCATTCACCAGAAACTTGGACACACTAGGGATGCCTTTCTTTCAGTTTCTGGCTGCACAAAGTCGAACAGAGGTACAGACTTCACATAAATAAGTGCCTTTCTCTCTCCCCCTCTCCCTCTCTCACTCCCTGCTTTGGCTTTTCAGATGGTTCAGCTGGTCCTAAACCACATACAGTAAGAAAGATTATTTCAAAAGAACTTGATTCACTTTGATGTGTTGTTTTGTTTTAATGGGATGACTTTCCTAAAGACATGCAAAAACTCTTAACTATTTCATATCTGCACATGCACTGTGTACATCTGCATGGTAATTGTATGGGAAAGAGCAGAACTCAGCAAGGCTAATCTTAGTAAGACCTTTAATAACACTCCAGATACACCTTACACCTTTCAAAACCCTGAGGACAGCAGCTAATTAAATCTCTCAACACTGTTCTGATACAGATGGGTTAATCTCTGTAGTAGTTATCTCTGTTTTGCAGGTGGAAGGAAAGGAACAACATGACATGCTGCAGAATTTAGACGCTACAGTCATTTCCTCCTCCAGCTCATGGCTTTACACCCCAAAACCCCACAGAGCAGCCCAGTTGAGTGAGAAAAAGGGGTCACAGACTGCCCTGAGAGAAAAGGCACTGAGAGAGAGAGAGGACATGAACCCAGAACCTGCCTCCTGACCCCAAGGACTCCTGCCACAGAGCAACGATGCTGAACAGCACTGACGTTTTTACACAGAAAAGAAATGGAGCACAGAGGTCTCATAAAGAATCAATTAAATATTGCAAGAGAATGCAAGATAAAGGTGGGGGACACATACAGAATATTAAATGGAGAGCAGAAAGGCAGGAGCATGTTCTCCTAGGCTCACGTCCCCATTCCAGCTATCACTGGGCTGATTGGCACGCAGGAGGATGGGAATCCAGAAGTGTAACAGAGCTGGAAAGGAAGCCAGATCTTCCTTATCTTGCCACGGTGGTCCCATTCCTCCAAATAGGTTTGGAAAATTAATTAACATGCTGAGACAAAGTCTGACCACAAGAGCAGATTTCTAATTAGCTACTGATAGTGCTAGCAGGCTGCTTCAGAGTCAAGGCTGACTCTACTGGCTGCACACAGGGTGTGGGCCCTGACCGAGTAAAAAGCAAACAAACCTGGACACTACTTACTCCAGTGATTCATAGGTAAGAGGGCAAAGAGGACACTAACAGCGGCTTATGGCATGGTGGACTTGCAGCATGTCTTCAAGGATTCAAATAGCGCTTCCTAAGAATTCAGACATTTATGTCTCACTGCCTGTATGAGCCTACACATCTTTCCTTCGCTCATCTCTAAACAACAATGTTCAAAAATAGCACACAGAGCCAGGAGAGCTCACCTGAGCCTCAGCCCTGCTTGGATAATATCACTAAGCATAGCTCATGCTTGGCTAAGGATTGAAGGCAGATGTATTGGGGAAGGCAGTGGCAATGCCAGGACTCTTCAATGGATGGAGCTCTTCCACAATCCTGGGCTGGCAATACGAGAGTTAAATATTTCTGATGATCAAAAGGGCAACAGAGATCTTCAGGAGTGTCACTGCTGTGTGTGATCCCAGAGAGCTGGCTTAGATTTCCACAGTAATTTTAACCTTGCTGCTCCCACCAGCACTACCACCCTCTCCCCTCCAAATACTTCGTCTCATAATGAAGTCTTCTCTTTTCAGGGGTCCAAATTCAGGGGTGTCCCCCTGAAGCTTAAATATATTTTTCCAACCATAGCTGAATCAGAATGAGATTCATAAGTGAGAGCATAGCAGAGATTTAACAGAGAACTCGAGCAGGAAACAATAGAGTCAGGCAATAAAAAAGTGACAGGCACTGAGCAGCAGAGAAGCTGAAGACCACCTAAGCACTGCTCGATGCAGTTTGCACAGCAGGAACATCTCAGCTGCCGGGCACGGCGATGCAGTGAGGGCAGAACAAGGTGTGCGAGGCAGTGGGGGGCCAGCTCTGCGGAGCACAAAGCACACAAAAAGGAGCCGTGAGTCCTTCCGGCAGGGATAAAGGAACGGGCCAAAAGTGGGATCCCCGGCTGGAGCAGGGAAGCGGGAGGTGCCAGCTGCTCCTGCCAGACGCTGAGGCTGGCACACGGTGATTGATGGGGGACATGCGAGATGCATAAAGGAAAGAACTGTGAGGACAAGGAAGAACCAGCTAATTTAGCCACAAGCAACTAACACAGCCAAAATCGTGCTAGGGTCAGGAGTCAGACAAAAATTAGGAGCTTTGACTTGACAGAAGGATGCTTGGCAAAGAGAAAAGACAACCCAGTTTCTTCACAAAAAGTCCGTGGAAATGGAGGCTGCTAGGAGGAACAAAAGGGGAGTTTTTTTAGGAAAAAAAATCCCATTCACCACAAGGTGTAAGAAGAAAGGAGGCAATGAAGGAAACCTGATCTAGAAAGGGAGCAGGGAGTAGAGTGCCTCACGTGAAGCTGGAAGGATGAGTTAGTTAGTGGCAAAAGAAAGAGCAAGGAGAGATTTATGAGTTTGGAACAAATCACTTAATTACAGATGGAACGAATAAAGCTTTCACCTAAAATCTACTACTTAATGCATCTCCCAGATAGTTCGGCGTGTGCCCTTCTGATAAGAAGTTAGTTCAAAATAAAAGGAAAGCACAAATCTCCGAGTACCTAAAACCAGGAATTTGTGGGTCTTGTCCTGCTGGTGAATACTCATGTGACTACAGCCAGCCACATCCAAGCCACTGGAGGAAGGAGAGGCACATCAGACCCTGGGAGGAGCAAAGCTTTAATTCCAGGGAAGCAGCTGGCAAGGGCACCTGGAGGCAAACACCCAAACACACTACCAGAAACAGAATCTACAGAAAGTACATAGTCACAGTTAGGAGCACAGGCCAAGCCTGATTAGAGAAAGGGGAAAAAAAAAAAAAAGCCTACAAATACAGCCTGAAACTAAGGAGGAAGGGGAAAGCATTAGTGCCCCAAGGAACACTCAAATGATGTTTAATTCCAAGCAAATTGCTGCAAATTTGCAGGAACCTCTCTAATCCCATCACCGACACCTTGTTTTTCAGCCACTTTATCTGTTTTTTTTTTTTTTTTATTTCTTTTTTATCAGGAAGAGAAAAAAGATTTTATTAATTGAATTAATAAAATCCCTTGTTGACTCCAGTCCATCCTGGGTGGTAACAAATCCTTTCCAGATGGATTGTAATTTCCATTTAATCTTTTATTCCTCTGCCGACCAGCAACCCACAGGGCATGAGAACTCATTTCTAGGCATCCCTGGCTTGGTGCTGTATCATCAGGGCTAACTGTAGCAGCCCTTTTAAGTGGCTTTACTCCATTTTGAGACCACATTCAAAGTCAGCTTCCTTTAGTATCCACACATAAATGGAACAGTGAATCACGCCCCAGCCTTCAAGTCCCATTTGTGAAAACAACCTCTCTTCCCAAAACTTATCCAAAGATGTGAAGAATCTGCTAACTTTAAGTCTTATTCAAAAGCTGAAAGCTTAGATTTGAAGAAGCGCTGTGTGCTGTACAGTGGTGTATTTAGCAACACAAATCATGCTTTTAGTGATGCTCAGTGTGGTCATGAAGGTGTCTGCATGGCTAAACTACTGACTGTGGCTGCTTTCTTACGTATTTTAGAAAACTGCATTAATAGCAGGATTGAAACTTGCAGGAAGCGAGTAAGAAGTTTCATCCTTCTAATAATTAAAAAAAAAAGACTGGACAATCAAGAGCAAAAAATCCCATTTAGTGCTGCAGCTCTATGTGTGCAGACCATTAATTAATCTCTTTGTACATCACAGGATTCTTAACCTTCAACTGAGCCATTAACCAGGCTCCAAAATGGATGCTAGCAGCTCTCTTCCCCTCTTTACTCTCTCTTTTCCCGTGCCCCACACAAGGAAGACCCCCACGGTCAAATAGTGAGTGAAGGCTCCTCCTAAGCCGATCATGGATAAGGAAAGGTGGAAAGAGCAATATAGACAGCAGCTTTTCTCAGCTGTTTTAAACAATATATCCTTTTATCACCAGTAATGCTTTCCTGCATCAACTTGAAAGAACAAATTCTTTCCCTGTTCAATGATAGTTAAGGGATTAAAACAGAATTCTCTCACTGTAAGCGACAGTCACACACAATGCAAATTCCTCAACCTGAAGTAAATCCAAAGAAAACATTTCTTTAAAAAGAAAGGATGAATGGGAAGCGGAGACGCTGAAAATCTCTGTCAAAAAGGAATGTTAAAGCCATTCAGTTGTTGCAAACAAAGTAATAACAGTTTATTAATTTACAGGAGGGAACATGCATTTAAACTTTAACCTATTTTCCAAGAGCTACAAAGGGTCTTGGGAGTCATAATGGGATGGCCTGGAGAGATTACACCACACCAGTGCAAGGCTTTGCTGAGGCTGCCCATTTTGGGCTTTTCCCAACACCCCAAAAAGGGAAGATTCAGCAAAATGACAGTGAGAAGCGTCTCAAAGGCTGGTGCAAATAGCTAGAAGTGAGGCAGGAAGGCTGTCTTAAACTTTCATTTTGCACAAGCTGGCACTTAATCAGTACCTTTTGCAGCTGGGCCACTACACTGCAGGGAGCTGCAAAATGGAAAGGCACATCCACAACCACAAGCCCCCATTAAGGCACACTTCATTTGGTCTAGGTTTCCATGCAAAAAGAGAAAAAAGTTCTGTTCAGACAAGTCCAAAAAAGAAGCCATGTCCTTCCACCTGGCATAACCATCCCAGAATAACTCCAGTTCCATTAATTTGCCTATGTTTCACTTTTGTGTGGACATAAAAGCAACTAACAGCAGCACTGAAAGCCACAATGAACTGCTGTGTTAAATGACTTCTGACTCCTCTCTTTAGTGGTCACTCAACCCTGCAGTGGGCCAATTAAAATACGTTTATTTCAAGGACTGGTAAAGAATGGCCTTGATAAAATAAATCAGGTTTGTATTCCCTAATTGTTTTTCCCCTTTCCTCAGATGGCTTACCTGTGCTTATTGAAATACCATTCCCGAGTACCTACAGGTAGGCAGCTAACGATTTTAACGGGAAAAAGGTTTCAACCACTATTGTTCAAATGTTGATCACATCTGTATTAAATCACATTCCTAATAACAGAATTTAATTTTACTGAGCAGCATGTACAGGGATATGCCAGTACTACATTCCTAGTTTCAAGAATAACTTTACTAACACATAGGTATATGTATATAATGCAGACATCTTTTTCAAAATACACTTTAAAAATTCCCACACATAAATAGACACATATAATACACAAAACACAGGTGAAACTGCACAGTACAGGCACAAAGGATGCAGTAATTTACACAAATGTTGGGCTTAAGGTGCAGGCAATGAAGCAATTCCCTTCAACAGAGCATCCAGCTGATTTTCTGAGCAGGAAAGAATTGAGCAGGCAGTCATGGACATGGAGCTGGAACCTCCCTACACTCTCACTGAAATGCTGCCTCAAAGACATCTTGGACAGAGATACCTTTGTATTCAAGGCAAGGAAATTGTCAGTGCTACATATAGTAACATTTGTCTTCTTTTTTATTCAACCACAAAAATAGCGCTTTGGTTAAAAAGTGAAAACAAAACTCAATACACCATCCACTTAAAAAAATGTTAAAAAAGAAACAACAGCCATACTAAGTTCAGTTAGAATCATGCACAATACTAGGACATTTCTGACGCTAAGCATCTGAAGAGAGTGTACCACAACCAAAACTTACCATAGATTTCTTAACTGTGGAAAAAGTCAGCTAAAAAAAACTTCAACAGGCTCCTCATACTGTATGTTCTTTGCAAAGTAGCTCTCAATTCCCTCTCCTCTTTTGGCTGTCAAAATGAAGAACTGGGAAGCATTTACCCAAAGACTGGCAGAATCTGTCAAAGATTTAGTGGTGTAATTGATAGGAAATCTAGTGTGTTTAGACAGCAGTGACTGACATCAGCCTCTACAACACAGCATGCCAAAATTCTTATGCCATTACAAAACATGTCCAACAAAAAAGGAGTCCAAGTTCTGGCAGCTTATAACGGCAGCTTGCTTGGATATGACCAAAAGTGGCTTCATCCAAAAGATACAGAACATGCATCTACTCTGTGAAATATTAAAAATTAGTGTGGGGCCAGTAATATGTAAAAGACACTGAAACAGAGACCAGTAAACAGTGGAGCTATAATGGGACAGTGGCATCACTGTCACAAAAGGAAGTGGAGAATATCATGTTCTTCAGATGGAAAAAACCCCAAGGAGCTGGATTTAATAACAGTATAACTACCTACAAAGCTTTCCAACTCCAACGAGTGCCAGATCATTAGTATTCCTGACTCAGACTGATAGTGAAGAGAAAACTGGAAGCTGTGAGCAGAGCAGCAAGAAATAGAAAGAGATCAGGCTCAAACCACAAGGTGAATTTCAATATGCAGTTCTCACCCAATGGGAGCTTAGTCAAGAAACACAAAATACAGCTGAAATATTTAACAAAGTATAACTCTCCACAAAGGCATCTGCACATTGCTGTCTTGCGCTTTATTGACAACTGGAATCACTCAGAGTGTGGTTTTCAATTCTACTGACAAGCCCTCAGTGTTCAGCAGCTCAAATTAACTAGGTAAAGCAGTTTTCTAACAAATATGAATTAATATCACCACCAAATAGTTGGAAGGCTTCAAAATAAAGACTATATCCTCTAACACTGGTATGGGCAATATATCAAATGTAGTATCAAAAATGCTTGCAATTTACCTAAAATTTCTTAGATTTAATTTCCTTCAGGACTCATTTCCTGTGATATATAGACACGTCTTTTGCATGCTAAGCTATGTCGTATTTTTGCTGGTTATTTGCTTTATGATTTTTTAAAGATGTCTCTAGACAGACAAAAGGGTTTACAGTTCCAAGCTCCCCAGAAGGCATCTGAGAATATCTATTGGGAGACAGGTTTTCAAAGATCAAAGAAAAGAAACATCCTATCCCAAGACCCCAAAAATATTAATGTTCAACTGAATTATCTCCCTCTTTTTTTTGGCTGGCACACTTAAAAAGCGCACTTGTAACCAAATTCCTCTCTCCCTCCGTCAACTTGTCATCCAGAACCCAAATTCTGTAATGCCAATGCAAGTTTGCTGTAGCAATGATGTAATAAACTTTAATGGTGTAAGGGATGTATACAAAGTCAGGCAAAGTCTTTTACTACATTTCTTGAGCAACAATTTCAGTTGTTGATACAACTTTTCAACAGGCTGAGAGAGTTGGGGCTGTTCATACTGGAGAAGAAAAGGCTCCAGGGAGACCACTTAGCAGCCGTCCAGTACATAGGGGGGTTGCAAGAGACCTGAAGGGGGACTTTTTACAAGGTCACGTAGGGATAGGACAAGGGGGAATGGCTTTAAGATGAAGATTATTAGATTTAGATTCGCTATTAGGAAAAAAATTCTTTACTGTGAGGGTGGTGAGGCACTGGCACAGGTTGCCCAGAGAAGCTGTGGGTGCCCCATCCCTGGAAGTGTTCAAGGCCAGGCTGGATGGGGCTCTGAGCAACCCGGCCTAGTGAAAGGAGTCCCTGCCCATGGCAGCAGGGTTAGAGCTAGATGATTTTTAAGGTCCTTTCAAACCCAAACCATTCTATGATTCTATGATAATCTATAAAAAAGAAATAAAACAAAATAAAACACAAACAAAACAAGCAAAACAAAACAAAAAAACAAAACCCAGAAGAAAAAATAAAGAGGATTTCTGTGCTTAAAAGCTAATAGAGTTTAATAAACACAGAGGCAAACTGCAAAAGTATTCAAAGTATTGCCCTCATACATACACCTACAAGATTATTACTATGATGATAAAGAAACTCAGGTTAATTATTAGTGAAAATTAGTAATAATTTTCCCAGTATCTGTCATACTTTAAAGGAGGGTTTTACAAATAAAAAAAACTTTGCAACAAAATCCAAGCTTTTTAAATAGCTGGTGTAAAAATATTATTGTAAAAATCAAAATGGTCAAACACTACATGCCTTCAACAGCTAGAGACTGAGGAGAAGAAAAAGGCCAGTTTGATAATGGTGGAAACAAAATCAACTGGAAACTTCAGAAAGCTGCTCCAGGGTTTCTCTGCTCTCTGCAAATCTAGGATATCATTAAAGCTGGTACAGACCAGGTGCCCTCACAGAAGCAAATGATGGCCTTGGATCCTGCAAATAGCTTGCAAGTGCTTCCAGGACTAGGGTGGAGGAATTGAAATAATTTACTTTTTTCCAGCTTGTGACTGCAAGATCATCTATATTCCGCACAGAAGACAATCCATCGCAGGCAGGCAAACAAATTAGATATTCTTGGGGTTTGCAAGCTGAGGCTGTTATTTATCAGTAACAACTGCAGTAATTACACTGCAAATGGCCACCTGTTTAAATTACTCAGGTATTTGTGTTCCAGGCAGACTACTGGGAAACCTGGGCACATGGAATTTTAAGGAAGGAAGTCCATAGTTCAATAATTGAGTTTGACCTTATTAAATAGAGAGGAATCCTTGGGAAGAAAACAAACACATGCAGATTGAGGAGGAACCAAGCACATGAAATGCTTACAAAGAGTGGGCACATCCTACATGCTCCTCTATGGACCAACAACTTGGCTAAGTGGTTTAACTGCTGATCTTCCTTCTGCCTCCCATCCCTGTTTGCTCCCCTCTGTGCCCAGAGCATTTGCCTTAACTCAGAGCTGCTCCTTGATGTGTTCTGGCTTCCTGGCCTAAATTTAAGTTATACCATTTTGTTCCACATTTCCTTGTCGCAATGCATTCAGGATTTACCATCCCGCCACTGCTCCCAAAAAGACTCTGTCAGATTTTACTCAGACCACGTCTCAGATCTGCCCTGAGAGCAGCCTTTTGGAAAGGAATTCTAGGAGGAACTTCTAGGAAGTGATTCAAAAGGATTTCAATGCATGCTTGTTGAATAGCAATTTCAGAAACTTCAACAAAAGCCACTGGATATAGAAATTAAGTTAATAACTTATGCTACAGGATGCATTTACCATCTTAGGAGTGCACACAGTCCTCCAAAGTGTGAAGCAGGGGGATTCCCAGAGCACTGACAGGTGATAATGGAAACACGTTGCATTTTCGCTTGGGTTTGAGGGCTGGTGGATTTATTTGGATCAGCGTAGCTTGTTGATTATATTTGGTATGTTATCATCAAAACACTGTGGAGATTTCAAAGGCTTCCTGTGCTAGTCCATTTGACAGTGTTGGCAGTCTGCAATACTGTGGTCGTTAAATGAACTACATTATATTTACTACCTAAAATAGCTCAGGGAAATAAGGAAAACAAACTGACTTACAAAAAGAGGGATACAGTTTTTTGCACAAACGGCAACCTGACAGGATATCAGTTGAGGATGGAGGCATAAATAAATGGCTAATAATTCTAAATAAGATGTAACAAGTTTCTTACTGTATTAAGAACTTTCATTTTCTTAAGACAGTGCTGTAATGTCCCCTAAAAAGTTCTTGGATACAGAAGTACTAAGCCTTTGCTCCTACTATTACTAGTCAGTTCTCTTAGACAAAAGCTTCAGGACAAACTACTTTCCACTGCTGGAACATACCCACACTTTACTCAAAGGGTTAGTGATTTTATAGCATGTATTTGTTGCCAACTCTCTGTCAATTTACTTTCCAACTAATTTAATACATCTTGACTGTGAGGTGTTTTTTATTTTCTCCCCTGCTGATATCACAATGTCAGAGATCAAAAGCTCATTCCCATCTTCCAGCTCGTGCTACATTCAAGCGAATTACCAGATATATTACAGAAAATTTGCAGCACTCATCCAAACACTGTCACAAGCAACCCAACAAAGCTCTGAACACTTTGCAGAGTCGGGGGCACTGACAAGCCAGGGCTGGAAAGCCAAGCTAACGAAGCATGAAAATGTGTCTCCTGTACCTAGCAGGCACTTACAGATGTGTGGGCTGGGAAGAAAAACCAAAATCCTATGGGGCAAGGGGGAGGGGGGCTGGGGGATGGAGGGTGGTGTTAAGGGAATAAAAGGGGAAAAAAGATACAGAGGTTTTCTTTAAGCTTGGTTTAATAAAGCTAGTAAAGAGATTTGTAAAGCTTTGGCAGGTCTACATGGTTTTTAACCTGTTCTTGCCCACATGTGTGAAGAAGGCCTTTCAGAATGCTCAAAAGAAAATAATGAGCAAATGTCTAGTAAAGACTAGGTCAAGCATTTCTAGCTCACCTCTCTAACCCTTTCAGCACAAGCTAATCCTCCTTTGGCACTGAAATAAAGAAATACAAACAGAAATCCCTTCTGCCTTGGCTGCCTGCCTAAACTGTAATGTCTGTAAACTTTCACTGAAAACCCTGTTGGAGTGAAAATTAATTCAGTGAAGACAATTCATTGCTACAATAAGTGACTCTCTCATAACAGGACATACCTGACAGCTCAGCTTGATGAACTACATCAGAGGAAAGGACACATGTATATACAACACGTGGAAACACACAGGAAATGGGGCATTCTTGGGTCCTGAACTGAAGTTTGCAAGAATACTTCAAAGAAAGAGAACTACGAGAGGGGTGATATTGCCCATGGACAACAATACACGAGAGAATTTATTTCAATTCCATCCTAAGTGCTCTCTGGTGCACACCAAAACCACCCCTCTCTCCAGCATTCTAGCACAATTATGTCCATGCCTCTGGGTAATTAGCTCTGATATCTTGAAAACAGTGAGAAAGAAATTAGCTGTGTGAAGGGATTAAAAGCCAGCACACCGTGGGCTAGATCAGAGTCTGGATCCCAGGATATTCTGCAGAGAGCACCACTGCAACTTAAACAACAATTTGCAAGAAACACCTAAAATCAGTGACACACAAAAAAAAACCAAATTAATGGAAAATGAACATGCTGCCTGGTATGACCATCAGAAAACAAAACAGGGTGAAAGCACTAACTGAAAAAGCATCAATATCTGTTTATTTTCATTTAAAACATTACAGAAATGAAAAGGTTGCTGCTTTAAGACTGCTATCATATTAAGTCATCTGCAAGATTATTCAAGGTATCTAGGCTTCCCTGCCCCCCCAGCTTGAATGCAACTAGTATCTCAAAACAATTTCAGAAATACTTTTTAATGAACCAAAACTTGCTAACAAGAAGGAAATCAAATGCTCCAAAATCACCATGGCAAACCCAAATGGACTGAAACAAAAAAAATCCCAGCTGGCAAACCACCAAATGCAATTTCTGACCATTTCCCAATAATTTCCATGCCATACACCTCCAAGCTATTCAACTGTACTACCTATGAGATGAAATGTCTGGATGGATGGGAAGTGATTAGTGTCAGAGGAATTCCTCTTCAGGGGCTGAACTACCCAGTGCATGTAAGAGGAAAAAAGAATAAGAGTAGGACAAAAATAGAGTCAATCATATAGGGTGATGGATAATTTATTACCGAGTTTCTCCTGCTTTTCTAGGAGGGCTGCAGTGTCAAGCACAGAGGATGAGAGAAACAACTCGAGAGACAAATCTTGACTGCTACTGGGATTACCAAGACAAGCTTCCTCAGAGTGAAAACTGTCAGGTTACAGTAGCCAAGCAAGGGATAACCAAAGGTATTTAAATTAGACAGTGAAACACTTACTTTTTGTTTCATCCTTCTTACTTTTCCCATCTTTTACTCCCATAACTAAGATGACATCAGTTTCCATCTCACCCTTTCCCGTTGTGCACTACAGTGGCCATACAGCAGGCAGACCTGCCAGGTGCACTGAAACTGAAATGGTGACAAGCAGACAGATGCTTTCAGTTAAGTTTATATGATTTTTTTTCCCAGTCCTCTTCCCAATAAACAGCAATTGCGTGCATATTGCTTGTGTAAATCTGAAATATCCTGCACCAGGTTATAAATACTGACTGTTGCATTTCCTGGGCCAAATTTTCCAAAGGGCTCAGCTCCTGTTCAGAGCTGTTAGGTGAATCAGCCCAACTTTAAAGGGTCTGGCAAAATAATCAAGTTTCACTGCCCTTCCCCAAAGAAGCTACTTTTGAAAATGACATGCCACCTTCTTTTCAGTTGTCAAAACAGGACCGAAACCAATGCTGCCATTCTCCGTCTAGAGTGGAGGTTGGGCAAACTGTAATTGCCAAATCCCTCAAAACACAAGAGAGTCACATGTTTTGTCACTAGAATCACACAGCAAAAAAAGTTGGGTTTAGTTGGATTATTCATCTATCAGCCTCATTCAAAAAAGAACAACATCAAAAAAGCCTTAAAAACACTTCTTAAAAACACAGGAAAATTATGTGTGGGTCCATTCCACAGCTAACTGCATCCTTAACTACTCCTGTGTTTTCCTAAATCTGCTTAACCCATTTCTGAGCCTCCATAAACAGGGGACTAGTACCAGGTGTATTATGCAATAGAAAAGAGTTAGAATTAACCTGAAAAGCATGAAAATAGTATGTACTAATGGTGAGAGCAGTCTGACCACACAGAGGCAGACAACTCAGGCTACAAAATCCACCTACGAATCTGCCCTGTGCAAAGCAGGAGGTTATTTGAACTCGTGTTGATGCTGCCTGACCAGTTTTAATTGCGTGTTTTCTTTCATCTATCAACTCCCTTGATATTCCTTATTCTTTTAAATCCACACACGGTCCTTCCACATCTCCTAGGTCAGGTATTTGAAAGCCTCCTCCCCGAGCAGTTTACCGCGCGCCAGAGCTGAGGCCGGGCGTTTCGGCAGTGAACGCTGATGCAATGAGAAAGGTTATTTTACCCATCCTTGAGCATGTGAGGGAGCTTTCTTTTACTGGGAATGCTCTGTTGTCACCTTGGCTGCAGCGCTCCGTTAATGTGACACGGGAGACAGTGATAAGCTACAGCTCCCACTTCTTTAGCTTTTTCTTCAGAGAATTAGGAGCTCCGCATCTTGATAAAATGACACAGAATATGTTGCTCGAGAATGGAAGCGATTTTCTAGCCTTTGATTGCCGAAAGCATGCTTGATAAATTGAATGGGAAGGCATAAAAAAAAAAAAGGGGGAGGTGGCTGAGAACAAGAGATGTTAACAATGAAGCTCTTATGTGAGGAGGATTCAGGTCATCAATTTTCCTTCCGTATGAATCAAATACTGTTAGCAACATGGAAGCGGCTCCACGATAAGACGCACAGACACGCTTGAGAAATTTAATGCTTTGCCCCTCGTTGCAGAATTTACAGCATTTAATCGACCAAATGGAAAGGCAGAGGCTCTTATCAACTGGAAAGCGGGAGGCGTGACAGGAGAGCGGGCTGGGATAACGAATGCACAGTGAAGTCATAGGGATGCCTGCGAAGCCACTCCGGTGTCTCGGCGACGCTGAGGTTCTCCCAGTTAATTAAATTACATCTCCCTCATGGGCACAATCTAATTTGGGATGTGACGGAAGTAGGGGACGGCCTCCATTTTCTTCCATGCCCCAGAGGACACAGAGTATCACTGAGTTAGATGCCTGACAATCCACATCAAGGTTTGCATCCTTCCCAGTGAGCTCTTCTGCCTTCACCCACAAGATTTCCTCCTCTTCTTTCTCAGACCACCTCACCAGGCTCCCTTCTAAAATACTTTCCTTGAAATCTCTCTCAGCCATGATGTGGCCTTCCATCCTTGCTATCTCCCCCACTTTTATAGTGACCAAAGGTGTCTGCCTCCAAGCTGTGCCTGCTGCATGCCTTGGCTCTCTCATCATTCTCTAAATTCAGTTTGCTAGTACACAACACATAGCAGATAGCACACCAGCAATTCCCTCACCTCAAAAAAAAAATCCCAAAACCACAAAACCAAACCATGCATCACTGTACGAGATGATCCAGTTGTTCCTCAGGCTTTCATGCATATTTCTCCTCTCTCAAAGGTGCTTACAGTATATTCTTTGAATCAAAATTTCTCTAAGAGGCAGAAGTACTTGTCAGACCAAAGAGCTATCTAACACAAATGCAAGCCTTTATGTGCAGAAAAATCACAACAATTAATTAAAATTAAGACTCTGCTAATATAGACGCTGTCATTCTCCCACATTACCCTTTAAATGGTGGTAAAAAAAGGATACCGTGTGAACTTTACAGATTATCCAATATGTTTCTTTGGCATCTATTGATGTAACCGTGCATTTTAATACACAAGAATGTCACAAACATCCAATTTTCTAGTATTTCTTCAGAAATAGGTTTTCATTTACTGTTCACAGACAACCTCTCCCATATAAATTAATGCTAGAATAAATCTATAGCAGCCATTTCTACACCAAGCAACCTTTAAGTAGAAAATAACCAGAAAAATAAAGTTATCGGCAGCAATAGTTTCAAACAGCTATCCAGGGGACTTCTCCCTGCTCACAGCACTGATCTGAACACTGATTCAGCACACAAAAGGCATCTTCAGTAATCCAAATGGAACCTGCTAGTTCACTTTTTTTTTATTATGCTGGTTGAATTACACTGTCTTTTGGCTTCTGGAGAGCCAAGAGGCAAATTTATTCCTCTAGTATCCATGGTGTCAGTCCTCCCAACACATTCTTCCCAGAATTTCTGCATTGACAAGCATTTCATTCTTTCTATTGATCCAAAGTACACATTAAAATGGCTTGCAGAGGAGGAATTGCTCTGTCCTTACTTTATTCAATACTTGCCATCCCATAAGGGCAAAACCTTGTGCCTTGAAATGATAGAGAAAAGGGACAAATTACAACTTCACACACAATGTAGCAGATTCCTGCCACACCCAGCTTTCCTGTCCAGTTTGGTCTCAGTAACCCTCCTTCCATGAGGATGCCCAAACTCTCCTGCTGCCTTGATGAAGCCACTGGGCCCAGCCAAGGATCTCCAGTGCAAGGGAGCGTTTCTCCTTGAACTGTGCTACTCAAGAGCAGCTGCTGTCAATGCCACTGATGCCCCACTTTGTGATCACTTAGTACAAATTCATCATCTCTGGCATGGGAAGGATCTGTGATTCTCCCAAATGAAGTCATTTACTTGTGGAGAAAGGGCACTGGGCGACAAAATCCCTGCCAAGAGTCTCTGCGTTTCATGACTAGAAACACAGTCTTCCCTTGAGCCCTGTGGGCATTGCCCACTGGGCTGTGATCTCAAGGTGGCATTTATCTCCTGACAAGCTGAAAGAACAGTTTTCATCAAAGAATAACATAATCAGGAAAACAATGGTTAAAGAATAATTCTCATGCTGTATCCGCACGTCAATCAATCCTCTAAAGCAAGGTATAGATCCAGACACACAAAGTGGTAATCAACTTTTTAATCATAGGAACGACTTTTTCAATAGCATTGCTTCTTGTTTCAGAAAACAGAATCTACTGCACACCTCAACTGAGAGAAAGTCTGTTTTCTTCAGGTTGTTTCTGAGAAGGCACACAAGAAAAAATTGTAGGAACATAAGAAATGCCAGAGGCTTTGACCATACAACTCTGCTCCTGCTGCCCTGCTGAAATTCTCATTTGTTCTGTCACCCAGTGCAGGCAACAGAGGTACACGAGTACAGAACAATGAATTACCCTCAATGCAACTTAATTCTTGGCCTGAGTAGGTCTCTGGTTTTCATTTTAGGGCAACAAAGAATGAGAGTTATTCAATGACCCACACAATGCATGTTTCTGGGTGGAATTGGGATGAGGATTGGAGGGTGTGGAAGGCTGCCCTCCCCTCCTCTGCTGAATCTGCAAATGGTGTGCTGGATGGGAGAGGGAATCAGAGCTTTTGGCCATGCCATCGTCCCTCAGCACTGCTGCCTGCGTGCTTCCCAAACTTCAAACTAGCTCCATTTCCACCATGCAAGAGCAAGTTCAGAGGCAATTTTGAGAGTCTATACAAAAAACAGAAAAGAGGCTCAGTTTAGAGCTCTCCGTAGGTGCCACAAAACACCTGTGGGCAAACCACACATCGTATGATTTTCTAGACCAAGGTGACAAATTCCTGACCATATTACTGGGGGTTTCATAGAGGCAATTAAGCAATCATCCAGAGATACAGATTTTCAGAGAATCCTGCTGTCAGCAGCAATCAAAGGCATCAAATACATCTGCAACAAACAGGAGCAGCAGAAGCAGAAAGATCAGTGACATCAATTGATTCCAAACAACCTACAGGAAAAGCAAATGCCATGGACAGGCAGGAAGAGATCTCTTTCTACACTTAACAGATATATAAACCTTAAAAACCCCAGGTGGTGTTCACACTGAGAAAAACAAAAGCACAGAGCTGGCAAGGCTGCTGGTTAGGAGAAAAGAAACCTCTGCCACTTTCCCCAAGGGTGCCCAAAAGCTCTAACACAATATTGAGAATTAAAAAAAAAAAAAAACCAAAAAAACAAAAACATGCACAATAATAATGCACAATAATATATATGGTGAAATGTACTAAGTCAGGGACAGGAGTAATCAGAGGAAAGGAAGCAAGAATTTGCTCTGAAGGCAAGTATTAACTATAATTGCCTGCTTCAGGACCACTGAGTCCTAAGCACTCCTTTAGCTTAACCTCCATAAAATAAGTATGGCCTGCTGAACACTCTGAATTCTGAAAAAAAGGGTCTTGACAAAAATTAAAATTTATAGTAATAGCATATATTTGCATATAGCATAAGTGGAAAAGTCATGAGCAAATAGCAAGTGAGTTCCTATGTGACCTGGTCTAACAAACCCAGAAGAAATAATTCCACCCCTCCCTCTATAAATCCTTGGTCAGCAGTGTTGCTGGACACATCAATAAAGCATTATACCATCCTAACCAGAGGATCAGTTCTACCCCAGCCAACCATCTGAATGGTTTTTTGGGGGGGAACAGCTCTTTTTCCCTACCCTCATATCCACACACACACAATTATAACACAATTAAGTACTTCTTTGTAGATGTTTCAACTTCATAGCTATATTTCCTGCAGCTTAGAGTAGAAAGCCTTCCCATACCTACAGCTTTGGCCTTCTTACAGGTATGAGTAATAAAACACAATCTGAAATACAGACATTCAGGATAAATTTTCCTTTGGAAAAGATGAAAAATTCATTCTCTCCCCAGAGCCAAGCTGAAGCAGTCAGGAGCATTCATGTCTTTTTGCTATCAACTCAATTAGGCACGCAAACAGGATTGCTGGGTAAAATGTAGCATGTATTTGCATGCATGTAAAATGCAGACTCAAGGAGCCTTAAAATGCCCTTATAAATACAGAAAAAATAGACCAATAAAATATTTTGTAATGACTATTTATGTTTGTATAACAACTCATTATTTCAATTCTCCGCATCAGGGATTTCTTGTTTCTTTCCTCTACCCCTTAAATAAATCTAAATAAATTATACATTTAAAAACAGGCTATGAAACAGAAACAAATTTCATTTAACATCCAGCTGTCAAAGCCAACCCTTCTGTCACTCTTTATTCAAGTCTGTTCTACATAATTCATGTCATCTTAATTATTTCCTTCTCTTTCTGGGTAGGATAGCACTTAAGGACGAGCCACTTACAGCACAGTCATTTCCTTTGGAGATGATACGACTGCGTGCCGTGATCACTCACCAAAAAAAAAAAAGTACACTGATATTTTAAGGTCTCCAGGTGGGGAATGATGTATATGCAGATGCTATCGTGATGGGACCTCACCTGATCCGCATACTACAGCAATAAAAATAGCAGTATATATGCATAATACTGTGTTTTAACACAGACGTACTGCGCTATTTATAGCCTCCCTTTTTGCTCCTCTAACTCCTGTACCAACAGATGCTGACAGAGTTCATGGGAAGCAGAGGAAGACAGAAGAAGAGAGCATTAGCTCAAACCATAATGGTATCTTTTTTTCCTTTTTTTTTTTTCATTAAATCCCCAAAATTAAAAATTATCAAGTCTCAGCCAAGGTCCTTCCTTTCCTCCACCACTCTGTGCCAATAGTCAATTAGCAGGATTTACAAACAGACCTTTAATCACAAGTATACTAAAACATGTCTAAAGCAGTACAGGCATCACTCTAGAAATATCCTATCCCATTTGCACAGGATAAATAATTGAATTGTTTTAAGCAGTCTAATCTATTAATGCCTGAGAGGCCTTAATTTTGGCTACTAAATTTCAAGAAGCTACTTTTGTCAATTCAATATAGTTAATAGCCATAAATCAACTTCCTCACCCTACATGACTAATGGATTTACTACATGACAGAGAAAGCCAATTCTCGAATTAAAGTTTCACTATAAAACGCTCCCCATTCTCCCTATAGCCCAGCACATTTCCTCTTCCTTCTCTGCCCTTTCTGTGGCCTCTTGAAAGCTGCAGCAGGGGACTTTCAAAAGTGATAGCCTGGATCCTGCTAACATTTGCTTGCAAAGATGACCACCGTGATTCAGGAAATGTTCTCAGTTGAACTGAGCTTCTAAATCTCAGCAGTGCTTTGCATTACCCTAGACCATCCAGAATCAGGTTCTTCATGCTCCAAAACACTGTTAGAAACATCACTGATCACACCCAGGCTCCAAACAAATCTGGGTTTGCTTCCTGTGCATGCAGTCCTGTACTTTTCACCCTGCTCTGCTGCTCATATTGCTTTGCACACCATCTCCGGTTACTCAGAGCCTCCACAAAGCACGATCACTTACTCAAAGCTGAGCTGAAATGGCAGCAAAAGTCTCCACACTCAGGGGTGTTGCCATCTCAGAGCACAGCTCAAGGCCAGGAATACAAACATGGATTGATCTGCTACCGCTGGCAGAGCACACCAGCAAAAGTCAGGGGACTCACCTCATTAGGAGCTGGGAAGATTTCTGGGGCTGAGCACAGTCACAGAACAAAAGCACTGTAAAATATTAACTTAATTCCATACCGGCTGACCGTGCAACATCAAAGAAATCCCAGCCACGTGATGCTCCCCAGCAAAATACAGATTGCCTCTCCAGTGCCAGAGGGGGAACAAGCAAAGAGCTTGTCACCTACCCACCTGCTTCCCCATATAATGCTGGTGGTAGGAAGACTCTGAAAATAGGAACTGCGCTCCCTGGGGGTGCTATCCCCATGGAAGGCACTTGCTGGTGCAGCCACCAAGAGGCTGTTTGGAACACAGCAGATCCTGAGCCCCTCCAAATCAGGGCACTCTGACTTCACTCTAGGGCAGCACAGGACCTACACTTCCACACAGCCTAATAAGAGTCCCTGTAACCACATGAATAAAATAAAAACGCACTTAAGGATTACTTAGAAATAAGCAACAACAGCACAGTTTTCACAGAGAAAACACCATGATCACCTGGGAGCAAAAGGATGCTAAGAAGCTCCTAGGAAGAAAGAAGAAGTCCAGCAGAAAGTAAAGCCAGGAGAAAATAGAAAGTATTAAAGCAAGAGTTACAGCTTTCTCTGATGCCTAATAATGAGATGATAATAAGAAGATAATCAAATGAAAAGCTTGGGTAAGAAGGAAAAATTTAAGCAGCTGAAAGTCAAAAGCTAAATTCTTGGTCATGTTATGAAGCCAGGTCCCTTGGACCCCATTCGCCTGCTTTGGTCTTACACACAGTGGGCAGAAGTGGGATATACAATCAAAGTGTGAGTTCATTCATTAGCAGTCATAAAAGTTTGGAGGTGTCAAGCTTAAAGTCCCACCTGTGTGGGATATTAAGACAGCAATTTTTTGGCATTATATGTGGTATAAAAGCATGGGCTTAACAGATATCCAGGGCAGCACAACTTTGTTGCTTTCTTTGCAGTTTCGAAGAAACCCAAAAATGACCAACAACTACATCTTAATACAATTTGGATCAGCTAGTATGCTGCAGTGCCTTTGGGGTCCTGTGGATGCTGCTACATGGCAACAGCTCTGAAGAGGCTGTGTGTTGCTTCTGCTTCCTTCTTGGTATTAAATCAGCTCTGTTCTTTGAGCACGTGCAAGGCAAGAATTGTGCTGTTTTCTCTTTAAAAAAGGCTGTCATTTGCTATTTTTCCGTGCACATGTTGCTGTACTTTCTCATATGTACGTCCCCCTCTACATATATGCAGTCACTCTAGATGTATATACAAACATGCCAAATGTTGCACATTAAAGAAATGCATATATTTAAAACATCATACTGTATCCTGTCTATTTTGCCAATAGCCATCTGGGAGAGGGATGGAAGCATAGAAGAAATACTTAATGTAACCAAACTAGATTTTGTACACTTCTCCAGAAAGAAAACGTTCCAGCTACTCTTTCTTTTCCTAAGTTAACCTTTACTGCAGTAGTTTTACCCAAATAAAGACAACCAAGCTACACCATACGCCAACCAACTTCATCAGGCCACTACCTTGCTTTCCAGTATTTTTAAATGCCACAGAAGACAGGACAGGCATGTTTTTATCACCCTTACAAAAGATATACTCCTGCAAATCTCAAGCGTCTCATTTTCTTTTTAATTTTCCTGTGTGGTCAACACATTTTTGGACGATTTTGTTCTAGTTAAGCCCTCCCATGGACCACCAACAACTGATGATGGCTCCTCTCACAGCACAGGGATTTCAAAATTACCCACTGTTTACTTCAGGGCCTCATACTCACAGCTAAGCCCCTCATACATTCCTGTAGCCAATGCTAAACACGACTTTAAATTAGCATCACAGGCACTGCAGCTTTGTTTCTATTCTTGCTGAGCAACACTGGACTGTGACCAATCTGTCCTATAGCTTTCCTCCTTCCTGTAAGACCCCTAATAAAATTTGTGATATTCAAAAAGTGATATGCTCTTGATTTCACATTCCTCTTCCACAGCTGCATTATTCCTGCTGAAACAGTGGAATGAAATTATGCATGGAAACTCTGCTGAGAATTTTCCTCTTCATGGAAGAGGAAAAAATGCTCAACATGCTCAGAATTCAAATCAGAACCAGAAGGGCCCCGATTCCATATACATGTTATCAATATGGTACACATGTGGAAATCACACAGTATTTGCCAAACTTGAGGGTGTCCCCTCGGGAGGAAGGGGATTAATATATAACCTTGGGTTAAAAGAGGTTACACAATCAGGATTTCCTGTACCAACACTGCGTAAATTAAATTCATGGTGAAGATATTCTGCTGCTGAAATGCAAGGAAACACTGGAAGAAACTAACACGATTAAAAAACATGAAATTAATTATTTTATGCAGAAGAGCCCCAAAACACAGATTTGGCAGGTATACTCCTCAAACTCACTTATTTATTCATTTATTTTAGTGGCCCTGCTGTACTTTGTGAATTATTCTCCATAATTCAAGCAGACATGTAAGAGAGTTCCCACATATTTTAATACATATTCCAGAGTCTCAAAAATAAAAAAAAATGAACTATGTGTCCATTTCTATATCTGCATATCTTTGTAGATCTCCAAAGATGACAGCTGAAAAAGGGAATATTAGGTTTTAATCTCTTAATTATGCTTTTTTGCCCCCTCCCCTCTTAGTGCATTAATTTGGCAGTAAAGGTTTCTGCTCTCAGCAAAGGCTGAGACAACAAAGCCTCTCGGAGCCCTGATTTTTGGCACCACCTCACTCCTACTTTATGCTTGAGGCTACTTCCCCTCTGACTGATTCTTAATTTGAATAAGCTTTCACTGAAGACTGTATCAGGACTGCAGCAAGTTAATCTTATTAAACCATACGAGTTTAAAAACTCATAGCTTGATGTCAGGCAGGCTCTTTCCAAATTGGTATACTTAAGATCCAAATTAGATCATGAGCAAAATATTAAAAGGCACTAGAGCCATTTAAGAGTGAACTTCCATTTTGAAAAGAAATTTCTGGACATTGAGACCTCAGGACTTGTGCCAGTTCAGTGGGCCTCAGGCTCCTGGCTGCAATGGGAGCTTTTAAGTGCTTTCAAACTTTTAAAACTTAAGCTATGGAGAAAGGAATAAAGGAATTTATTTAACCTATTGTCAGTACTAGCACAAATACATGGGTCATTCTGAAGGGTACTTTATGTGTAGGTTTCTACCCCAAACCAAAGTTTCCTGACAAAAAACATCTTTGGGGCACACTGTCAGCTGGCATTGAATCTGTTAGCTGATGCAACAAAGTGTCGTTTAAGCACTATACAACAAAACCTCCATCCTCTTTCTCTCCCTTTATTTTATAGAGCACTTTTGGTTTTTAAGTAATTGTCAAGTGCTTACAACTTCAGTTTCCCTTCAGCCACTTCTGGGCATAGAAGACTTCCCCCGCCCCAATCAATAGGCATGGGGGAAGTAGTGATTACGATACAATCCATGCTTGGCTCACCAACCCCTGTGGTTTGCAGCAAAGTAGGTGGTGCATGAGCTGCCCTTAGGTGCCCTTGACTTCCAGTGATATGGTGAGATGAACCACTGGCTGCTTTTACCACCTGGATGCCATCCAAGCCACAAAAATGAGGAGAAACCTCTCTCTCTCCCCCTGCAGAGATTTCCTGGAAGGCTTCTACCTCCATGCCGACTTCAGACAGCTCTTGTCACATGCACGGCTACACAGGCACCAAAGTGTTCTCTGGATTGCAGCCCACCACAACAGGCATTACCCTGCACTGTTGGTGCCTGGCTTTAACTCTTTCCATCTAGCTACAAGTGCAGCTAATCAAACAAAATTGATTTTCCAGAGCTCCAACTAATCCACTGCGTTGAAGGTGACCTATATTCTTCTGTGTGTGTGTATCATTAACTGGTTTGGGGTTTTTCTAAGGTGTCTTGGATATTAGATGTCTGTCTTCAGCTGTTAGCAGCCTTGCCAGTAATTCAAAAGGGCATCAAGGTGCACTTCTGACACTGGGAGGTTTGGGTTTTTTTAAAGATGTCTTCTTTGCTCCCTGAAACATCAGTGGTGATGATTACTCATCTGCATTTGTACACGAAATTTTCCATGACCCATGGGAAAGCCTCTTGAGATACCAACTTGAGCACACTTCCAGTCCACCAGCATCTGTGGCAAGGTAATCGTGCTCCAATATGTGTGACTAAGACCCTGGACACCTGCAACAAATACTATACTTTTTCCAGAACTACCCTTGCTCCCTCCAACCTAATGGACGCTTTTGTATTTTATTCCACACATTTGCTAGGATCAAGGACCAGGCTTTACTTTCCATCGGTACTAGCTGGGCACCACTGTAATCATCTAAGTGGAACAAGCAACCAAGAGAACCAATAATTTATCAGGAGCAGAGCAGGCATTTTGGGGAAGGATGCAATTGTATTTGTGTGGGTGTAATACTCTTGAGTCAAATAGGACATTCTGCATAATACAAAGCCACTTGGGGAAAGGAAGAGCAGAAGCAGGCTTTACAGAGAGAAATGACCTCAAACTCTCAAATTTATCACAAACAACTTTTTTTCTCCCTCTTCTGTCCTTTTGGGTTTGCTTGAAAAGGAAGGGTATTCAAGGAGAACAACAAGAACCTTCACATGCTTGTAACAAAAATCCATACCAACTCCCATAAGAAGAAATATCTGAAAAATCATCATGTTCTCCCTTGGAAAACAGAAAGGTTAGAAGGCATATGACAAATGAATACAAGCTAAGGAACAGAAATGGCAAAGGTAGCTTTTGATGCCTCTGTCTCCAGAGCAAGGAAGGATGGCAATGAAATTAAGACCTAAGATTAATTTTTGACACAGTAAGATATTATCCTGCTGGACTTGGAGCTCCTAAAAGTTATCATGACGAGGGACTTAATGAGATTCAGAAAGGATATAACCATTTATACAGACAGCAAAAAATATATAGCAATTACAATTATGGCTAAAAATCTAGAAAGAATATTAAAAATCTTGGGCATTGGGGTGAAAGGCCATCTCTAACTATGAGGGACCAAGAACAAAAAAAGGCATGGGAGCAGCAGAGAGAGTTCCTGCCCACTATGGGATGCCACATCCTGCCCTGAGGGAGGCAGGACTGGGCACAAGGGACAAACCAGTGACTGCGTGGGGAAACTCTATTCCCATTCTGGCATCTTTCTTTCTGGCCAGCTTGAAATCCTCCCTTCTTCTCTTGCATTAGTTTTATAATTCTCTACTGCTGTCTTGCCCATAACTCAGTCTTCCATTTCTCACAGTGTCTCTGTGATAAAGTTTTTCTCTTCTTTGTCACCAGCCCTACTCTGGGTAAAAGCATGTAATATACTGCCTGCTACCAACTGCAGCTCTCGCTAACAGACTGAATGCTGAGGCCATAATTCAGTCTGGAGACTCCACTACTGCCCATAAACCACCCCCTGTCTCCCAGTTTACGATGTCAGCAGGACTCAAGCTGAATTAAGGCTTCTACTCTGTATAACTGACACCAATGTATTATCTTATACATAATGCATAGAAGATGGCTCTAATCAAATTCCATATCCTGCCCTTTCTTTACATCAAATGTGGCCTGGCATTTCTTATGCACTCCACTTACTGATACATAAAATCCTTCTCCTGAATTACAATGGGCATCAAAACCTATTCTTGGGTCACCGCTTCCAGTAACTGTCATTCCTTCCCTCTTTTTCCCAAAGAGGTTGAGATAAACTTCAGTTTATCCCACTAACAGAACTCACACTTAAATTTAAGGACCACATTGAACCGATCATCCAGGAACATTGCCTGTGTCAGTCCGTATTTTCAATGCTGGCAAGCAAATGGTTTGTGTTGAATGGACACCTTTTGCCTGTTTGCATTTGGTATCAGCAGAGTGATCACACAAAATGCAAAGCCACGCTGTGGATGCCAAATTGCAAACGTGTGTAGGTGAGGGAGGTCTGCAGGGAGTGCTTCCAACCCTGCAGAGAGGCACAGAAATCCCAGGCACACACACACAGAGGGTGTGGTATAAGCCAGTGCTGGTTTTTGCATGTCTTGGAACAGAATACAGAGTTCAAGCTCCAAAGATTCCACAAACGATGCAGTCAAAAATGTGCTGAATGAAAGCTTTGAAATGTCCTAGAGAATAGACAATCCCCTGTGTATAAACCCAATTTCGACCTCAGGCACAGACTAACTGAGCTCTTTTGTACATGAAGAAAGAAAGAAGCAAAAGAAAGTGATATAGATGCATTACTTCAAAGCCATCTTAACTCACAGCCCTTCAAACATTATTCCTAACCAGAAAACCAACCAGAGAAGGAACGTGCATGTATCTTTCTAATCAAAAGAAATTTTTGCTTTGTTATCTTAAGCTAGTATAAGTCCACTTGGCCTGAACAAACCTTATAGACTCTCTTGCAATGCTCTGCATAGATTTAGGCCTCGCAACAAGAAGACCGAGCATCTGAAGGCCAATTCCTGCCCCAGCCTCACATGACTGCCACATCCAGGTGGACGAAAGATGCAGGAATACTGAGCAAAAGCTTCTTTGATGTTTATCACTTCAGCAAATTACGTAACGGGCAGGAGGTGCCATGGGGAGCATGCAGATGCTCGGCTTTAAACTTTGCTCTTTGGGCACCTCAGATAATGCTTGCATGGTGCAAAACCTGTTCCAGCAAAAGCAGAGAACAACACCCAAGAGCCTAAAGCTGCACGTTTCCCTGAGCACCCTTCTTGTGGTTCCAGGACACTGCTGCCAGCAACACATCCGTCCTTGCTCAACCCTTCCTCCCACGTTACAAATGAGCTGCTGCTCTCAACAAGCCTCAAGCCTTCAGAAGAAAAACAGTTGACAAGAGTATGTTTCACATAGGTCTTCTCCCACTGGCAAAAGCTACATGTGAAAGGCTGCCAAGGGCAGGCTAGTCCCTTCCCTCTGAC
Source organism: Machaerirhynchus nigripectus (assembly GCA_013397975.1). Taxonomy (NCBI): domain Eukaryota; kingdom Metazoa; phylum Chordata; class Aves; order Passeriformes; family Dicruridae; genus Machaerirhynchus; species Machaerirhynchus nigripectus. The sequence continues at coordinate 851,669 of VZRQ01004341.1, forward strand.
AGGCTGGAGGTGGCCACTTTCACGCCAGTAAAATAATGGATGCAGTAATAAACCTGGATTTTTCCTGCATGGTTTTCAGCACATCATGCATTCAGAGATTCGGAGGCCACTTCAAGATATTATTTACCCAAGAGATTATCCCGTGTCCTCTCTTTGTCAGTTAAGGTAGGGGTGCGGTGGGGAACTGGAAAGAAACAAAACAAAACACCTGGAAAACTGAAATGGTCCTAGAAAACAGCGAAGATAAATTCCTCCAGCTTCCTTCAGCATGCAGACACCAAGGAGGCCTTTCCCTTTGGCCACAGGGGCTGCTGGTTGCACGTTGGTTTCTCAGCTCGAGTCTGGATTTTCCCAAATGGCAGTGCACTGGAGTCACATGCTAACAGCACCCAAAACCCAACAGCCACAGCACAATACAACCACCTACTTATTTATTTTAAATGTGTTGTTTTATACCTGGCCACAGCTACCAATTGGTACCCAGGGAGGCCTAAAGCACTATTTCTGATCTACAGAGCCTTCCACGGTTTGGAACCTAATTACCTTCAGAAGCTACTGCCTCCCCCTCATCTGTTACCATGGCAGCGGCAATCAGCTGATATGTTTGGGCTGGCAAACCCTGATTTACTAGGGTACCAGGGCAATTCCAAGGGGCTGTCACTTTAAGAATTTACTTCGACAGCATTTTCAGGAAAAGAAGAGGTAGGATAAATTAAGACTATGTAGGCTGGGAAGTAGCAACCTATTTTAGAGTGATTCAACAGTCCAGTGAACAAAACCTCACTAGGACTTCGTGTTGTTGTTTGGTTATTTTTGGGTTTTTTCGTGTCTTAGTAATATAGCATATACGCCCAGGGTCAAGGTTCAGGTGAGATTAACAGAATTCCCTTCATTTTAAAATCTTTCCACATGGCGAGAAAATAGATTGTTTAACCAAGTGGTGAGGCTTGTTTTCTAACCTTTAAAATCAGAATCCAGGGAACGTGAGCTTCAGTATTCCCCACTGATTTCTATTGGTTACAAAAACTGTTTAACTGAAACATTAGTATTTTTCCATATTGATGCTTTTCACGTGGAGATCTCAAAGCGCCAGACTTATGCTTCCCAGAAAGCCTAGCTTCCCATTGCAGCATCTCAGTCCTTCAGAAATGTACTTCTCATGCCATCTGTGTGGTAACAAATTTAGAAAAATGAGTAGTATCTTGGCAGTCTTTGCAAAATGTGCTCAGGATGCAGAGGAGGGTGGTGGGGTTCCTACCAAATAGGGCATTCAGTATCTGAGTCAGAGGTGATGACAGCATCTAAGCAAGGGGCTGTTTTCTAAGAAATATGCCATTAATTTTGTAGAGCCTGACACAACTGTGCTGCAGTTCAGCTGAAGCCGTCCCCTTCAGTCCTGATGATGGCCTTGTCATTACAGAGCCTCCAGGTCTGCAGCTCTCCTTGTCCTCTGCACCTTCCCACATGCACTGCAACAAGCTACTTAACAAGAAGACTCAACAGGAACATCCCAAAACTAGTATGTTCAAAACCAGCAGCCATTTTATGAATGACTAACGTGAATTATCCTATCTGTAAAATACAGGTAATCCTGCCTCTTTATTTCCCTATGCAACTGCAGATCACTGACATTTTAGAACTGTCTTGAAAATCACAGGAGCTGATAACATCAATAACAGCACGCCATGAGATGCAATATTATTACAATAATAATGGCACTCATTTCAGACTCCTGCATTTTTCAGGTCATCAACCAAAAACATTAGCAAAACACAGCCCTTCAGGAGATGAAAAATCTTTGCAGTGTAATGCAAGCTGCTTCATTCAATTTATTTATTCTGCCCTATGCTGTGCAAAGTGCCTGCTACCATCCTTTCAACTACCAAGAGAGTTGTGAGTGCCCCTTCTCACGTGAAAGGATTAGGCCCTCTGATAAAACGAAAGGGAAATCTGAGAGCAACTGACCACAGTCTTACATTCCTGCAGTCTTGCATTTTCTCTCATTTTTTTTCCCCTTTAAGTCTTGACCTGCAAGCTTCATCGATGATGTCAACGCTGAAACCACAGGGACAAGCAACACAGATCAGACTCAAACCTAAAGGAAATTAGCTCAGCTAAGCTACTGCAGGCCCAGCAGGACATCTAGTACCTCCCAGCTGTGTCCCTTCGGGGGAGAAGAGAGGAGATAGCTGAGCAGCTTTCAGCAGCCCTCATCCCCAAGCCAGAAGTGGTAAGAGCAGCATATAAGAGCTCTGCATGGTTCTGCTCCGGCAAAAGGCAAACGCTGCCTACTTTGCAAACTGAGCTCTCTGAGTTGTTGAGAGAGATGAGAGTTCCCCAGCAAGAGCCTTCCACATCTTCTAGGGCAGAAAGAATTTTGCTTTGATCTTGAGAACAACTGCTGAGACCTGTGAACATTTCTCCCCTGTCTCTTCTGCTCTGCCTGCTGGTTTTGTCCTTTTGCCTCATTATTCCATCCCTCCTTTCCTTCCTCCAGAATAGGAGTAGCAGACAATGGCTGGGCTAGACAAGGATCTGAAAAGCAAAAGGAAAGCCTTGCTCTTGCCTTTAGGGCAAAGTTAGAATTGTTCTGTGTACGTGTACCTACATGTCAGGTACTTCCTACTGTTCCTACTTGGACTTCCCTCTCCACCCCGCCCTTTTTAACATTTGAAGTTAAAGCCTATGGAAAACAGCATCCCAAACTATAAAGTTAGACACAAAGGTGGTACTGACAGCACAAAGTTCTGTGAACACACATGCAAAAATCTGGTCCCCTCTTCTTCCTTCCCTCGCTTTCAACCCAGGATGCTTCCTTGGTGGGAAGCATCCACAGGAAATTCAAGAGAGCACACCAAAAGCATTTTTTTTCCCCTCTCCTTTTTTTTAGGGTGTTTTTAATATACTAGACTGTGTTAACACTATAAAAACAAAGGCAACTCTTACAGGGATAGGAGACTGCTTTTCTCTATTGTTCGCAGAGAAACCTGGCTGTTGGAATGGATGATATGTTAATTTTGTGGCACAGTCGCTCAAGGGAGGACATAGCAAAGTCTCCCATGGTACAGTGCACACAATTTACAATGGGCATGGTTAGAATTTAATTATTTGTTATAGCCCTTGAAAAAGTGTTTCTCCAAAGCAAACATGCTACGAAATACATTTTTTTCTAATCACATCAGAAAAACTTCAGTTCATAAAGCACACTTTCTGAGCTGTTACAGGCAGCAGCTGCTCGGATGTTTGAAGGAGGAGCTTGCAAAATAAAAAAAAACAGAATAGGCCTCAGAGATTTAATGTCCTATAAAATAGCTCCCTACAAGCTGTTTGAATGTCCTTTACTTCAAGCAATGCTCCCAAGATTGTGAAGAGTTTCAGGGCAATGCTTGCAGCAAGAACTCCTTGTGTTCCCTCTGCTTAGGGGGCTCCACAAACACACCGTAAGATTTATGCCTTTCCCTTTCAAAATAACCTCATGTAGTCGTCTGCAAAAATTAATTTATATAAGCATACAGAAGAAAGGAACATGTTAGCTCAGGCTGTTGGGTTTTTGGGGTTGTTTCCAGTTTTTTTTGGTGCGGGTGGGCTGGGGGAGCAATCACTAATATCCACCATAAATCTGCTCACTCACAGCCTCAGCTCACATATTAACACCACCTCTGTCTCACACACACTTTCCTTCCCATCTTTCCCTCTCTCCCTCCCCACAGCCACGCCAGAATGCATCCGAGTCGGCTGAGCAGTGTTGCTGATTAAAATCTGCCAGTAGTAAGACAACTTATTATGGAGCCTACAAGGGGACTGTGTATTTATGAATGCAATAATTAATCAATGCATAATAAGCACACACTGCGCATACCACTTTTCTTTCCACACACAGACAGCTTCAATTACCATGCAGGTTACACTGTCAGAAGAATCTTTTAGTTCCCAGTAGCTGCTCCCCCACCCTGCAGTTAGCAAAGACTCACCGTGTTAGAGGCTGCATTAATCTGCAAACCCACCCAAATACTGCTAAATGGATTAATTTTGCAGGTAGAGGCTTTCAGAAGAAAATGCCATAGTTAGTGCCACAACTACTAGGCTGTCACAATTTTCCTTTTAAACTACTTTTTTCAGAAGCTCAGCTACAAAGTGTACTTGGAGCTGTGAGCTGACAGACTGGTTTGCATCTTAAGAACATATTTCATTTTAATGGCTTTATTTTTAAATTGTTTCAACTCTTTGAATTAAAGGAGATTTAAAAAAAGAAATGAGACTGACAAAAATGCAAAGTAGAATATTTTTCCCTTTTTTACCTGTCTTTTAACATTAGGCTATATTTACTTTCAAGAAACTCAACCGTACCCAGTAACAGGACTGCACACCTTTTCCCCCCCTTCAGTGTCCATGCTCTTCAGCACCACTTTCTGCCCAAATGGAAAAACAGAGGTGCTTTGCCTCAGAGATGAGCCTCCCTGCTAACTCTCTGCTAAGCCATTTGAGCCTGCACTGATGGTACCTGGAGGTGAGTAATCACCTGAAGTTTTCCATGCAGTGCCATGGGCACAGAACACAATTAATGTGCCCTCCCTGACCCAAGGGCCAACGTTTATTGCACACTTGCTACACGTAGGGACTGACCAGAAGGTTGCAGAGCTCTGCATTTGGCTCAGGAGCTGCTGCCTGGAGGATACTAATACATATCTATAAAAAAATATTAATTCTTTGTACTCTGTAACGGCCCACAAAGGGGATGACATGGTTTTATTCTGCCAATATGCAGAGGATTAAGGGTTTCTGCTTGAAGCCACTACCAACCTGAACAGGAGAATCACAGTAATTCCACTAAAACCACACCAAATCCAAGAGACTGGCTGATGGCACGTTGCTACCCTTCCCACTTCTCTTGAAAATGTAGCTGGCACAGCCCTATAAACAAGACTTCAACCAGCTATGCAAGAAGGTCCAGCTTTAAGAATGGTCTTAGAGGAGCCGTATACAGCAGGGGGGGGCATTTTTCACAAGATTTCCCAACATTTTAAGACCTAAATAGTCAACATGCAGCAGTTCTAAAGGGAAGTCAAAAATAGGAGTTAGCCTGTGAAACACGGACAAGACTCGTGTTGCTCACACCAATCCATTTTAGTGCAAAGCACTTCAGAGCAAACAACAGCAAGATACTCCATTAAAACCCTGCACTGCTTTAAGCCATGAGGTCACTGTTAGGACCCAAACACTGTTGTCATGACATCAATTAGCAACACTTTGCCTATGCCAATGCCATTATTAATACCTTGAAATACTAATTTCTATTACTAATTAACAGTCAAATACACTAAATAATTATTCATGTATTAGGAATGTATTAACTGAATTCAATTACACGTCAAGAGCTGTGACTTACGAATCCTTCCCACAACAACACTTGTGCCAGAAAATATCCTTAAAAATTCAGCAACATTTAAAAGGCTTTTCATAACCAAGATACCTCTAGGTTGGAATAAACTGTTGGACCATGGCTCTGCAGGCCAGACAGGAGTCTGTCTCCATGTCTAACTGTATCTCAGTTACCATTTCCAAACGCAGCAGCCATACTAAACAGTTATAGTTATTATACATAAATTTAGCAATTTGCCAGTGAGAATACCAACGCTTGACTGGAAATTCAGATCCTCCCTAGAAGTAAGCCTGGCAGCACAAGGAGGGTGCAGACACTTCTTTGTGTTTTGAAAACTGTAAATGTTATTCTGAACACAAAATACTGATTGTTTGAAGGCAATTACTGGCCTTCTGTTTGAACACAGCACAAAAATTAGTGAATATGCATTTTGAGAAAGACTTCAATTCTACATTAATTAAGGGCCTTCATATTAAGGTATTTCAGAAGGAAAACTGGGATGCAGTGAGAATCAAGATGACTGATGAGCAGTACTTAGAGGAAACGCTGTTTATTCTGCGTGATGCCAAACCAACTCAGTTAAACCCAGAGTTTAGCAATGATAGCTGTAATTCTGTGCACGTACATCCAGACTAAGTACCTGCATTTTCTCATGCAAACACACACACAAACTGGTGTGTACACTCCGGATTAGAAAACCAACAGTCAGCAAACAAAGAATATTAAATACCATACCTTTGAGTCATAATCTTATAGGCATCTGGCAGATAACAGCGGATATTCTCCATCTGAGCAGGATCAGAGTCACAGATTTTATCATCAGTCCTGCCGTAGTTGGCACTTTCGATCATGATAACATCTGTTCCCGGGCAGCGCAGCTCGATGGGGTAACTCTCGCAGGACAGCTCCCTTCGGACCACAGCCATGGGCACCGGGGCACGGCTGAAAGCTGCAAGGATTAACACAGAAACACAGTCAACATTGACTTTCACGCTGAGGCTAAAATTAAAAGCAGAATGACGTTTAGCAGCAGGTTTTACCCATATGCTGTGCTGAGATGGCTTCAGTACCATTGAGATAAGGTCTGCAGAAATGGGGTCCGGTCACTGGCTTGCTGGCTGCCCAGAGAAATCACTTCTCCACTCAGTGACTTGATTTTCTCATCTCAAAGCCAAGCTAAAGATCCCTTTTATAAAGGGCTTTAGAAATGCCTTTCTTGAAACAGGCAAATAGCAACTGTGGCATTTTTATTATTTCTACTTACCAGGTGAAAAACTAGTTGGCTTTGATATATAAAATTATAGTCCTGTGTTGTACTTGAACAGGTAAAGGAAATTTTATGACAACAAGCAATCCAAGCACCAGGATCCCACCTGCTCAGCAAGACTGCACCTGTCCTACAGCAGATGTAATAACATCTGTATTGCTCCTGGTCCTTTTTGTAGCCCTTAGAAAACGTGATCCTGATGGCTTTTGCTGTAGCCTGCAGCATGCCAGGGGACAGCCTGCAGGTTCTGGCAACCATCCCAAAGTTTGGGCCCTACAGTGATATTTTCCATGGAAAGGCCAATTTATGGGACACCAGATGATTTAAGTTCAGTCTTAGCTTTGCTTTGGATCTGCCTATATAGTCAAATAGCTGGCAAATACTGGTGAAATTAAAGAGCTCTCAGAAATCTTACCTGTTTTAAAAGAAATCCAGGCTACAGTTTGCAAAAGAAAAAAAAGAAACACACTTTGAGATGCCTTGAAAACAAAGCCCTAAAGTATTAGTAAACAATGTCACTTGACAACAAGCAATTGTATTTCCCATCTTTACAGCCTCTTTGATCCAAAGATCTTAAACAGCTTGACGAACGTGAATATATTAATCCCCAAATATCCATATGAAGTAGCTACACATTGTCTTTCTCAACTCAGCCGCAGAAGGGTTTTGCAGCTTCTAGAAGATCTCATGGGAAATTCATAGTGATGCTGGGAACCAAATACTGTTTCCCAGCCCAGCAACACCAGTCACAAGCTGAAAAAAACTCCAACTCCTTTCCTCCTTTATTCCATGAGAATGAAAACTCACTCACAACCAAAAAGGTTCCCAGATATAGGGATGATACGCCCTCCCAGCTACATTTGTACACTTCCAACCACAAAACTCAACACACAACCCAAGCCTGTCTCTATGTGATGGTGACAGAGGTTTAACCCTCCAGTCCGATCCACGGCCGATCTGACACCAGGCATCTTTCAACAACCCCCTTTCCTCCTGGCCCCATTATAAAAACACCAAAATACCCTCTCCCTAAACCAAAAATCCCATCCAATGTTCTGCTGGTTTGTTCCATAAAACTTCCCCACGGTACATGCACACTAAGTTTGCTTATGGAAAATAACTGTGTATTGACATTTCTCGGAAAACCCTTTAAACCGTGTCGAGGCTGCTGTCTGTCTGTCAGGCAGCAATCCAACACACTGACGTCCATGAAGCTTTCTATTATTGTCAGTTGTCCCAATTGTGTATCACTGGACAGATTCTCAGATTCCCATTACTGTAAATCTGCAGGGATAACTTTAATATCAGACCCTCACTGATGTGCCAGAGTTGTGGACTAATTGCCAAACTCCCAAGACATACACGCGCTTATTCTTGAATAATAGCTTGCACAAGTAGCACAGCCTTAGGGTTTGGATCACTTGAGATGTCCTCCTTCCTTGAGATCGGAGAAACGGTTTTGCCCTGGGCTCGTACTGCACCATATATTGGTGTAATGCATTAAATTCTCATTGGGACCAACTTCTCCTGTTACAGGAGGAGGAAAATGAAGAGGACAAGCAAGAACCTCTAAGATGCACTGCCTCATTCTTACCCTTGGCTTGATGCCACTAGTCAGCAAGGTGAATGGAGGAAGGATGGGACAATGCTAGAGACAACATTTGATAGAAGAGACAAGCCAGCCAGAAAGGGCAGAGACAGCAGAGCCCAGCAATTTTAGCCTGCCCAACAAACAGCTTCAGGAGGTATTAAGTTTGCTTACAGGGATCTGTCCGCAGAAGCCTGCAGCAGGCCCTGCACTGTGAAACACTGGACTCTATGGCAGCAGGCCAGTGCTGACCAAAAAACTTCTGATGCCAGGATTCTGATTTTGGAAAAGAGCTGTGGTGAGCTCTCCTCTCAAGCCTGTTCTGTGCTAAACCTGAGCAGATTGGTGACATGGGAGGCAGAAGGTTTCTAGCAGCTTTTGGCAGAATGCTGAGGCCAAGGGCCCTCCCTCCTCCTGCCATGTGCTTAGATGACTCCTGTTAACTGCCAAAAAAATGACAAAATGAGGTTTACAGGCAGTATTAGCTGTTTGGAGCTGTGGTTTGGCCTAGTCCTTGGGCAATTTGGATCTTTTTCTTTGGAAGGTTAATGTAGGCTATACAAAGGGCAAAGTGAGTTGCTAATACTACTTTACTTTCTACAGTTCCCCCTACAGAACACAAAACTTCTGACCCACATGATTCAGAAAATATATTTTTGCTCCAAATTCCTATGCTTTTTTTTTTTCCACTAACTATTCTATATCAAAGAAAGATGTTAAACATGTAAGGAGAACCCTGCTTAAAATCACAAAAATTAAATGCCTGAGAATTCACTCATAAGAACCTGGTGTATTTTTTCAAACAGCAATACTGTACAAATGCAGCTAACCTTAACTATTGTGTTATGCTGGAAATAAGACATTAAGAATTGCTAACAGCAAGTTAAAAACCATTAAAGATAATTCTCCACCTCTAGTGAGAACACATTTCTAGTATCAGGGGTGTGTCTCCTGTACATGAGACTTTACAGCACTGATCTACTAAAATTGCATGAATATCAGTTCCAAGGACATTCCCACAAAAAAAAGTACAAACCCAGCTGAACACCCCTTCCCCAAAATAACAGCTCATGTTCTACTCTCCAGTAAAGAATCTCTGGACAGATGCAAACATTTCTAGATTCAGCTCTAAACTTCCTGGAATTCACCTCTTTGCCTTTCACATAATCACTTGACTGCTTGCTTTAAGAAGGACAGCTTTCACTTACAGACACCTCCCTGTGGTACCATGGAGTCAACATTTACATTTATTTTCTGGATAAAAAGCATAAAAAATTTAACACCCTGGAAAAACTAGAAGCAGCTGAATACTGTAATACAGCATGATCTCCTATCGTGCTTTCTCCTAAAGCAATAGGCACATGTTTTCCATCCTCCCATTGTCCACCAAATCACTCGCTCTTCATGGTTTCTTTTCCTACTCCAGTATCTGCAATAAATACTCTGAAGGGAGATTAGAGCCTGGCTGTTTATCTCCTTGTAAACACATTTTTTGTTGTTGTGTCCCTGTACGATAATCTTACTTAATCATTTTTGCTGGTTTTCCTGTAAGGAGCAAAGATGTTTTGCTTTTTGCTGTGAAACAAGATACATCAAAGCCCATCTGTGAAATACACAGCACGATTGTATTAATTCATTAATACACTTCTCTCTTCTTTGAGCAGCTCCCTATCTTCGCAGTCTCTCATTGAGCTCCTTATTTAATCTCCTAAATAAGTGACCTAATTGTTGGCTTGAAGTCAAGAGGAGCTGATGGCTGCTCACTACTTTGAAAAACAGGTGTCTTTTTCCGGGATCCTATGTGCAGACAGCCATCTAAATACAGAACTTAAAAAGAGTGTTTTTCAAATTCTTCAACGTTTAAATGTGTGCCAACTTGAGTTTTCTAAGTGCAGCCATTTGGTGGAAAATAATCCTCCTGAGCTTCTGCAGGGCAAAGTGAGAGCAGAGGGTGAAAAGGCAACAGATAATGACAGGATTTTATCTGGGCGATTTAGAACTCCTTTGTCTCTGCTAATTTCAGGAGCTGGAAAATTAAGTAAGTCATCAAAATCTTGTGCTTTTTCTCCCCCTCGCTTTTGACCTCAGAACATAATTGCCTCTTGTCATGCCTGCAGGGCATGGGCTTGTAGTTATCACTGTGTGCTTAATCAAATGCCGAAATAGCCTTTAAATTATGTGTCTCCTTGGCTGCTAGAGACTTGTTGAGCTCGGTTACATTTAGAGGCATGATGGTAGTAGATGTACTTTTAAAAGAAAAGTGTGGGTTGATGCTTTTAATTAGGTTTTATATGCAATTTTCCCAGCGAAATCATGTTCTGGCTCAGAATTTTCAGAGCAAAATTTCAGTGCATATTTAAGGGCTGTGAAACAAAAGCTGGAATTGTAGAGATAATTATTTTCACAAGCTCTGTATATGATTTGGTCTGCCCAGCTAAGTATCTGACTTACTGTTCCCAAGTGCAAACAGAGCATGCTGGGGGGAAGAAGTTTCCTAGTAATGTGGAGGAATGCTTCTGTGTTTGTAATTTTGCAGTACTTAATACTCCCACAGATCACCTTGGCTCTGTGGGGAAAAAAATCATAAAGTAATATAAAAAAAAAACCCAAACCCTTATTCTCAAGCCTACTGAGGTGTGGGTAGGAGCGGAAATCCCTTTCAGTCAGTGAGTCAGTGGGGCTTTGTAGGACTCACTCCATGACGAGAAGCACACTCTGAAGCGCTTTTCTAAATCAGGGCCCTACTTTTCCCTATTAGGATATAGTCTCCTTAGGGTGTTCGTTTGCAGCACACAGATGTTGCTCAGTATTTCTTCTGTCTCTCTTTTCCTTAGTCCAAATTATGCCTGGCCCCTGATCTCAAGAACAATATCAGAAGCAAGCAAAAGCCTGAGTTAAAGATGGTGACAACAAACATTTCTCAAGCATCCAATGCTCCCATTTCCCAGTATTTTCACAAATACCAATAAGGTTCTAACAAGCTTTAAAAAAGCTTGCTTGGTCCAAAGTCCTCTGAAATCTTATGATTAATATAGAAATATGGAAACACCATTCTCTCTCCCCCACTTTCTCTACAGATGCTGACAATAAAAAAAAAAAAAAGATAGCAAACAGCTCTGTCTTTTCTAGAGGGAAACGGTGGAAAAGCCTTTCTTCTACTCTCAGCCTGCAGTGGGGTTAAAGGTGCATCCTACAGACAATGGCTGGTGCCAAGACATTGCAGCAAATGCTTACAACATCCATATCCAGCTCCCCCGGGGAAGAAATAAAGACTGAAGGCAGCCAGTGTGGCCAAAGAGCTGAAGCCATCAGCAGTGCAAGGTTGGACAGTGCTGGTCCCCACTCCCAGCTCTCCCCTCTGTGCCTCAGCTGATTGCTGTCTCATCTACCAAAATGGAAAAACTATCTTATCTCCCCCATTAAGCATATAAAAATCTGCTACAGAAAGGAAGAAGAGAATTAGATGTATTCTCAGAAAGTGAAGAATGCAGCTTCAGCTTTGGTTTCCCCACATGAATCAAATACCCACATCCTCCTAGAGTATCTTGGGCTTTCTTATTTTATAGAAGATAGCACAACAAATTAGCAACTATCCTTTGGTCACCTTCACCAGCCCTAGTGATCCCCCTTACCCAGCAAACAGCCAGCTACGAACAGACTTCACGAACTGAAAGAGCATCTTTTTACATGGTGGGATGGAGTATACAAAAAAAGAAGAGAAACAGAAGGCTGGGCAACACCCCAGCCACAGCAACCAAAGAAAAGCTAAAAAAAACCCAGAAAAACCTCATAACCCTTCCCTGTGCAATTTATGTGGAGGTTGAGGTCAACTATCTTATGGTTCCATAAATTGCGTACTATATCTCCATGATAACACTCAAGGGGCACCTGCTAGGGATTTGTTCCCAGCTTCTATGAGTGAAAATAGAATAGATGTTCATCTGTAAGTTTATATCTGATGCCCTCCCCCACAATTAAAAGGATACACAGAAGATTGTGGCAAACATAGAGAGGATTTTCTGTAGGGACTGCCAAAATTCACACACAATCAGTGAATTTTCCAAGGTGACACGACTGTGGATACAAACAGGAGCGCAAAAATCCCCAAAACCTAGCCAAGTCCTAAACTGCACATCTCTGAAGCAAGCCTCTGCCTCCATGCATAAGCCTCATGGAAAACACCTTCTATTTCCATGGCAGATCTCCTTCCACATTTCTAGGCACCCTAGAGGTCAGATCTCAAAACAGTGATGGACAAACAATTGGCCCTTTCCACCACCCTTTGGAGGCCCAAAAAGGGACAGCAGCCAGAGGATTGAGCAGCAGACAGCTGCATCCTGGGGTACTTCTACTATTCACTCTTCTTATCACTGATAGTCCTCATCTCTTTGCCATGCTCAGCTGATAAATATGCCTATTCTCTCCCCTCACATTCCCAAACCCTTACTCAAAGTATGGAGGAGCTTTCCTCATTAGTAAGTAAGAAGCATTAGATTCTTCTGGACTCTCTCAGGATCTTCCTAGAGAAGAGAAAAGAAACTCACAGACAGTGGGGAAAGTGTACTGGTAGAAGATCACCACAAGAAGGCAACAACAGTGAAGCGAACAAATTTGCACTTAAGGATGAGTGTTGATGAGGGAAATCAGTCATTGCAAGGCCCTGTGAGAGAAGAAAATGAAATGATGAAAGAACAAAACCACAGAATCAAGATGGTAGCTCTGAATGGAGGAGTCTGACAGGGGGAGGTGACTGAGGCACTGGGTGAAGACAGACTGAGCCAGGGAGACCCAAATCAGGCCTGTAGGAGGAAGCAGTGTATCACCAGTACTGCATTTCCCTTCTGATTCTCCATTCCCATCTTCTGAAACTCACGGTCTGCTGCCTCATTAGTGAGTGATGGGAAACTCTGAGAACTGCAACAAATTTTGCTTTCAACAAGGCCTTATCTTCACCCATTTCCCCTTTCTGGAGAGGTGAATACCTCTGAAACTAATCTCTACACCAGAGCAAGGCATCACCATGGGTCACTACCCTCCAAGCTGCTAAAGAGGCAACGGTCTGGGGTAAGTCCACCTGCCAGGAGAGTATTGTTGAAAGGAAAAGGGATCCTGCTTTATCCCCAAGACAAACTCTCCTATCTCCAGCCATGGCTCAGCTGTTGGATGTGCATTCAGTTCTGTGCTCGATGGACCCCTTCAGGAGGCAGGTCAACTCAGTAATTCACCAAGAAACCAAACCAGCAGGGGGAGAAGGGAAGGGGGAGATTTCTGCTGGGCTGATAGAGTTGAATCAGCTCAGAAAAGGTTAGATCAGGTCATAGGAAGAAAGCAAAAGATTTTTAGAAGGAAAGAAGGCTGAATGTAGAGTGCTCTTCAAAAATACATGACACCCTACCTTTAAATCAGAGGTCAGAAGCACAGTCCCAGCCTAAGCTAAATGTCACTTAAATGAATTTAACTAAAGGAGAAGCAACAAGTTGAGAACAACAGACACATGAAGCAACAAGTTGAGAACAACAGACAAACAAAATGTGGCCTCCAAGGGGATGCTGAATGCAAGTACATTAAGATTTAGGCCCCATCACAGGAAAAAAGCTATTCCCAAGTATCTTCTCCTTGGCAGTGGATCATATAATTTATAGTGACAGGCACACATAAGATACTTGGATACAAATGTTCATTAAATTTACAGGCTTCCTTCACGTGAATTACCTTTTAAGTGTAGGAAAGCAGTGCAGACAGGGAAAGTGTCTGAGGTTAAAGCCCTGCACTGCAGTGCATAAGTTCTATAACCAACCCTTAGGATAAACTTGTCCTCCAGCCTAACAGTGACATTATTAAAATATCGGGCTTTTATATCCTGGTCCATAACATTGAGACATTTGTATTCTCAATAAAGGAAGCATTAGGTTCTGAGCCACAGGGACCAGTACTTCTTACAAGTCCATACACCACAAATTTCACTGGGGTCTTTAGTAAGGAAAAACACGTCACTTATTTCTTACCCAGCTCAAAATCATTGTTGCTATGAAAGGCACTTAACTGTCTCCAAAAAAACCCCAAAAACCTCAAAATCAGAGAAGCTTTGACTTTGACACTGCTGAACAACTTTGATATCTCAAATTTATGCAGCACAAATTAATGTGGTGAAGCAAGTAGGATTTGAGTAATAACAGAATTTGCCCCATTTCAAATTACTCCACTGTAGGTTTTAATTGTAGCCATTAGTAAGGTTAATTTTTTAATCTCATATAAAAACTTTTATAAACCACCATAGCAGGTATAATCATAGAGGCAGTTAGATAAATGAGCATCAAGGGTTTAGCCTAAGAACATTAAGTAGAAAGAATCTGTTCATAGTTTTCACATTTCCTATTAAATCATAAGTTCATTTAAAATTATAGCTTGTTTTTGTTCCCATTTAAAACACTAGCTTAAATTCCTACCCTTTCTAAAATAACACAAAGCTGGAAAAGCTTTTCTGTTAACAGCAGAGCTTTTTTAGGTTTACCATTAGAATGGGATTCAGTAGGATTTAGTGGTAGCCCAGATGGGTATTTCCCAAGTGCTCTTCTGCATCTTGTACCACTGTGAACTGGGAGGTGGCAGCCCTGGGCTACAGTAAGCAGGATGGGGATAACCTGGAGGAGGCCAAGACCCAAATGCATCCTCAAAAGTCAGAGATGGTCTGCCATGGAAGATGAAACACAGCCCAAATTTGACTGCTATNAACCCCAAACATAAAACCACACCGAAGTAACTAACCAACCCCAAAAAGCAATAAAGTCAGGAAGAGACCCAGTAAACTCAGCAGGTTCAGAAATTCTTTTAAGGCTGTCGAAAATTAGACAGGTTGGATGTATTTGGAGCTTTGCTGAAGAGCTGCAAATAATAGATTCCTACCAAGTAACACCTTCTCGAAGTTAAAGTTTAATTTTGATTTACAGTTCCCTGAAAAGCCTCTGAAGGGGAACATTAAAGCTCTTGTAGAAATATCTGCATTATTACAGAAATGATGAACAGCAGAGTGAAGATTACTTTGTGCTGTTTACAGACTTGTTTATCAGAGCAGTAAATCTATTTTAAGTTTGTACTGCCTTGAAAGGAGAACTATGTGAAATCTGGAGAACTGTCCAGAGAAAAAGACAGGCAGGCAAAAAAGAATTTCTACCAAAGTATTAGAGCCTGTCACTCAAGTACCTGTAGAAAAGCCAAATATTTACCATTTAAACCAATTGCTTTACATCAAAGGCCAAAAATGACACCCTTAGTGTTCATTTTACAAGAAGTTTCCCAGACCTCAAAGAGTAGCCATTTCAAGGAAGTAATATGGCTAAATCATAGATCATTAAATAACTGATTTTTCTTTGTGTTTTAGCCATCACAGCTCCTTTGAGTCTCTGCCATAAACAACAACAGGGATTTTGTTCTTTCTACTAGCCATAACTGTGAAAGTTTTAAAAAGAATTCTGAGACTACTTTAAGATCTTGACTTCTCAGAATTGCATTCCATTATATTTTTTAATATATATCCACAAACTTCTAAAAAGGCATGACACACATGAAACAGGCAAAATGGCAAGCATAGTTTTCTACACAGCAAGATGACATTTGGGGTCCCCTACTAAACACACCTCAAAGGTCACTGATCTTTAGAAACCTGTGGGAGCTTCTTAGCAAGACCTGTGAGTCATCTACAAAGAACCTGGTCCCCAGCTGCTGGATGAGGTTTTCCATAGCATGCCATACATGAGCTCCATCCTAGCAACACAGGCATGAGATCCAACACCCTTTTATGCTGATACACTGACGAGAATTACAAGCAGGCTGTGCCAAACCATTCTTTCCAGTCCTCCGAATCATGATTCCCCAAATTCTGTGATGTTTACTCCTCTTCCTCCTTTGACCTCAAAATATAAAGGATTTAACCTCGAAGTTACCAGCAGCTTCAAAGAGCTTTGCAGAAGTATATTCATTCATCTGAACAGTGACCAACTTTATTTACTTCCTCTCAGTCTTAAAAATAAAAAGCTAAAGAATTAAATTTGGGGAATGAACTGAAACATGCACACTCACTCCAGGTGGAAATATATCTGAAGTAAAAGCAGATTTTCAAGGAATTCACATTTTTTTGCCTGTAGTACCCCTTTCTTCTCAGCAGAAAAGAGCAAAACATTAAAACTAATTAATTAAATCCAGAAAATGGTTCACCTTCTAGGAAACAACTAAAATTTGGAGTGATGAAGTTTCCTATTGCACCCACCTGCTCACAGCAAGCACTGTGCCTAATTATTTTCCCACCTAATATAACCTGCATAAATATTACTCCAGAAACACTATATGCCTAGATATGTGTGTGTGTGTGTGTATAATACTTACATGAAAACAATATTGCCCCCATCTAAAGGTGAGTCACAAAAAAAAAAAAAAATTCTGAAATAATGATCAGCTGTAGGCTCCCAGAAATGCCCTGGACGTACCAACTGCTCCCAGAAGAGTCATGTGAAGAGCTGAGAGCTTCTGGGCTTTGTAGTAGGGAGGGAATGCTATCCCTGTGGTATCACCAGGACTGCCACTGCAGATCCACGGCAGCCAGGGTACAACAGCGTGGCAAAACTCACCTTACTACATTTCTATCTGCTATAAACACACTGAATCCTGCCCTTCCACACCCCACCAGCTGTGGAGGTGTCCCAGGATACAAGTTTTTATTCATTTTCCACTCCAGCCCTCAAAGTGGTTAACAATAGCCTAAAAATGCATTTTAAAAATGCTTAACAGCAATAACAAGTGTGAGTAGTCACAGAGACATTGTGCTCAGTAAAAAAAAAAAAAAAAAAAGGGCAAAAAATCAACCTGGTACTGGTTAAATGGCAGCCCTGCTTTATGAAATCCCTGCAGCACTGGGTATTCATTACTTGTTCTATGGGAAACTGTAGGTCTCCTTCACAGACACCCATGTGCTCAACTGAACAAAATGAGGGTCTGTGCCCCAAAGGACACTTTAGAGAGAAGAGGAAATGTGTGCAGGTTAGGAACAGGAGCTACAGTGGCACAGAAAAGGATAGTCATGCAGCATGAGTAACAAACAGGTGCAGATGCTACACCTGAGGGCACAATGCTCACCAGTTCAATGAAAATATGGCTGAAAAAAAAATTATCTAAGTTGCTTCAGGAGAAAACCACTGCAAACAACTATGATGGATGGAAGACGCCTTCTTTTTTATCCTTGTTTTTTTTTTAAACACAATCACTAAACTTGTTTTAAATTGTCCTCCTTCAAGAGGTAGATGAAAGAAGTAAATCTTTTCCTGATTTCTCTCTGGCAGCAAAAACCAGGATATATTTGCCCAGCCTAATCAGAGAGAGAGAGAGTGAGCCCAAAGGCAAAGAAATATTTTCAACAAAATAACCTGATGAAAGAGTCCATTCCTCCTTCCCCTACAGATAAGGTGTCAGAGAGAGCAGGACTAAAAAAGTCCAATCCCCAGCACTGCTCTGACACCAGAGGATGCTCAGGCAGAAGGGCACAGAAAGGGCTCTTGGAAAACCAGGAGGCCAAAGCTAATTTAGCCACACTTGAGCACTGCAGCATCTGATGCAGTCTCTCCCATCAGTGAGAACAGACACAGGGTCCAGCACTCCCAACCAAGCAGTCCCTGTCAGCCAGGGCAGATCTGGGAGACCACAAATAATGCTGACCATAGGCTTACAGCCCCCTGGCTTTGGCCTCTCAGGACAGAAGATGGTCTAGAGGCAGCTCCACTGAAGATTGTTTGAGTGTGGGACATGGGTGCTGCCACATCTAGGGTTAGGGATACCCTCCACGGAGACTGGGAGGCAGGAGCCTGCAGGCAACCCAGACCTCCAGCACTGGCTCGTGACACTTGCTAAATCCCCTGTGCTGTTTGCCACTGAAGGGTTTTGAAGGATTCTTTCAAGCTAGAAAAAAAGGAAAGGAAAAAAAAAAAAAAAAGCACCAGGGAAAGGTTTCCAGAAAACTTTCTGGGAGATTATTAATTAAATTTCTAATGTAATTGTGTTGCAGTACATTTAAGTGCACTTTCTAAATAGAAACTGACTTTTATCTAACAAAGGATCCATTTCAAGCACTTCTTCTATCTACAATATCCATTTCCTCTTGTACCTGTTTCAAGCATTGTTCTTCTAGAGTTATTTATATTTCACATTGGGAATTTTCTGCTTTTTCTAAGAATAAAATAGTTTCACATTTCCATCATCTTGCGCTCCCTTTTCATATTTGAGGAAGGAATTCAGCTGCCACTGCCCCTCCAAGAGCATTTTTGGTGCACAAGGAAAGACCTTCATAAACTAAAACAGATTTTTCTACTTACAGTTCTTCTAGTGCCCCCCATTATTCTGTAATAAAGCTCCTCAAACTGCGTAGGGTAAAAAAAAAAAAATTTTTTTTTTTTCCAAGGGGGAGCTACCTGGGCAAAACTCAAAAGGTCACTGAGCAAGTTTGTTGTTGAGCCAGTCTTTTTGAGGCACTGTAATATTTGCCCTTATTGATTGTGTTGATCACAGACAAAAGAGAACCCAAACAAACAAAAACCCAAGCCACAAACAAACAAAAAAATGATTCCCCAAAAAACCAACAACAAACAAAACCAAAATCACCACGACCACCACACACACAGATGCCTATGAGCAAATAACCACAAACCAATTTTACTTGGCAAGTAAAAAAAGATCACAGTCTTGACTGGTAACACAAATATTGGAGGGTTTTAGCCAGGATAGCTCCTCATAGATTAAAATATTTCACACAAAATTAAACAGAAATGAAGATTTAAGATTGAAAATGCAGACAGTAAACTGAGAAGTCTGTTTCCAGATGACAAAATCCCCAACTCTGTAATCATGAGAAATAGCTTCTTTTGTTAAATAGTCTACCCTCATTTAAAAAAATTAAAAAAAAATGCAGCACTGTAGTTAACAAGTACAAATTACAGTTTGGAAACACAAACATGCAGCGCTAAAAGCTCAAAACACAAATGAAATAACTGGAGACGACCAAACTAAGAAAAAACATGCCTGCAGAATTTTTTAAGAGGCATCAGTATTTTTAAACTAGTAAGGTTTGTGGGTCAAACACAGGCAGCTATCAAGCACAAAGTGAACTCCCTACAAATATTCAGTAAGTCTCTCCAATCTGTATTTAGAAAGAAGCAAACAAAATTATTCATCATTCACAGTGATAGAGAGATGCTTTCTGTTCTAGCAGATATGTGGAAAGATGTAATAGCAAAACACCCAATATTTTTCAATCTGAAGAATGAGAGTGTGTAAGAAACCCACAACCCTCTTAGGAAACCCCTTGCTGTTTTTTAGCTTGATTTTGGGCACTGATACATTGCTACTAACAAGCTTAAAAAAAAAAAAAAGGTATGAAAACAGAACATAAGTCCACTTGTACACAGGAAAAATGCATTAGCCATTGCTTCTCAAACACTAATGTAAAATGTGGAACTGTCATCCCAGCTGAAGCATTTCTGGAAGTTCAGCAAGAACCTCATCAGTCCAAAATCATTCAACACACTTCTTGATGATCTGAAAGAAAATAAACTCAGAGCTTGCCAAATCTGCAGTCGGCACAAAAACTGATGAAATGTTAAGCAATGACACGGACCCTGTCGGTTTTGCAGATTGATCTACACGCTGCCTGAGCAGACCACGCTTCAACACAGACAAATACAAGTCCATGTAAGAATACAAGAAGTGCTCATTATGTGAGACCACAGCCTTGCAAGCAGTCACTCTGACACAAGACTGTTTCCATAGCTGATAAGAATTTGAACAACACGTGGTAGCTCAAAGGGCAAACACGATCTCTGCAAGTCTGAGGAGGGGAATAATAAGTAGAAGTGGGAAGATGAAATTGCCCTGCATATGGTGTTAATGAGACCACTCCTGGAATATGTACACGTTGTGGTGCCTACACTTAAGAGAGTTTGTCAGAAACTTTGAAAGGGTTTGCAAAAGAACTTAAGAAAATAAAAAATAAAGGAAAAAAAAAATCAAGTAGACCCTGGAAAGCCAGTTTAACAAGTGAGCCACCAAAATTACTTAGTCTGTTTAATTAGTCTAAAGGACCATTGTAGTCTGCAGGTAACTAGCAAGGGAAGATATTTCTCTTTAATCTAGTAGAAAAAGGCAAGCAAGATTCAAGATCTGGAAGCTGAAATCTGATGAACAGAGATAGAAATAAGGTACGTATTTTTAACCATGTCAGCAATTTACCATGGAACAGTTTACATACATACATATATATATATGAATATATATATGATTTGTGCCTTATCAGCTGAAATCCTTGGCCAATGACTGAGTATTTTCCTGGAAGATACTGATGCCTGATTCACGAATTACTGAGTGAGATCTCTACTGTGCAAACAGTCTGGCTTGCTGATTATAGGAGTTTCTTTGTATTTTAAGGATCTATGACTATTTGGGAGAAAGAGAACAGGAAGAGAAGGGGGCATTTGGCTACATAGAACCCACTGAATTTTTTAACTTAGAGTAAAAAGAAAAAAAAAAAAAACAAAAAGAAAATCCAAAAAAGAAAATCCAAAAAAGACCCCATGCTAAAAAACTCAACAACAAACCCCAAAACAAAAAACAAACAACACAAAACGACCAGTAAGCTTTTATGCAGATACCTGCTGAGCTTATCCACATAGAGGTTTGTATACTGCCTTTAGTGGTTGTAAATAGAAAAAAAAAATGTTTCAGGACAGCTTCTTTGAATTCCCAGGAATAAAAAATGGCAAGGAGGAGGAAGAGAAACCAACAGATGGGATTTTCAATCAGAGGCTTGCTTTGTTTTCATAATGAACCATAATCCGTGTAATCTAAAACAGTTTTTATTTGCTGCGGTGAGACAAAGACTGTAGCTATGGCATGTGAATTGTCTTCTCCACCCTTCATCATTATAGAAGGTCACAATGCAGATGCACTGGACCTGGACTTATCAGCCAGAATAAGTTTAGAAGGATGGATGGAAGTGCAGGTATGGCACTATTTGTTTAGCAGTTTGTCTGTCTTGGTTTTTTTTGGTTTTGTTTAGTTTTTTTTTTTAATTCGGTCTTCCACTATGGCTAACTAATAAATTAGTGTAATTCTGTAAAGGCCATTAACTGGCCTCTCGGTGTTATTAGCTAGTGTACACCCTACAATATTAAACCAACATCAGAGGCATTTAGGGGCCTGGTATGATGTTACTGGGATGGGTCTGGCGCATTATTCCCCAAATCCTACTTCCCAGTCATGGTGCTGCAGGTGCTGCCAACCCTGGCATTGTCCCGGGTGTCATCTTTGGCTGTGCAGCCCCTCGTGCCAGCTGCGGGAGCTGCAGAGAGCCAGCAGCACTGCAGAGGAGCGAGGTCTCTGCTCTGCTGGTAGCTCTGTACCACAGATCTATCCCTGCCAGTCAGGCAAAGCAGGGTACAGTAGGCCTGTACTACATCAGGTTACATTACACACTGTACCACAAAATGGACAGGTAAGCAATTCAATGTTAAGGCACAAAGCCAAGAAAAACTTAAGCTACCTGAAAGCCTGGAGCTGCGAACAGTGGCTGCCACATACACTGCTTATTATTTTGCTGAAGTCCAAGATTTAGGTTTCAGAAACATCAGACATCCACTTGTGGCTTCTCAGCACACTTACATTCCCATAACATTTTGCAGCATAAAATACTGACTTCTATTCATACATATTTCCCCATGTTATCAAGTCCATCTTCATATTAAAAATAAATGAATTTAAAATGTAGGCAGCTACATATATAAGCACTCTGCTTCAAAGACATACTTCATCTTTAAATAGCAGCAATCAATACACACACTATATAACCTAAACAAATTTCTATTATGAATTCTTAATGGATGCATGCTTTGGTCATTTTTATTACTAATATATTATTGATTTACAGAATGCATTACCACCTTAGGCATTGGGATTTGCTGGAGTCCTTACACTGTGTTTGTAGTTTTAGTCAAAATAGGAGCCAAAAGTCAATACCCCATTTACCACCAGCATAGCCCCACTACAGAGTTAGATATTTAATTATGGTCTGACTCTCACAGTGGAATCACTTGTCTTACACTGGCACGTGTAATTCATAGTTTTAATGTAAAATTATCCATGAGGCCTGCCTGCCTGTTACTCTATTGCCAAAACACTCTGGGAGTCACAATTTGGACAAAATTTCCAAAACACTGGCAGTCTAACCTTGCAGATCCCTTGCCGGGCAGAGTTTCCCTGAAATCAAAGCACCCACTTGGGCTCTTTTGCTCTGAATCAATGAACAGTTTCTCTTTGTTGCCATTCACATCAGGGAGCGGTGACTGACTCCTGCAGTTGCCCAGGAGAAAGGGAAGCAAACAGCCTTCTTTGATATGAATACTAATACCAGCAGACGGGGAGAAGACAGCATGCCAATCAGCCCCCCCACTACCTCCACACACAGGCTGCAGATAACACGTCAACTGCTACTCCGTGAGGCTTCAGAAGAAGCCTGTAATAAGATGGGCACATCATAATATTGTTACACAAATCAAAACCGAAGTGTTTGTTTACTGCTACAGACAGAAACGAGGAGGAAAAAGGATTTAGGGTTATGGTTACTTTGGTGAAACGACGCCACGTTGTTGACTTGCACATCTATGTCACACAGGTGCAACAACACACGTATGTCTTGCCAGGATATTATCGTGCCTTGGGCAAATCAGGCTTTATGACAAAAGCCAAGCAGAAATAGCAGAGATGCAGTATCACAGCATCACTGGTTTTTCAGCTGCTCAGTGACACAACTCTCCTATAATCTCTAAATCAGTTACTTCCAGGGAGAATCCAAAGTAACATATTGCTTTTCTGGTTTTGATATCTTTTAAAAGATGGATTAGAACCCATCCCTTGAGGAGAACAGTCTACAAAGAGGGAACCCTTCCTCTCTCTGTTTCCTCTTTGCCTTTTTTTTTGTTGTTGTTGTTAAACTGATGCATGTGAGGACAAAGGAATAAAATACATAAAGAGCACAAGCGCTTTGCACCCTTTTTGCAGAAGAACAAACAACTGCACAGAGACAACAGTAATCAAAAACACGCCTGAGAAAATAACAGCCGCAAAAAGCAAAAGTCATATCAATTGCTTAGGCCTCTCTGCACACAGAAGTTAAGTGAGGTGAAGCGAAAAAGTTTAATTCACTGAGCTGACTAGAATTAAACAAATAAGCCATCTAAAAAGTGGAAGATAAGCTCCTAAAAACCTGCCTATAATGCACGCTGTCACACCAACTTTAAACAGTTTTTTCACCCACTGTCCCATTCCTTACCTAAAGGCAAGGTGCTCACCCCCTCCTCTTTCATTTCCTTCTCACACAGGGATTGCTGCTAGCACACACCTTGCAGGGGACAACACAACGTGAGCCAAATTTAGAAACCAGCTCAATCGCGGTCTTTGCTCCAACACCAGATGAGACAGGAAGGCTTCAGCAGTGTGTTGAGAGGTCCCTGAACACAACACATCCATGAGGGGAAAAATATCATGTCAGTCTTCTCTGCCTTGTCACCACCCAACCATATCTCTCTCTGCAATGATAACTTTGAGGACTGGCCACAGAACAATGCAAGAGGCCGTCCCAGCAGACACAAAGCCTGACAGATTCAGAACACACCCAGCAGAAGCCCTTCCAGGCTAGGGTAGGGCTCTTTGAGAGCCAGGAAGTTTTGCAAAAAAAGCCCCACCTTTTGAGTACTAAAAGGCTTCCAAAGGCTCAGCTGACATTCATGAGGCGTTTTATGAGCACCCTTTTCTGCTTCCGTCCTTATTTACCACTGGCAACAAGAAAACACAATCAAATATAAAATTATTCTGACTGATGCCTGTTGATGAATCTGTCACACATGGAGACAGTCCTGGAAATTATCCTTGCTTCACCTCCCTCTAGCGTGCCTTGTGTCCAGGACCCCTAGGTTACAGAGCAATTCCCATTTTTGAGAATGTTTACTGCATGACCATCACTGTTCAACACATGCACGCAAAGCATGGTGAAGCTGGTAAATACTGGGAGTTTGTTTTATTTCTATGTATCTTGTGCCACGCAAGGACATGACAAAACATCACGTTTCTAAAATTAAACTCTATTTATTACTAGAATTAAATAAAGAGGTGCCACAATTTTACTGGACTTCAAAGCCACAGGCAGGAGTTTGTGGCAGTTATTTCAATCAAATGTGTTTTTTATCCAGATTCACACTGAACAAAGTAGTATGTAAGGCACACTAGAACTGGAAAGCAACATTCAAACAATATCTCCCCTTCTTATTTTTAAACACACAGCCAACACTGTCCCACCGAAATATCTTCCAAACAAAACAAATTCCTTACAAAGATTTTTTTCTTTATATTTCTTTAAATGCAATTTAAAACAGCTATGCAAAACAAATAAACAAAGAGAACCTACAGAAAACCTTTCATTCCAGCCCAATGAAAAAGCTTAGTTGAATCCCACGCAGTGGTTTGGGAGGCTCCTGGGTTTTGTTTCCTTTTCTCCCCCTTTATTGTTTCAGGAAGGGTACCAGAGCAGAGAGACAGCAGGCAGGAAATGAGGAGGCTGGAGGCTATCAGTGGTGGAGAGTTTGGCTCTGTGGGGTAAGCCTGCCCATACTCTGCATCATCCCACCTCTAGGAATGCACAGACCTTGGTATTGCCCTTCCCAGTGATCATTTTCAGCAGCATCTTTGTGCTCCTGCTGTACGATGCCATCAACAGCCATATCTATGCCTGAAAGTCCTTCCACCATACGTGAGGACATTCGGATACACAGCAACGCTTCCTGAAGTCAGGAAGCTGAGGGACTCATCCAGGTCAGCTTGACATAACGCAGAGCCATGGCTGTTTTTGTCACGAGTTAGGCAGCTGTATTTTCTCCTTGGCAACAATACCAGCTCCTTTTCTGCATCCTCCTTCATGGCCTTGGGCTGGACCAACTCCTCAGTTTGCTAAAACGCTCTCAATGCTGTCAGCCACACACCAAGGATGGGGCAGTTTCAAGGGATGTGATGATTTCTCCACTAGCATCAGCAGTACTTTATCCTTCAGAAGCCACACAGGCATTGCATGGATGGGGGGAATAGGAGACAAGGCTGAGACAAGAAGCTTCTTTTTATTTTTATCCTTACATTGCCCTGTAGATATTCATATCCTTCAGCTGCATTCTCACATTATGTTCAAATACTGGACAGGGCCCAGATATCTGCTCTGCCCCCTGCTCCAGGGTTGTCCTAGGATTACACCCATGCCCCGCCACAAGTGGTATTGCTGTGTGTCAGCTGCATGAACCTCCAGGCAAAAACCTCTCCACTTGCATGGGCTTGGTATCACAACACGCTTGCATCTGCCTGCAAGGCACAGAATGATTGCACTGTATCTCACCAAGGCTTGGTCATATTTCCCTAGGCTTACATTTTCCACTTATCAGCGTGGCTGGGATTATACAGCAGCTGGCCTGGCAATCCAGAGCGAACTGAACAGGCTGTTGACTCACAGAATATCTGTAAAATACGGCAGTGAAATGTATGGCAACCTCCTCTAGCACCGCACACACGGGGAAAGTAGGTCCCTACCTCCCGCGCTCCAGGTTACTGCAGCTCAGGTCTGCTTCTGCATTAGGCTTTCAGCCCTTCACTGGGTGTTTCAGCTAGCTTTCTCTCCACCCTCCCTCCTGCTAACCTGCATGCATCATGTGGATTCAGTGCTAGAGAGCCTTTAGTGCCCCCAGAAATTATGTGCTGGAGTCAGAACTGTCACTTCTCTAGAAGAGTCAACACTGCCTTCTCCCACAGTTTGGCTCTGGGCAACGGGAGCAGTACTGCCCTGCCCTGGGCAAGGACACTCCCAAACCCTAGGCAGCCTTGGGTACTGTTTCCAACAACAGCCTCTCGGTCCTACCTTTGGGGTCACTGTTCTCCCAAGACCGGGGAAGCAAATTCTACGGTTGTTTTCTTATCTGTATCCCCCAGGCTGGTCTGTGCACAAATTCACATCCTCCTTTCTCTATCACCCTGCTCCTGGCAAGGGAATTTTGTTCAAAATGAAAGCTTTTTTGTGCTTTTGAGATCTCACATACAGTTCTTTAATTTCGTTTGATGGTAAAGAGCGGTGTTCTTTTTCTTCTCCTTTTTATCACACTCTCACTTGATGCACAGCAGTCCTGCTTTGAGCAGGAAGTTGGACTAGAGATTCCAGAGGTCTCCTCAAACCAGCATGGATGTAATTCCTGCCCCTTGTGGATCTCCTTGGCACCACCGCACCTTATACTTCTTTTTCTCAGTAACAGCCCAAACGGAACAGCTATTTCAGGAACAGAATCAGTAAAGGTAAAGCTACAACTCCAGCACACACCCAGGCCATTTTCACTGGCTGCCTCTCTCTTGCTTCTCTTAGCCTGGCTTCTTTCCTCCTCCTAGCAGGGAGGTTGCTATGGAGATTTCTTGAGAAACAAAGAGAAAAGGGGATACAAGAAACACAAAGCATCCAGAGGGGCATGGAGGAGAAAACAAACGCATCTCTTGTGTTAACAAATCCATTTCCCCCAAATCTTTACCTAGAACGCCACTGACGAAGAGACAGACCCTCAAACACTCCTGCTCTGCAGCACATTCCCCATAACATGGCATAGGGACTTTGCAACCCCTGTGAATGGCACCCCAACAACACAGGATGCTGAAGCAGGCACAGGTATGTGTGTGCACTGACAACTCACAAAACAAAGTGATTACAACAACCAGTCAGAAAGGGTCCTAAGACCTTTTCCCTCCCTCTTCAAGTTGTTGAGAATTCCTTAAGTAATCAGTACAGGCTTTCAGCACTTTATCTGGGATGTCCACATGGCTCCCAAACCAAAAGAGACCAGTAGGCAAGACAGAGGGAAGCAGACAAGGCAAGGAAAGAGAAGAAATAAGAAAGAAAAAAGAGAAACCAAC
>VZRQ01004341.1:878952-1080404 GCA_013397975.1 Machaerirhynchus nigripectus
AAAAATAAAACCCCTCAGAAAATGCAGTGGCAAACTACATCAGCTTCATTCATAGCAGTAACTCAGGGCTGCTCAATGATCTGCAGTCATTTATCACCCACACGCTAACAGGATGAAGAGAAGCAAGGTCTAAAAGAGATTAGAAAATAGATATTTGTAACTACACCTATTGCTTCAGTTTTTCCAGATTATGCCTTGTTTTAGTTTCCTCAAAACAAATGCCAGAGCCTGGTTGTTGTTTGGTGTTTTCAATTTCTCTGGATATTGACCTTGTTATCTTGACTTATTCCCATCATACATGCTGATAGGGCTCTGTAAGGATCTTAACTAGAGTCTGAAGATAAATGCAGCCCAGTCAAGGCTATTTTATACACTTATGCAGGCTCAGTTCCTGCAGTGTTAGGAAACATCTCAGGTTTTTCTGCCTGCCATGCAATGAAAAACAGATCAGAGCTCCTGTCCTCACTCCATAAACCGTGGTCTGAAGGGATTAGGGGCCAGGTCCACAAGGAGCAGTCACAAGAACCAGTGTGACCTTTGGTTGAAGGACTGACATGGGACTTCAGCCAGAACCCAATGCTCACTCTGCTGCTGCATCTTCCCTACAAGCCTCAGTTTGGCAATGCTGCCAGCATGTCTGGTTGCTTCACTGCTGCTCCAGCAGCATGCAAGCACCTTGTTCCCACTCATCTGCCATATCGGGGGGCTTCCTGACACATGGAAATGAGCCCAAGCATCTCATCAGTGGTCATATGGCATCTCAGCACAAAAGCAGGATTCCCAGCTTAGCTGTTTTCACCAGCTGAGAGAGGTGGAAATGCTGGGGGAAAAAAGTGACTGTTCTGCCTCTCCCCTTGCCTCCATGACAGCCCTCAGGACTGGTCAGAGTGCACAGAGGCAGCATCCTGCTGCAAGGCATGAAGGTAAAGGACCCCACAGGCACAAAGCCCCAGTATTAAGCAGCAACTTCAACTTGGAAAAGACACAACGGAGAGAGAGAGAGAGAGGTTTTACATGCCTAGCATTGGTAATGGTATGAGAAAGGTAATAGGAAATATTGTTCAGTACTCCTCCTAATACCACAAATGAGGGAAGTCAAATAAACAAATTGCAGAGACAAGGTTCCAAAATGAGCATAGTGATGTATTTTTGCAGAGTACTTACAGTGTCTTTGGGAACTCACTGAGCAGGATGGTGTAGAAGCCAGAGACATTCAAAAAGAATTAGAAAAATTCCCATAGCACAAGGTCCATCAGTAGCTTTAACCTGACAGCCCAGATGTTATCTCCAGATTAGAAAGTCTTTAACATCAGAAGATCACAGATGTGCCATTGTTCTTATACTACTTTTCCCTTCACCCCATCTGTTGCTAATTACTGCTGGAGACAAGACACTGGGTCAGCAACTCTTCAGCCTAACCCAGAAATAATTTCCCTGGGGATGTTCTCACTGCTTGGAACAGAAGAAAGAGTAAGGTGTCTTCTATCATCTCCTGAACAAAAATGAATGATTGTGAGAAAGAAGGGGAAATTAGAGCTAATTAACCTAAGCTGACTTTTACCCATCTATTGTGCAGAAAAAACTGGAGAGGTGCAGGTGCTGTTGTCTTCTCCCCTGCACCCTATTGCTCTATTAAGTAAGATACCATTACATCGGTGTAAAAAGGTATTTCCTAAAAAATAGATTTGCAAAGATTCCACTGGCCTAACACGCTTTCCCTGAACTCTGTGTTAAAACTCCTGTTGAGTTCAATGATAGCCCTGAAGGGAGGTAGTAATGACAGCAGAGGGGAACACATCTCACGTGCCAATCCTCCAACTAAAGCTAAAAATCACTAAGGGAAACATTCGACAGGAACCCTACACACATGACCTGCCTCTGTCACTAACACCTAACGATTCAACCAGAACAAACAGCTCTTCAATACCAACACGCCAAAGCCAAGTACAATCATAGGAGCACAGCCTGGCTTGTCATCCACCCAAAACCAGTGGGAACAGGGGCAGGCTGAAGATCTCAGCTCCAGGATATCCTTAGGCTCTGCTGTGGCGTAGCTAGTCTTGTTACAGACAGGAACATGATTTACATAGTATTGTCATCTACAGGTTTGTATTTCTGCATCCCACAAGTCACTGCCTTTCAAGTCAAGGGAAGGAGACTTCACTAATGATTAACTTTCTAAATGTTTGGTAAGAATAATAACAGGACAAAAGAGAGAAAAACTATCAGCACAGAAGAAGCTGCAGTTTCAGCTCAGCCCAGACTAGACACTACAGGAATCCAGTATACTCAGTATATTACACTTTGCTAAGCTACCATCTTCCAGCTCCCAGAGGTGGGTGCCTATGACAATGAGCAATGCCCAGTCAATCCAAAGTCTGTCTTCAGGTCTCAGGATACCCCACCACAACAGAAGAAGAGCCAATCCCCATGGAAGTGGGATCTTGCTCTGCTTCCCAGTCACCAAAATACCTTTCCAGCCCACACCCTGCTTCCAACCCTGCAGTAACCAACCACCTCTAAACCCCTTCTTCCTGTATGTGCACCAGCATTGTAGGGGTTAATTATAAAATAAATATTGATAAAATCCAGTCTATCCCACACCCAGCCAGATGGTGCAGCTGTCAAGCAGCTCTGTCAGTGCATAAGAAGAATTAATTGTGCTATGGGCCCTACCGTAAGCTCTCAGCAAAGTTACACTGTAACAGTCAAATTAATTTCCAGGCTTCATTTTCTTCTTGCCATTTTAAATTACCTTTAAAAAAAAGATACAATATTTCTGGAATATAATAAAACACTTTCCCATGATCTTTAGCACGGTTCTATTAATACACATCACTTAGCTTTTACAGCTTCTCCCAGCAATCCTCATGTGAGATCCACACAAAGATTCAGGAAAGGTTTGCCCTCGCTTCCTCATACATACCACAAGCACCTTTCTACCACATTTTCATCAAATCCGTAGGTTGCATAAAACTAGTAAGATATTACTTTACACTGCCATTTAAGATTTGTCTGCTAAAACAGGGGGAAAGAAGCCTACAAAGTGGCACAGATGTGTAATGCCATTTTATAAGTGTTTGAAATATTTATTAAAATATATATACACATTGAAAAGAAAGACCTCTAATGAAATACAAGGGCAGCCTAGACAGTCACAATGACAATCAATTTCAGAAAGTAGGTAAAAAAGTCCTCAAATAAAGTCAATTCAGAACCATCACAGGAAGAAAACCACTGAAACAATTATTTTCACTCACAATAAACAAGTAAGCCAAAGAAACCTCAGAAGAGTCATTTTGCTTAGAAGAATTTGCTGAAATCAAGCATTGTACATCAGCATCCAGCTGAAAATAATATCTAGGCCTAAATAACTGGTTACTTCATTACTCTTTCTTCCTATAGCCTATCATAAGGAAAACGGGAATTGCAGGTTTCAGGCTGCTTTGTGTCTCTGAGCAATTGCATTTTAGGGCACTGAAAAATACATGCTTTCTAAAAAATAACAAATATTATCGCTGAAACTTAGTGCAGGGAGTGGAAATACAGATAATAAAAAATTACAAAAGATAAAACAAAAAGCAAGAGAACTGCTACCTTCCAGCCTGGTCCAGGACAGCATTGCCAAGTCCAGGCATCTCAAATTATCAGACCACTTCTGCCCATGAATCCATCCAGGCAATGAAATTTAGATGAACAATGCCCACCTCACTGCTTGTCTGCAGGACAAGCACTCAGGAGCTGGGTGAGGGTGAGGATAACTCGGGGGCTAAAATTCTATCTGACAAGAAGTCAGCTGAAGCTTTAGCAGCTATCCCACAGATGGTTCCAGGCCAGTGAACTGCTGATCCACTGCTGAGACCAACAAGATTTAGAGGGTGCACAGGACCTTACGAAACGAAGCTGTGCAAATTTACAGGCCGGGGTAACTGTGTGCCGAGGTGAAGAGATGCAGTAAGTGTTCCAAAAAAAAGAGAGGTTTCTTCCTTCTGTTCCTGTATGTTCACCATTTTACAGTGAGATTTAAAAGATGCAGAAATGATGATAAAAGCCTGTCACACTTCTAGTGAAGTGAGAAGAGAACATCTGTGTCTGTGCTGCTGCTCCCCAGGCCCGGTGGCACACGGGGGTAGCCCCAAGGCTGACAAGAAGTTGCAGGCGGCTGTCAGAGACCACCTTGAACAGCTGGAGAGCCCAGCGTGAGCTGAAAGCACCATCAGCTGAAGGAACACCACTTTTCTCAGGACAGCCACTGATGCCTGGCTGTGAAGTCTCCACCCAGAAGAGGACCCAGTGACCAAGGGCTGGAGGAAATCAGCCTTCCACTATATTTTCACCTTCAAATGAGAGACCATGGCTGGGGCCAAGCCTTCTTTCCAGAAGCCTACCAGAGACCTATGGGTTACTGTAGCTGCCTGTATTCTTGCTATCCTCACCTGTAAGAGCTACAGACCCACCTAACAAGTGGTGTCTTCTTTGAATGTGTTATACCTATTTCTGGATGTGGGGGGGGGGAAGGCAGAAAAAAAAGCAGCTTTTCTGAAAGAAGCATGAGCATACATCCTCCAAGACCTGCCATGTGCACAAATGCTTCCCCCACAAAATAATTTGTTGGTTATGCATATAGCATGTACTTTTCCATGCCAGACAGCACACTATACTAACAAAAAAAAAAAGTGTGCTACTATTTAACCAGATTTCATAATTTTTCTCACTCCAAAAAAGTGAAAAAAACTGCCTGTTTTTACATTTAGTTTAAACCCAAAGTCACACTGTTACACTTGCTAATACCAAAAAACTATAAAACCCCCACAGAATCTAAAATTTTATTCTAGCATAACATGCACCTGTTTTTATGCTTTACTTGACACACACGTGGATTAAGAAATTATGCTTGTCAGATTGGTGTTGTTCAGTATGTACAGCCCCCAGAAGCATTGGCTGAGAATGTTCTGAAAAAACTGGTTCTTTCATCAGAAAATGGTGATCTGTCAAAACTAAATCTGTTCATGAGAAGAAGGGAAATTCTGAGAAATCTTTTTGGAAAAAGAAAAATGCATGCAAAACAACAACTTCAAATTGTCATAATGCCCGATTTAAACATCTTTTAAATGAAGAGATTAAACTAATCTTGAATGCTTTTTCATTTTCAAGTGCTTATTTTTCTAGCAACTTTGAAAAAGAATTGGAATTAAAATACAGTGCTTCCAAATACTGGAAATCCAGTATTTTCACTGAGGACTTCTCATGCCATTTTCCCCACTCCCAAATTATACACTGATTATATTTGAGACACTAACATTCCAGTCAGGATGGGAAAATTTTCCTTGCTTTTCCCCTAAAAATTATTTTGGCATGATCAAAAAAGCCTGTGGCTTTTCTTAGCAGATAGGGAGTCTGCACTGTCACAGTCATGCACACAGCCACACTCTACTGAGTTCCTTTAGGATTCGGATTTTATGGAACAAACCATCTCTTATGAACGTTAAAGATGAGAAATAGGAGATGGTGTAAGAAAAACAGCCATGTTTGTCATAAATTTCAATTTCTTAGAGAACATCAGGGAAAAAAAAAATCCCATTGCCTACAGCAAAATCTTGCCACAAATCATACATTCTAGAACTCAGCTGAGGCAAAGGGAAACAGAATCTGATTTCTGTTTCTGGTGAGTGTAACCTCTGACAACAACTGCAACAAAACAGACATCTGGTCTCAGGTGAAGCCATTACAGCTTCCAAACCATCAAATCCTTTTTTCTCTGAGCTAAAATTACCACTGCCATTTTTACCCCATGCTCCTGATGTTCAAGACATCTGAAAAAAAACAACTTCGCTTCCAGCTCCTGTCAAACACTGACTCAATAGGGAAAATCTGAAATGCAAGCGTCTACCTGGTCTTTCTCCATCAGAACCTTATGGAGAAAAGACATTCCCAGGAGGTCCTTGCAGAACTTTGTTTTCTTACCTGAATGATTTTTTTTTCCATATCGAATAGTTCAGTATTTTTTTGGGACCTTGCCTAGTTGGAGAGTTGCGAGATAGGGCACCCCGTAAAAAAACCATTCAAAAGGCTGCCAATTCGGGGAGCACGAGCTATCAGAACCATGGTGATCATCACACCCTTTAAAGCCTGGCAACAGCTGGATTTATGACAGCCACAGTAACAGCTCACTGCCTTCTTTAACATAAGAAGGCAGGACATGGCAAAAGCAGAGCTGACCAGGAGTACCTGAGGACCAGTTTCTGCGGGTGACCTTTGGGGTCACACTGGGCTGTGACATGGGAGTTGGCCCCTGAGAGTGACAG
This sequence comes from Machaerirhynchus nigripectus, assembly GCA_013397975.1. NCBI lineage: Eukaryota > Metazoa > Chordata > Aves > Passeriformes > Dicruridae > Machaerirhynchus > Machaerirhynchus nigripectus. The sequence continues at coordinate 885,258 of VZRQ01004341.1, forward strand.
CAGTGGGCTGTCAGGTCACGGTAGCTCAGCAGGTCACAGCTGCTGAGCACCCAATTGTGCCTTGAAAACCTGAGTCTTGGGTTATTATTGTTACCACTGATAAACTCCCCCCACAGCCCTTTATTGCTTTTATGATCGTTTTGAAGATACAGTCAGTGCTATTCATGTGATAAGCATCACGGTAAAGATGTTTTTTATAAATGCATGGCTTGATATTCCTGCAGGTTACCTCCCTTTTGGCTCAGCCACATCCCCTCCAGCTCTAAAACTACTGTGAATCTCCAACACCAGCTGTGCCTAAAGCATTCAGTTTGAGCTGACTCCCCTGCAGAGTCTCCCACCTTCCGCAGGGAGAAGGTTTCAATCTCATCTGGGAAATGAGATCACCCACTACTGCAAGCTTTGCCTCATACTTTTGCAATGCCCTCACTCCTTTGCACTTGGCCTGGGGCTAGGTCCAGACTGTCAGCTGAGCATAGGGCAGAACAACTGAAAACTCCTGTTTTTATTAACAGCAACCTGTTAACTAATCAACACCTTGAAATAAAAAAAGCAAAGGGATTTCAAACTTTATTCAAGACCCACTTGGCATGTAAAATTACCTGAAGCACAAATGTTAGTTAAAATGAGTATATCCCGGCTGCCACTTGTGGAAAGGCAGATAAGCCATAAAGGTCCCCTTAATGTCATTATCTCCAAAACCCGCACATCTCCAGAGCCAGCTGCCAATTTCAATACTTTACCAATTTCATGCAATGGCTGCAACAGAAGCCTGCAAGTGTGATTCAACTCTGACAAGAAGCTTGGTTTTGTTTGTTTAAAAAATACGGAAAGAAAAACAAAAGGCATGTCAGGGCTCCAATTTTATTGTCTCTGTAATTTCCTTTTTAAATGTGCATGGCATATATACACAAAGACTGCAGGTTTCTTTCACAAAATGAAAACAGAAAACAATGCCTCACTGCCAGTCCCACAAAAAATGAGCCTGGAATGTGAAAATCAGCCCAGGATACATCTTTTTTTTTTTTGCATGTTATTGTAAGTAACAGAAATTCTTTGGGCAAATAAAGCACAGTTGTTGCTGTGCAATCTGATGGCATTTATTTGAGCTGCACAAGTGTAACTAATTATCCATGTAGACAAAATTTACTAAACCATGTTTTCTCCAATACAGAAGATGAAGAATAACCACCTTTCTTAGTTCTCATTTACTAACAGGGATTTTTGAAATATAGCAATATTTTTGTCACTAGGAAGGTGATGTTACAGCAGGTAAACCATCAAAAAGAGCATTTCTGTTCCATATATTATTGAGCAACAAAATTCTGCAGTCTGTTTTTGGCTGGGCAGTGGATGCAAAGGATGTATTTTCTTCCTTGTTACCTCTGGAGGCAGAGCCCACCACCTCTGTCACTGATTGACTACTGAGCTTGAAGAAAACATCTGCATGTACCTCTGCTACAACACTGGCAGCACAGGAAATCTCAAACCCACGGACAGTTTGGAGATAGTAATTTTCTAAGTTTATGCTCTGTTGAACAACAAACATAGATATCCACAAAACTACCAAAGTTCTAACGTCTTACTTCCTACCTTCCCACAGATTTCAACATTAGCTGAAGTGCTTAATTACTTTTCTGGATCTAGCTGTAGCTCCCTTAAACCTCCCTAGAAATGCCTGCCTGGGTAGGAGTTGTGTGCCTGATCAGTAGGCTGCGCGGATTGCCTGAGTACAGCTCCCCTTGTGCTAAGGGACTGCAGCTGAAAAAACCTGATATATGCAGAGAGTCTACCTCCTTCCAGGCGTTGTGCCCAGCATCCCTAAACGCCCTCTCCAGCAGTGCAAGCTCCACAGACAGAGCAATGCTGGCACTCACATTAACATACCCAGCAGTAAATATCCGAGCCCAGTAACTTTTCAACACACTACCCCTTACAGGTGTGCCCCGAGCACACCTATAAAATATGTTACGTTCCCAAGCTGAGCCCAAATGCCTACCCAATTAATGGAGCTGTCATTTATCTCAATGCTTTTGACATTAGTATGGCACTCCAGCATCCTGCCAATGATATAATGCCAATAGGATCAGATCTTGTTAGGCAGGGATGCAAGGAACACTCTTTCATGAATTTTTTTAATGACCTTCAGTATTCCCCCCAATCCAGGCTGTTTCATCAAAACCATAAAAAAGACAAAGTTTCAGCAAAGACAGAGCTGTTCTTTTCACATTACTATCACTACAGCTGCATCACCATAAACATCCAAGGCACCTTCCCAAGCAAATAAAGGTGACAGATGAATGTCCCAGAGAACTTAATTCCTGACATATCTTGAGACAAAGAGACACAGTTCAAGCATTCAAGGGCAAGGAAGGGGTCACCCTGGAGACAAGGGAAGAAACTGACAGAAAAGGTAGAGAGAAAAAAAGAAGCTATCCAGGGTTGTTTTGCACAAAAGGCAGCTGGAAAAAGGAGAGGAGTAGGTAACGAAGAAGAAAGAAATGATTCAGTGACTTATAAAGCAGGAGGAAATAAGAACCTCTACCAAAATGCAGGAAGAAAGAGAAAGCCAGCGAAGAGACTGATGAGAAGAAGCAACTGTTGTGAACGTGGAGAGCATCCTCATGTGTCTCGCTCAAAATGTCAAGACAATCTCAGTGCATCCACGGCACATTTAACTCCTGGCACAGAGGGTTTGCAGTGACCTTGAGTGGGGAGATCTGCTTAAAGGACCATGAGCGTCTAACATTTAGAAAAGTCTTTTGGAAACAATACAGCCCAAGTCCACTGCATTCCCCTTCTGGTTGTTAACTCCAAGCCTCATTCCTGCAGCTCTTTCTTTATCAAATTATTTACTAAGTGCATTAACATAAATGGAACCGGAAGATTTATTTTTAATTAAAAAAAGAGGGAAAGAGACCTAAGCACACTGTTAATATTGCCAATGCTTTTCATGACTCCATTAAAAAACAAATTTTAAGATTCACCTTTAGTAGCTATTGTAATAGAGCTATTTTTCATTGACTCAGTGAAATTCCTTTCACATTCCTTTTACTAGGAGAATTAAATGTAAAAGTAGATCTTATTTTTTCTAAAGCAGATACTTCCTCCAGTAAGGAAGCAAAACAACTGAATTATTTATCTGCCATGTATAGGAATAGTGAAAAGAAAATTAAATCATTAGCTTTCTTCAAAACAGGAAAAGAAAGAAATCTCTCATCCAGTAGTTGCTACTTCAGTTATGAATGTTGCACTAATTGTAGTCCAAATTAATTCAGTTATGAATGTTGCACTAATTGTAGTCCAAAGCACACAGCAACTTTTTAGGAGAATAGGAGGCATTTTCTCCACTTTTGGAATTGTCCTGAAGACAGACGTGTCTGTCTCCCAGGTCTTCTTGCACTGCCTGAGACCTCACAGCAACTAACATCTCTCCAACTCTTGGAGAGCATCAAATCTCCAGGATCCCTTGTCCTGAGGGATGAGGTCAGAGCCGATCTACTGTTGAGTTGCCTCCAGGGACCTCCAGGTATTAAGAGTCACAAGATCCACACAGCATGTTGAGGAAACTAAGCCAGAGAGTACCAAAGAGATGCATTTTAACTCTCCTTCCATCATCTCCCTTCATTCCTTGTGGCACTCAAGACAGGAGCAGCCAAGGTGGATGCACCACGAAGCTAAAATAAACTGCAAGTTTCTGAAGCTGCTTCCCAGTAAATCCAGGCTTCCCAACATTTCCCATGAATATAAACTGCTATTTACACCTATTCAGAGTGCCTCCATGTCCCAAAGTGCCAAACAATGACGCCGAGGGCTCTGAGCTAATCCAGCACTTGCTGTACAAAGGAGTACTAAACTGTAAGCAACTGCAAAAACCTAGGCAGAATAAACACCTATTTTCCCCCTGAAGGAAGACTTGAGTAGCAGAAACAAAAGGCTATTACACTTTCAGATAAATGTACAAGGGCTTACATTTTCTTATAAATATAAAACAGAGTGAAAACATAATTTGTTTCAAGGACAATATTCAAATAAGCAAACTTAGATATTCTGTTTCATTTGATACCCACGTCTACCTTTCCTTGCAACCTATTAAGCACAGAAGGGTAAAACCTTCTATTTTTCAAGGAAGTGAAGTGTGAACAGTCAGGTTACATCTCTTAAAAAAACCCACTCTCACATTAGTGCTTTCATTCGTTTTGTGGTATCACCTACTCTGTCCTCCTCACACAACAGCACCAGCAATTCAAACAACGACCCAAGACCTTTTAAGAGCCCATTAGCAGGTGTGCCAACACGGAGGACAGCAGGAGCTGTGCCCCACGGAGAGAGAGAGGGTTTTGCTGGCAAACCCAAAGGGTGACAGGTCCCCCCCTTGTCAGAGAGAGTCCCTCGGTTGGACGGCTGCCAGCCAAGCCCAAGAGACACGGCCCAGGCGACCAGTTGCTCTCCAGATCATCTTTCCTGATCTCCTTTGGGGATTTTGGTTCAGTGCCACTCGATGTAGTGTCAATTGTCACACCGAGGTCTCAGAACAGCTGTCAATCAACAACAGCTGCAGGGCACAGCTTGCCCAGGCAGAGCACAGCAAAGCAGGGATGCCTCTGGATACCACTGGTCGTGCACGGGGCTGGAGTAAAACCCAAGTATCTCCAATCCTGACATTACAGTTATGCTAGTACACTGAACAAGGCCGGGACATCGCCACAAAGGCCAGCACCTGATCATCCACGTACAAACTGATATCCTCACGTGGGTTTCAGCAACAGCTTTCTGCCAACATCTAGGTAAAGGCAAAGGGCTCGGGACAAACCAAGGACCATATCCTTTAAGTTAACTGGGGACAGCCAGCCTGTTTTGGAGGGTTACCTTCCTAAGTACAGCCTTGCCACACCATCCATATTAGAGCCACAGAAAGTACTAGTATAATCAAACAGGAGTAAGGGCTCCTGTTATCACAGTTCATTTCCTGAGCAAAGCATGCATCTGATTCTCATTGCAGTCCCTGAAATATTGCCAAGTGTTTGCATACTCCCATGGCAAAGGCAACATAAGACCCTGAAGTACACAGAATTTTGCTTTCCTCAGAATAGGGGTCATCTGATCACTCCTGCCCAAGAATGAACAAGTAAGCAATTTCTGGAAGTAAAGGATATAAGAGATCTACTATGAAGTTGAAGACAGTTCTCGGAAGAGCAGGCAGACAAGCTAAAGCAGCCTCAAGATTAGACCAGCCACGCACTCAGAGCATTTATACTCTGTTTATACGAGGGAACTATTTTCAGCAGGACTCATTACTTAAGATCCTTCACATGCCCCCATGCAATGCAGCAAGAAAGGTTACGGTTTCATTCCCCTGGTGAGTTCTCTCCGTAATTCGACAAGGGTAAAGCACTGTTCTTGTTCATTGGGTTAAATACAGACCACGTCACATCACTGGAGGAGCTGTGGACACCAGCCTTTCCTTCAGTCCACCACACGCTTTGACGTTGTGTCTCTGTGCGCGCACGTTTCTTGCAAGTGATTGTTTGCAACCGCTTCTATAAAATGGCAACAGAGCTAATATTTGTCTCTGCTTCCCCAAGCACAAACTATACCCACTGCCCTCATCACATGCAGATAATGCGACCCAGAGCAGTGCCTCAGAAATTTGGAATAATGGCTGTAATCCTCAGAGTTTGAGGCAGACTGTGGTACTCGAGCTGCCCAGAGCTCCCATAAAAGTAATCTAGCGATGAGAGTACTCTGCTTCTGGCAAAGGATGCTTTATAGCACCTCAAAGGACTGAGGTGTACACGGTTTCTTGCATCCGTAAGTCATGTGATCTGCCTTGTCTAAATCAGTAAGTCAAATCAAATCAGACCAAATCATGCACTGTAAGTGTAACAGCCAAACACAGCCCTTCACCTCACGTAATACAAAAGCAGTGCATAAAAAGCAGGGGTGCTAGTGCAGCATTTTAAAATACATTTTCACCCTGTACAGAAGCCACAGGTTGGAACGCATCACCAAGGGCTCATTTCTGCAGATTTCTGCAGCATGTCATCATGATAGCAACAAGGAGGAAAGTGTGTATGATGGCCTGCCTGCTTCTTGCCACCCGAAGCACATCTCCGTGGGTTCCACGCCCGTGGAAAGCCCCCTGTGCAGCCCCAAGAAGTGCTGGAAAAAATGCCATCAAGGAGATGAAAGATCAGCACACAGTCAGATAAATCCCTCCATCCCACGATTTCAGCTTCTCCTGCCTGGCCTTTACTCTTCTGAGTAGTCTGGTAACACAGCAAAGCCATCGTGAGTGTGCAGAAGAGGGTTTGAGCCCTGTTCATGCAGGGCAAACCCCTCTGTACTTAAAGTGGGAGCAGCAAAAACAACAAAATGCAGACAGACATAAGCAAGGCTGCATTTTCAAACAGCAGCAGCAAATGGGAGGTTTCCAAAATGAGAGGTGGAAAAAAATTCTCATCAACACCACATCAAGACCCAAATGAGCATGTGAGGGCAGCTTCAGTCTGGCAGTTGCCCTGAAACAACACAATATCCAGTCACCAAAACCACAAGATGTCACATCAGATGTCTGCTGTCACAGTTCCTTTGTTCCCATCACTAGCTGACCCAACAGAGATGAAGCTCAGCTGGGCCCTTCTACACACACAGCAACTGCACCTCTCCAAAATGCAGGCACACAATCGGGTCTGATGAGTTCTGGGAAAGACAGGAGACAGTGAGACAAGGGCTGTCACCCTGCTACTTGATACTGGAAGATGCAAGCCATGTGTGTTTCCGAACAGTCATTCATATGTGATTTTAGTAACTGCGTATGACCTTCCACAATAATAACCACAATCAGTGGTGGTGTTGATGTTAATTACTTAAGTTAAAGTACAAAACATAACGAGATGCTGTAATTCTATTTTCAGACAATTTTACCCTTAAATAATTAAACATTATTCAGCTTATTAAAAAAAAAAAAGTTTAGCACAGTGACCTTAAGGGACTTGCATGTTTTAATCATCAGTTTTAATTAGGCTAAAAAGTAGAGTATAAATCAGGGCCCTTTTTGAGGCACTCTCAAAAGGCACCAAAAAAGGTTCCATTCTTTGACTGAAGTGCACATCATGCTAAAGCGTTAATGAGAGCGAACAAGTTACTGAAATCAGTCTCCTGCTAATTTTCATAATTTGTAGTAGAACACTTTTCTAATTAATAATAGACTTCTAGAGACATCTATGTTGACAAATACACACAGGCCACACTCCTTTACCTTTCTGACATCTTTCCTTTGGTGCTGGTGTACAAGGTGCTTCCATATCTTTTTTCCCTACAAGCTGGTTAGCATTAAAAACCAACATTTTTCCATGAGTCTTCTGATTGCATCCCACTGTCCCGCTGTTTGTGAGCTACATTAAATACTGATATTTCAAGACAGAGGAAGTCAGTAACATCAACACAATTATACATTAAAAGAAAAAGGATATTATTATTCAGGTTTGATTTTTTTTCTGCCTCTGAAGCCTACAGCTTAGACGTGCTGCTTACATGCCAGGGGCTGTCACTTGACACCACAGTCCAGGTCACCCAAAGCTACATCTAGTGTATCACGTGGAAGGATGGATTTGTGTGCCTTTGGTGCCATGGGACAGCGGAGAACACTGGTTGTACACTGCAGGTCATGAAAGTTTTTGGGGCCTTCTCCTGTACACCATCCATACTTCTGGCTAAGTCACTCTGGCCAAGTTTGTCTTACAATAGGCCTAGAAGAACATGAAGAAGTGAAGGAAAACCACCTCATAAAATGAGAAACCCACAAAGATGAGGGGATCTGCATGCTTGCTCTCTCTTTGCAAGATACAAGATGTTAAGCTGTTCTTGTGCTTGTAAAACCTGCCCTCCTGCACACACCAGCCTAAGCAGTCAAGACTGAAAAAGTATCTGCCTAGTCAGCAAAAGCAAAAACCATTCCCCTCTCCTCCTCAGGTATATTTGATTCTAGCTACTGCCCAGTTATAACCTATTTATTGTCTTCTAGTGTGTAACTAGAGCTGATTTAAGAGTTGCCCTCCAGTCACTACATTCCTACATTTTGCTTGCTTTTGCTCTAGCTCCCCAAAACCTGCTGTACACTGACAACAACAAATGGCATCAAACACTAGTAGCTGGAGGTGTTCATTTACTAAACTACCCCATGATCTCAAATCAACTGAATGAATTCCTCGAGTGTTGCCCACAACAGCACAGGCCTAAATTTGAAAGCATTTGCCTCACCCTCCTAAGACAGGCAACTGAATGTCATTTTAATTTCTTCTAAAATCCTGTAATCTCTCTCAAAGCTTGTCACTTTTCCTGGTTGTTTCAGCCCCTTGACCCCCCATGCTTGATTTCTGCCAGCAGCCCTTCTAGGAGCAGCAAGAGTGAAAAGCAGCCAAGTAGAGGGGAAGGGGCTCACTGAAAAAGAGTAAAAAGACAGCAATGCAGGAAACAGCAAGGAGCATGAGAAGTAACTGAAGGCTTCGGATTTTTGCACACAACAGCCCAGTCCTATCGGCTTTGTAAGGAAGATTTTCCTACTACTTAACTGCGCTCGCTATCAACCTCACTTGTCCTTTATATGCTAAATAATTACTCGCTGTAACTCCAGTTAAAAAAAGATGCAGGCAGTGCCTCCAAGGAAGTCTCTCTCCAGGGACCACAGCCCTTCCCACGTAACCCTCATTGTTATTCAGTTAACGAGTTGTGTGAATCTCACAAGAAGGAAACAGGAAACCAAAACAACTGTGAGAGAGAACTTCATAGAACATGCATGTTTGTAGCTAAAGTCAAATTCCTATTTGTCTTAGAGAGTCAGTAACTTTAAATCAGATCATCAAAAGCCTCCCTGCACTAAATATGAGGGCAATACAGATTTTTTTTTTATTTTTAAACACAAGTTGACGGTCTAAGGTAATCACTTATTTCTATGCAGTGGGTCTTTTAAGAAAAATATATCACAAGGCGTGCCACAAAATATCTCAAGATGTAACTCAGTGATGCCAAATTCAGTGATGCAGGAGACGATTCTTTTCTGCCTAATAACATTTTCTGCCTAGTAATTTTTTACTAGGCAGTCACCTCACCCAACAGCAGTCCTGAAGTCACTCAATACCTTCTGGAAGCTTATTTTGAAATAATCCAGAAGAAAATAAGGCTGAAACATTATTTAAAACAAACAAACAAACAAAAAAAAAAAAAAACCACCCTAAAAAGCAAAAATAAAACATTTCATTTGGACTCACGATGAAATATAATTTAATCCAAGCTGGTTTTAGTCAAGAGTTTTCCTCTGGTTAGAGGTGTCCCATTAGTTAGAAAATTGATCCACCATCTGAAAATGACTGAAAAAAAACCCATCACATTTTCTTCTTATATTGCTCAAAATCTGGCCTGGCCATCAAACACTAAAATCCCATTTTTCATGTGCATTTGCTTTTTTCCATTCACCGAGGGCAAATGAAAGGTAAGAGGTTTCCAGGAGCCCTCACAATGACAAAGATTTTTCTTAACAATCACATATTGAATGTCTCCACCAAAACTCAGGCAACAGCTGGCTCTGATGGGAAAAATCATGCTGCAGTAGGAAAAATGTCAACCCTCAGAACAGAGGGGGTTTTTAATGACTTTTTCTTTAAAATAATGAGTAAAGTGAATTATTCCTTGTGTGGAAGGTTCCAGCATTTTCATAGTGTCTCTAACATCAAGAGTTGCAGTAACTATTTGCATCTTAACAGGGAGTGTACAATGTTGCTGACAAGCAACGCTGCCTGCTATTAAACTAGCTGATCTAAAACTAGGGAAATACTTAACAAAAGCCTGTAAGAGAAGAATTTACTTAAATATTTTTCCTGGATTATTTTCTTGGATGTACCCAAGGAACATTTTCCACAGAGGTGGAACGAGAACAAGGAATAGCTTAGACTTTAGCAAGCACTAGGATGCAGTGAACAAGGTCAGGTTTAGCAGCTTTTATCCCAGTTCCTTGGGAAAGGGTATCTCCTGTACCATATGCCTCTCCCATCTCTAGCGATGCGCTCCTATTTAGACACCACTCTATTCACCAGGCAAAGAAATATCACCTAGAGCAAGGAATGATGCCAGTAGAGAATGTTATTTTGAAAATGACTGCCTCCTCAATTTATCATCATCTAAGACCAGCCAGAACAAGTAGGCAGTCCATTTTAAAAATAAATGGATTAATCAACAACAAAAAAGAAAAATCCTCTGAGGCCAGGTGGAAAGGGAGAGAAATTGCCAGGGCATGAGAGTTTTATAGCTGTTGTTCTTTGCCTTCCCCACTACCTGGAGATTGACCCAGAAGAAAGCAGCTGGTGACCAAGAAGGGTCCCACATGAAGCATACCCTGACGTGTTCAGAATCAATCCCCACCCAGTGGACAGGGCAGTGCCCATTCCTGCTGATGCTGGGCAGCATCCTCAAGGGTAGATTTACAGCAGTGCTGTGACAATGCTTTTGTGCTGTTTCCCTCCTGCAGCTAAGTAACCTTTGGGAGACACTGTAGCTGTAACCACAATTGTGAACCTTGATCATACCACCATCACCACAAAGCAAGAGGAATACCAACACCTGACTGGGAGGAATAGACATTGGCCCTAGGATGACTGAATGAAATCAAAAATGAAACATACTAGAAACTACCCAGCCTGCCAAGATGTTGTTCTAGATATTGCACAATTATCCAGCAAGCTGTCTCTGGCTCTTAGGACTTTAGCGTACCTTAACTCGGGGGGAAATCTAGTCAGACTCACCATGCCAAGGACACTTGGATTTTAATCTTTCCCATTTTTTTCATTATCACCTCTGCAGATTTAACCTTGTACTAGCAGCAGAATTAAAGGTGGAAGAAAATAAAAACAGCACAGGATACAAACACTAATAGTACCTAGCTTATCCATAAGGTACACAGCAGACCACATGTCTGCATTGCAAATCAGCAGTGATACATTCTGCATATGTGAAATTTAAGGCACTCAAGTTATGATTCAAAAGAATACAAAAGCAGTCTCAAAGAAAACACAAGAACTAAAGTATCGGCTTACTGCTAATTCACTGTGCTGCAAACTCCTGCCTAAACGCAAATAAACGCTGTGTCCTCTAGGTCAGGTAGATGAAAAGTCTTCTACCCATAAAAGGCATCTGTCAAATTTGCAGTATAGAGATTAAAAGCATTTGAAAGGTAAATCTGAAACCCCAGACTGAAACAACACTGTGCTTTCATTTGAACACGTTACTCTACACAGTTACTATAAAACTCTTCGCTCACGGTGTAATTTAAGGACCATTTGGATACTCTGTTTGGAAAAAGGTGTCAAATTAAGGAAAGTGGTGTCGAGTCCACAAACTTTGTGAAAATGAAGCCCCATCCGTAATAGCACCCTATAGGGTTTTATTTCAACAGCATTATTATGTAATTTTTATGGTGCCATAGGACTTGCCCCAGAGACCCCCACCTCTACGAAAAGACTCCCACAGCATCCCTATTCCTCTCAGCCACAAATGCTGGTGATGGATTACATGCAATGAGCAGCTAACACTGTAGCACAGCTCATGCTGCAATGGTCACGTGAAGCACGCGGCCGTGCGAGGTCTCCAGGCAGAACCTGCCTGCTTGCGTGGACAGCCCACGTTTCCCTCAGCGCTGGCTTCTGGCGCTGAAGGCCAGAGAGGACTGTGCCCCCTTCAGTTCTCCTCAACCTTGCTGATGCAGAGAAAGGGAAGGAGTCGGGCCAGCAGATGCCATCCACACAAGGAAGCAGCAGGCAGTGACAAACCAACTGCGTACCAGAAGGGATGACTTTTGTTTGCTTTGTTCTCCAAGGGTATTGAAGCTAGTATGAGCTAGTAGATCATGTCTGCTGCACAGTATCCCCCCTAACCACTTTTAGCCTGTTGTCCATTTGGAATCCTGTCTGGCGAAAAAGACAGCATAAATAATTCAATTTCTACAAGTTCCATGAAACTGAGGAGCCTGTCAATGGAGACCCCCCCACACTACTTTCTACAATGAAGGAAATAATCCAAAATACAAATCTGTCTCACTTACTTCTTTTGCCCATGAAACAAGCTGTCTTTTCAGGATGATAAAGTTTATTTAACCAGTAACTTACTCAAAGACCACAACAGAAATCTCTACTATTTTCTGCAAGTATGGGGACTGATAAATTTTTTGACTTATCAGGTCTTTCTGCATTGGACACAGATGCAGACACTTATGCCAGGCAAAGAGTTTCCTGATGTCAATGTGTGATGTGCACTGAAGCTGCAGGAAAAGAGTAAAGATTCTTCTTATGTCCCTTCCTTCCTGCTAAAGGGACAGACTGCCAGTGCCACACCAACAACCCAGCCATCACATAACCTCCAAGTGAAGAAATAAATTATTTACTACAGTTCCCTATTTGAAAGGGAGTCAATTAGTTAACGGGTCAGCAATTAATACTCAGCAAGAAACAATACGAAGAGAGGAACTGGTCTGAACAGCACAGCTCTTGAAACAAAGAGTGCTTTTAAATTGGATACCTCTGTGTTCAAGCCAGTATCTTGCTTCACTGAACATCTATTTTAATACATAAGCAGCTACATTTGCTAGCAAGACATCCTGTTGACACCTATTCAGTCCTGCCCTACTTTGGCATGACAGTCCTGTGCGTTCTGCAGGGTTCAAGTGAGTGCTTGGATTCATTCAAAGGATTACAATGCGATGTATTTGAGGGCATAAGGCAAAAGCTTTGTTTCCCAGAACAACATCTGAAGGGCAGCATCCCCTCGAGGACGTCGCAAACAAAGTTACCCTGGAGACAGTCTCTGAGGAACAGTGACAATTCTCCACAGACAAGATGATCTGCCGGGTTGGTATTTTAAGTGGGGGGATGGGGGGTGAGTTCTTGCCTCCTTGTTTGGGAAGCAGGAAGGGAAATGAAGGTGAGGGAAGGAAAAATAATTTTAGGAACTTATTTCAGGATCTTTATAATAAGAAAAACCCATCACTCCCTCTACTATAGAATAGCATAATTTTACTGTCAGGAAGTAAATAGCTTTCTTAGTTTCTTGGCATGATTTTCCCTTAGACTTTGCTTTCAGCCCTGCAATCTAACAAATGCAGAACTCGATCAACCCCTGCTCAAGAACTGAGGACCCTGCATTCATGGACTTCATTTGCCAAGCCTGGCACCTCCGCTCTTCAGACAAGGAGCTCAGCCAGGAAAAAGCACCACACACACACAGCCATGAGAACTCACCAGAGGCATCACAGCAAACTCTGAGTCAAAAAGTATTTCTTTCTTTTTTATATTATCAGAGCCAGGTATTCTGCTTTATAAACATTCACCCAGGCTTACCCAGGAAAAATACCTTTCATTATTATTATTTTTTAGCTCTACTTAGCTCTTTGCTTTCTAGGTAGTATATCTGGTTACTATCCATCTTACATGTGTATGTGGCTTCACACATAATGCTCTAGAGGTGTAAGCATTATTACTACATAGCCACCAATGAATGTATCTATAAAAACTAAGGAACATTTGACACCTCTGCAGTTACCCCTTCCATTAGATAACTCAGATTGCCATATCCCAGTGCAAACTACCAAAAAGAAAAATTATCAATTAATAAATAAATAATGAAAACCACACATTGCAGTGAAACATATTAAAATGGACTTGGCCCCTAAACTGGTTGTGAGTCTAACTCTCAGAGAGGTTCATACCCCACAGCTCCCTTTGACATCTGAGTTTATCCTTTTTAACTCACTGCATTTTCGTGACTGCTAGAGAGACTGATCTCATCTCCTTGTATCAACTTTTCTGTGCCCTAAGCTTCTCACTATAATAGCGTTCCAGAGTGATACTGGATACACCAGACCTCCTCAAAAGTTATTCTTGATTGCATTTTGCCAACTGGCCAACAAGGGATAATGAAATTCAACATGTAAGCACTCCCCTAAGAGCTGGAGAATTTCACATCTGTCATATATTTACTATCCAAAAAGAAAGGCACTGTATTTGTGCAAGGGCTAGGGCTCTGAGAAACAGGGCTGTCACCAGATGTTCCACAGCTGAGAGTCTGCACAGCCTCAAGATGTGAGGCTAATCAGTGCAGGCCCTAAATAATTAAGTTACTATGCTTTGCAAGAACTGCTGGCTGTTTAGAGGAGAAAGACCACAATTCAACATCCCAGTGAGAGAAAGGCAGAAAAAGCTCATATACTATACAGCTGAATGGGCAACAGCCAGCATTACCCAGGGCAGGATGCACAGGACCAAGTGGGAATCCACATCAAGCCAGACATCAAAATAGAGCAGTCCCACCTTCTGGGGCCTGCTAGGAAGATTTTGGCACCAACGCCACAAATCACGGCAGAAAACAAATAGTCTAAGTCATTTGGGTTTCTACTAAACAGCATTCCCAATCCTGTTTCTAATTAAGTTCCCTAAGGACACTGCACAGAGACTATAGGTTCATCCATTTTGTGCCTCATCTCCTCCATCTTACTGTCTTCCACCTCTTTAATCTCAGGCTCCTGTGAATTCAGGTGTGCAATAGGAAACAAGGGCTGTAGCTGTCAGGATGCAAGGATGTGCCTGCAGTGCCTCGCCACGACCGCTCTGTGTCTGGAGAGGTGGCAGTGCTTAAAGACACAACGTAACAGCTTCTTACAAATGAGAGCTCTCAAAATTTAGGTCCAGACTTGTTTTGTTATAAAGGTAAGCAAGTCAGGGTTTTTTTGATTTTTTTTTTTTTTATGGCTGTCAGATACTGTAACACATGACTTCCAAGCACTTCTGTGACCAGGGCTCAGAAACTCTAAGGTGTCTGCTGGTGATAGGAATTCATTATGTATTTGGCATTTGGCCAAGAGGCCTTTTTTCTCCCAATCAAATTAAGGAAAACAACTAAACATTATTAGATTTTTCAGTCCTCAGAATTCCCTCAGAGCAATATCTAATAGTAAGATTTTTAATTGCACATGCCTATAAGATTACAAATTGTGATGACAGGTTGGATTTCAAGTCACGACAAAGACGTGAAGGCATGTCAAATGTTCCTTCCATTATTCCAAGTTGAGACAGACCAGCTTTCTATGGGTTTATTTATACATACAGTATGAAAATTACATTTAAAGCATATATACACACTCATATGTATATAAACACACAGAAATAATAGCAAGTGATCTGGACTTTCCTACAAATCTTACAAGTAGGCATTCTCCCTTGAAAACATACTACCAACTACATACACGTAGAATTGAGCAGCGATGCTGGCAAAATACTGTTTGAGGTGATAAATAGGACTTGGCCCTGAGTCTGTCTTCCAGAGTGGAGGAATAAAGGGGATAACCTGCTCCCAGGAGCACCTACCAGCCCCAGCGCCGACTGCCCTGCTCCAGCAGAGGCGCAGACACATTAGAGGGAGGGAGAGGCTGCCTCTGGAGAAATGCACAGCAAGCAGCAGTTGGCAGGGTGAGCACCAGCCCCTGGCTTTGTGGAGCACCACCGTGGTTTTCCCTGCCTGCAGAGACGCTGCCGCATGGCCTTGCTCATCCACACCCTCTACTGGAAAGGCGCTAAGCTCCCATCTCCAACCTGCCACAAGCAGCACAGCCAGCCGCACTGCGCCTTGCTCCCAAAGCCGACAGGCACATCTCCCCCTCCACCCCGCTGCACGGAGAAGTGCTACACGAGACTGACACACCAAAGCCTGTTTACTTTTTGTCATCTGCTCCCCTGATACTGAATCAGCCCTTACTGCAGCCTCCAGCATTTCAGTAATAGAAACAAGATACTGTGAATTAAAAGTTGGAGACATCTTTAGCAACAAGAGGTGCAGAGGGGGAAAAAAAATTAAAACAAATTCTTGCTTAAATCAGCAGCACTGATGGACTTCAAATTGTTCCTAGAAGAGCTTGAAGGAGAACAATCTACGGAGAGAATAAGGACCAAGCACAATGCTGTAACTCTCAGGGCAGGGGAGCAGCCCACAGTCTAGTGCACTCACTGAAAGCACTAAGATTTGAGCAATTAGCCCAGGGTATCTTCCCCCCATGTTACACTCCAGCTTTTCCCCGAAGTAACCCCTCTAGGCTGAGCAAACCAGATTCAAAGTGCATTCACACAGAATCACCGACTTGCCATGGGATATGGATCAGACCCCAAAAATTCAGTATAAAAATGCTATATTTATTTACGGCTCCATATTCTGGAGATTTAAGAACAGGTGACAATTTGACTGAGCTTCTAAAATCCATCAGGCATCTCAGTTTCCACAGATTATGGTATAGGAGGGAGTACCAATAACTAAATTACATATTTCTAGTCCTTACCTCTTCCTCTGCCCATTCTAATGCACAGACTGTCTTGAAAAGGATTTTTGCACCCATGAGTCTTACAGGAAACAAACTTACACCTCAGGATGTGTAACAAGGCACCCAGCGCTATCAGGCACTGTAGAAAGCAGCCCAACACAGCAAAGCACAAGGGAATATATAAAGGTAGATGCTGCTCTGATTAAAATTCCTTGAGTTTATGGGCATTTAGTTATGGGCATACTGCACCGTAACTAAAAACCCACCAGCCCAGGCCCACACTTGCTACATTGGGCAGATTGCAGCATCTGTGTTTTGTTGGCTAAAAACCCATTGCACATCCCACAGCTTGGAGCAGAACTATGACAGAACAGGGATCATCCTTGCCAGGCACTGGGAGGGATATTCCAGGGAGACTGCCCAGCACAAAACTGTTTGATGAAATCGGGGAAATTCAAAGTGAGGAAAATCTTCTGAAGTCTCTGACATGCTTTTAATTTTTTCCCATACCACAGCATCCTTCCCAGATGAGTTGCTCATTGAGCAGCAGGAAATGTCTTCCAAATTCAAATAAAACCACATTACCAAACATATCCAATTCAAAAAAAATCACAATCAATAAAGGAAACAACTGAACAACAGTGAATATGCCATGGGGTAATAATCATCAGATGGCTTTAAGATTCATTTAACATGAGTGGAGTTGATAAAATGGATGTTAGCGATATCTTCTGGGGAATCAGCACTTTCATTTGTAATAAAGAGCTGCTTCTTGATGTTTTTGCTGGGCAAAGGGTGCTCTCCCTAACAGGAAAACAGCAGGTCTGCCCAGATCTTGTGAGAGCAGGTTAGCAGCAGCTGAGGAGGAGGTGCAAGAACAAAGGTGGCCATAATTCATTCCCTCACTGTCAGTCTTTTCTCATTTTAGCTTAGAGTACTTCAATATGCCCAGCTTAAATGTATGAGAGAACTGGGGCCAGAAAACTCTCAGAAGTAACTTTTTTTCTATCCAACTCCAATGATTTAAGCTTAGCTGAAGTCATTAGAAAAAGCAAAAAAAAACCAACAACACATTTGTAGGCATATTCACATGCAGAAAAGAGGTGTTACAGCTGCATAGGAAGGATGGGCATAGGAAGCTTTTGCACTTACAAAACCTGGGCATGGCTTCCCACCTGCACAGCTGGAAGGAATGTCTCTGCCCTAGCATGAAGCAGCTGCTTTGTCTGTGAAGATGTTCTTTGGTCCTGCACTTCTCCATAAATTGGCAGAATGGATGCACGGCCTCACCCACCAAACCCCTTTATTCAGCCCAGAACAACAGGATTTCTCCAGCCCCTGGCAGCTTCCCATCATCCTCACAGCAAAAAAAAAAAAAGCTTTATCTGGAAGTTTAGCATTACCAAAGTAGATAGGAATCAGCAATTGGCCAAATTAAGGTAATTATGCAATAGGCAAAAATAAATAGGGAATGGGTGGGCAGTTATCTCCCCTTTTCATGAGGATAAGGAAAGGGAAGCTGCTCACTTCTGCTGCTCTTTCTTTACTGTACCAGCCTCATTCGACCTCAGCTTGCCCCAAAAAACAGTTCTTTTGCTGTATCTTGCATGTCCAGGAAGACACAGGACAAGGTGTCTTCGCCTATGTAGAAAGCTGCAGATGTGAAAATGTTCCTGGTGCTCCATGGCACCTCTGGGTATTGGCTAAGGGATGCCTGTACCCCTATTAGTCAGCCTTGACCCACTACATTTTTCATTCCTGGTTGCTTAGGATTCTTAATTCCAAAAGGATGTATAGAGATCACTCTCATGTTTAATTGGAAAAGTCAGGCAAGCTTTTTTGCTTGTTTTTTCGTTTTGGTTTGGTTTTTTTACAGTATTTACATCCAATGCCAAACCACAGTAACGGCATCGCTTGCATGGAAAATTACTGTGGTTTTTCTTTGGGATGCTATTCTTAATGCTCATATATCCATCAAAAGCGAAAGAGCTTTGGCCCTATCAATATCCTGATGAGCTGTAAGTTGCTGAGAACATGAGTAAAAATTTATTCAGAGAGTAACTTCCTTGAAAGTACCCATTTTTAATAGCAATCCCTTATTTATTCTGTGCTTAGCTTTGACAAAGACCAGTGAGGAACAGGGCTATTTAACAGTACTTGCTAGCTAGGGACTACTACAGAAGAGACAGACCTGGATCAGCATGGTTGGATAAACTCAATATCCTTCTGAATCCCAAGAGAAAGGCCAGGCAATAACCCAGAGATCCTGTCATCTCAAGCACATGGCTGCTCTTCATTCATTTCTTTTAAAAACGATTCATTGGGAAGAAGGTTTTAGCCTGGTAACCTTGAAGCACCCTTAACTGCATGAACTTTGACTTTTGCCTTCAATTAAATAAAAAAAAAAAAGCTAAAGGTTTGTAGAAAGACAGGAAAAGGAAAATTGAGAAATACTTTTAAGGCATTCATGGATCTCTTGTTTTTCCTCTCCAGTACCACCCAAGCCGTTTGCAGGTTGGCTTATTTTTCCCCAACACATCAGCTTGATCCCTCTGATGCTCTTCCAAACTGCTGCCACCAAACCACCTTGTCTATTTGCTCAGCACTTGCCGGGACCAGACCCAACTGCACCAGCCATTACATTGGTACAGCCTGAACTAGGAGAAGATTGGAAGGATGAAGAGACTGGCTGCAAGCTAAGGTTTCCAGATCAAATCAAGACTAGGTCAGAAACAAAGAACCTAATCATTCCACTTAGCAACTGCCTGGCAGCTGATACAAAATGAATAGTTAGAGTTAGGTCAGCTTTTTAGGCAGCAGATGTCTGCACCACAACACCTATTCATTACCTAGGGTTAATAACTACACAAATATAATTTTTCAGGATTTAACAAAACTCCTCAGTGCACAAAGCTATTTACACCACTTTGTGAGAAGCTCAGCATTGCACTTTTCAGTTCTGTTTGTTAAAAAGTGGCTTTTCATAAAGAAGTTCACTAATAAAAACATTTTTACAATCACAGTAAAATATAACAGGAACTAAATTATGGCACAGTAATTCACACTTGACTGCACGGAAGCCATTTGGCCTTCATCTTTGTGTCTGAATGTGCTGGGTGGGAATTACTACACTGTTATTCACATGCTGTCACATCTTATGGCTTGGCTAACACTTGAAAAAATCAGAGCGCAGAGTTGGTCACTAGAGATCAGAAATCAGCCTTGTCAGGAAATGGTTACAAATGACAGAAGCATCAGATACTGCAGGCTTGAAAGGTAACACAGCTTACCTCCTCCTGCTGCTGCTGCGAGAGCAAGCACATTTACTGTTGCTGCAGGTCAGAAAGAAACCCACATGTCCTGCTGCCATACACCATGTATGTGAAAAACCATCAAACGTTTAGGATGGGAAGGGACTAAAGATCCTCCAGTTCCAAGCTCCCTGATGTGGACAGGGACACATCCCACTAGACCAGGTTGCTCAGAGCCCCACCCAACCTGACCTTGAACACTCCAGGGATGGGGCATCCACAGCTTCTCTAGGCAACCTGTGCCAGTGCCTCACCACCCTCACAGGGAAGACTTTCTTCCTAATATCTAATGTAAACCTGCCCTCTTCTAATTTAAAGCCACTACCCCTTGTCTCATCACTACAGGCCCTTGTACAAAGTCTTTCTGCAGCTTCCTTGTCGGTCTCCTTTCAGTCCTAGGAGGCTGCTGTACCGCCTGGTGTCACTGAAAAACTTGCTCAGGATGCACTTGCTCCCTTTTGTCCGTGCCACTGATGAAGACATTAAATAGCCCTAGTCCTGATACGGACCCCAGGGGTAAATGGTCTTGTTTCCTCCCTACAGCAGGAAGATATTATGAGCAGACACATTTGCCAAAAACTGAAGAAAAAAAGCCACATTATCAGAAAAGCCCCTTAAAATCTCCCTCCTGATTTAGTGTGAAATTTAGACCTGAGAGAAGTGGGTCTGCACACAGACCTCTGCACTGCGTGATGGCTTAAACAAGAATTAAACGGTGGATAGTCTTAGCAAGGTTGAATTTCACCCTCTATCGGCTTATAGATTGATCTGTCATCAGATGGGGAACGTAATACTCCCAATTTTGGTACAATGCTGCTAATGAAAGCACTGTAGTATATACAGAGAACAGCCACCCCCTTTTATCAGCAAAAGCCTTCCTCGATCACTTGTTCCACTATGGAAAAGGTGGCACGGCTGCAGGTAATACAAATTGCCAAGAATAGCAAACATTATAAATATTTCAAGGATGATTAATCTTTAAAACACTGAAGTTAGGCAGAAGCCTGGAAGTCAACTTGGCTATTTCACAACTAATAAAACATGTATCTTGTATTTCATTGTGACTGTATAAAGAGTATTGTAGTAAAAGGCAATTATCCACCATTCACTAGCTAACATAACACTTGTACAAGTATAAAAGAAACACAGTATGTATTTTAAGCAGTGACTGTTATTTTTCACTGTATTAAAATAGTAGCAAGGCAAATGTTCAGCTCACATTAAACAGCACTCTGTCACCGAAGACCAGCCTGCTAGCATCATATATTCCCCCAAGACAGATAATGCTGCTTGCTTTAACAGAATCATTGTCACCAGGCAACTACCAGTGCTGTTCAGTAATAAATATTTCCACTGTTCCCACAGAAACTGGCTTGGCATCTGGACCTGCTAATGCCTAGAGAGATCAGCCTGACCTTGGAGTGCCATCTCTTCACAAGGATGCAGCCCTCGCCACACTTGTCTCCCAGAAGCATTGCAAAGATGGAGCAGAAGCTCAGAGGGCAGGAACGGGACAGCAGACGAGGCTCTCTTCCTTGCAGCTGCAAGACTTGAAAGGACTTCAAATTTCATTTTCTACTCTGCGAATGATAAATTAGTTCAGCCCCATCTCGAACTAGTTCTCATATGGAGAGACAAGATGGCATCTGTCCCTGAATGCAGGAAGGTCACTTTACAGCTATGCCACGAGACTGCATAAATAACTTCTTGGAGGCAACCAGTTTTTTTGAAGTTTAGAACTGGGCCAGGAGCATCTGTAGTCCTGCCAGTTTGGTGCTGTCAAGTATCAGTATTAGGCCTTAAGCTTCATAACAATACCAGGCTCCTAGACTTGACAGGCTTTGTCTGAACTACAACCTATTTCAGCTTAAACTCAGCTCTAATCTCTCAAAGTTATTTGAGAAACCTTGCTGCACTTGCCAACTTCCCCTGGGATCAGATAACTTTTGCCTAGCCTGTCCTAGCTGCAATGTCAGATGGTCTTGGTTTTGGCTGGGATAGAGTTCATTTTTTCTTAGTACTTGTTACAGCACTGTGTTTTGGATTCTGTATAAAAAAAACCAGAATCATCTTCATACTCGAGGCTGGAGGGAAGTAAGCAAGCATCTGCATGGTGCTTAGTTGCTAGCTGGGCTTAAACCCTGACACAGATACCTATTATTAGTCCTGTAATTTCAGCCAGGTTTTGGTTACATTATTGTTGTACTTGCTCTGACTTCAGTTTTGCTTAGTTTTAGCCAAGGGTGTGTTCTAACCCAAAAATCACATTGAGGAATATATTAAGAAATTTAAGCAATCACAGGAATGACTAACCCACCCCATGGATCATCAGGAGGGAACAGTGTGCAACACATTAATAAATACAGGGTTAAAACATACACAGAATAACCCCAAGCAGCTGCAAGACCAGGAGGAACCAAACCCCACAGCTTTGCCCGAGCAGGATCCAGGATGCTGACAGCCCACTCTCGTATCACAAGTGCAAGGCAACAGAAGGAACAGGTAGATAGCCACACCTGTTGATTTTACTGCATTTGTAACAATCTCCAACAGAAACTGGGCAATTTGAATTATTGCCTAATCGGAAAAATAAGTGGTTGTCCCTTTCTGGATTATTAAAAGAAGCAGAGTAACAACAATTAACTCGTTTTTTGTTGCCTATCATATAATTAGACATGCAATACAATCCTTAAAAAATGATTTTCAAATAAATAACAATGAACCAAACTGACGGGATGATAAAGATCTTTGCATACTAAAGGCCTTCAGCTCTCTTCCAGTGCCTAAAATAAGTTACTTGTTTGGAGACGTGCAAAATTTCACCCCACAGCCATCACTGTAGTATCCTTTGTATCCTGCTCCTAACAGCATGCAGCTCTGAACCCCTTCATTTCTATTATTATTTTTGTCCAGCAGTCTGGAAGTCTTAAATCTCAGAGCCACACACGAGCACGACAGCAATGTGGCAGAGCAGGTGTACATCTCTCCAGGCTTGCAAACTGAGCTGCTGCCTGTCATGTCCATCTCATTTCAAGTGAACTTTTGACAGCATTCATTTGTGGGTGAAGAGAAATCTGCTTTGTTTGGGGTTAAGGGGAGGAAGGCTGAGGAAGAGAACAGCTGCTCATTCCAGAAAACGCCTCTTGGACATCCACCTGCTATGGGGAAGGAGGATCAGTTTGCTCAGGTGTACATGTGGGGGAACACAAACCAAGGAGCACTTTCCTGGGGTCCAGACGTTCAGATGCTTTGGGAAAAGCTCCCAAAGAGGGGCAAAAAGAAAGCAGGGGTGAAAAAGTCCTGTCCTTAGCAGAGCCCTTGCAAAGGATGAAAAAGGCTTTGCTTTTATTGTTATTGCTCATGGTTTTATTTTATTCCTTGGTATTATTTCAGTCTATCTTGTGTAATTCTCTAAATTTTGTATAACAGGTTTAGGCAACAAATGGATTTACAAGCTTTGCTGTAGCTTAGGAGAGGGGGTAGCTTTTCGGGGGCTTCTACACTGCTCCAGGTTGTACCCTAAGATTTAAACTATTTTCCATTCGAGTCAAGGGTAACAGTAAAGAAAGCAGCCACTACACAGATCTGCTACTATCTTAAGCATTTCACATGGCTTCATTTTTTGGTGAGCTATGATTCAAAGCAGGCTGAGCAAAACTAGACAGAGCTGTGCCTATGTATGTTGGATACAGCAGATTAACATCATCACTCCAGAAATGCAAGAACTCATGACTTTTTCCCCTTTTATGATTTCTACAGCTTATCAACAAGATGATATTGTACCAGGACAGTATTCTGGAAGATTACTTTTCATCTTGCAGACCACTGAAGTATACACCCTTTGACTCCACACCTGTCATCACAGCCCAAGACACATAATCTACTCCAAGAGATGAAACAGCTAAAACAAGAAAACCCAAGCCCCGTCAAAAAAACCCCAAAACATCCAAACACCACCACCACCTCTCCAATTTATGAGATCACTGGTCTAAGAAATCTGTCTATAATGCAGCTACTACTACAGATGAAGAGGTTGTGTCAGGGAACTCAAAAAGGGAATGAGATATACCAACGTCAGTCTGAAAAAGTAGTTCCTATCATCTTCAGCAATCACTATGGGAGTCACCCCAGATCATGAAAGAGGAACTCAAAATGTTTGAGTCCTGTTAAGCATAAATTATGAATGCTTTCTGCATGCAGTGAAAAGGGATTACTAAAAGGGAAAATTAAAAAAAAAAAATTAAAAGCAGGGCTTAACTGGGCTATTTTTGTAAGGAAGGTGAGGTTGTGGCATGTGTTTAAACAACATGCCAAAGTTCTGAGATGCAAGGTGCATCCTGACCACTCAGAGAACAGAACAGGGAGAACCAAACCAAGTCCTTCGGCTCAGACCAAGGGTGTTCTCTCTCCACTGTTCAAAGATGGCTATCGAACTTTCACTGGCAGCTGATCAGATAATGTGGGTGTTGGCTAGATGTGTGATGCTCAGATTTACCAGCACTGACTGCCACAACCACCACAGCAAACACCTTGTACATTTAGTCTGGAGAGCACCATAAAGGACAGAAGTATTTCCAGGCATAGTTCCTGCAACTCTGGCATTTGCTCATCTGTAGCATAATACGACTCCTAGGATACTTGTGACATTTCCATTTACTGGGACTATCAGGCAGGACTTTCCAGCTACAGTGGCACTGAGAATCTAAAACAGAACTGCCAGAGGCATATTTAAACTATTAATTGCTTTAACTGGTAATACGACTAATACTACATAATTATGAAGATTTACAAAACATTTAGCATGTAACTTTTCTGAAGAGGGCTGGAGAACACCTTTCTGAATGGCTCTTTCATTCCACCCTAATTGGTCAACTCAGTTTAAATACTCATTCTAATTTTCAGGTCACTGAGGAAGAGTCTTGCTTGAAGAACAATAGTACAGAGAGTCTTTTTCCCCAAAGGTGTTATATAAGGAGACAGGTTGTGCTCTATGGATATATTCAGCCAATTACATTTGTTTTGTTTTTTTCATCACCTTCTTTCCTGCAAAAATTTTGCTCCAGTGTCTTAGCACATATGCAGAGGATCAGTTGGAAAAGCCTGATGAGTATTTTAAAAGCAGGGGCCCACATACGTACAGGGAGTCATGTCATTTACAAGCATGCTTCCACTGGCCTGTAATTAAAATGAGATCCTTGGTAGAGTTCATTTTCCATTTAAGCATCAGAAAAATCAGGCAGCCAGATTTTCCAAAGCTCTGCCTTGTGTGTTCAGTAACTATCACTGCTAGTAAGAGCTCCTGAACCCTTCAGCACTTGTGAAACCTGGCAGCTAACTTCTAGAGCCTACACTTGGGTTTCTCATATCAAAAGAACCCAACAAGCCTCAAAATCTTATTTCAAAGAGTTACATGTGTCACATTTCACTTAAGAGTTTCCTGGATAATAAAAGAGATCAAATTTTTCTGCTACAGCTCTGTACTGGGTTTGCACAGCCAGGTTTTGGGAAGTGGGGGGGCTGGTTGCAGGGGGGGCTTCTGGGAGAAGCTGCTTGAAGCTTCCCCTCTATCTGACCGAGCCAAAGCCAGCTGGCTCCAGGACAGACCCATCACTGGCCACGGATGAGTCCATCAGTGACTGCGGGAGCACCTCTGGGATAACATAGCCAAGAACACGGACAAAGCTGGTGCTTTGTGAGGGGAACAGCTCGACAACAAGCTCAGTGAAGAAAGAGGGGCAGGAGGTGCTCCAAAAGCAGCCAGAGCTGAGATTTCCCTGCAGCCCATGGAGGTGAAGCAGCTGTGCCGCTGCAGCCCATGGAGGTTCATGGGGATGCAGAGATCCACCTGCAGCCCGTGGAGGAGGCTGTAACCCCATGCAGAGCCCACACTGGACCTTGATAAGGCTCTGTGGAGAGAGGAGCCCACACTGGAGTAGGTCTGCTGGCTGGCAGGACGTGTGACCCCATGGGAGGAACCCACACTGGAGCAGGGGAAGAATGTGAGGGGCCCTCCCTCTGAGGAGGAAGGAGCAGTAGAAACAAGATGTGATGAACTGAACACAACTCCCATTCCCTGTGCCCCTGTACTGCTGCAGAGGAGGAGGTAAAGACAGTTGGGAGTAAGTTTACTTCAGGAAGAAGGGAGGCAGGGGAGAAGGTGTTTTCATGATTTGCCTTTATTTCTGATTACCCTACTCTGATCTGATTGGTAATAAAACCATTTTCCCCCAAGAACAAGGAAGAAAAAGTCTGTCTAATGTAGTAGCTAAACTCAGAAAAAGAAACCTTTATGTGTCACCAGAGTTCTCTATCTCAGTAGCTAAGTCATAATGTAACCTGGGAATTTCAAAGGCCTGAGGTGCAAGCAGGGAGAGAAATCAACATCCTGTAAAAAAACCCCACACCATTAGGAAAAGACATATACAAAATCCTTGCTATTTCCTCTTCTCTTCCCTTCCCACAGGCAAATTTACACCACCTCTCACTCACCATGGGCAAACGGTGTTAAGAGCATTGTGAAGAACAGCAGCTGTGATGACCACATGACTGTGAAGGAGAGCTTGAAAGTATCCCAGCAAACAAGGGTTCAAACAAAAAGGTGAGCGTCCTCCTGCACTTGCTTCCAACACTTCAACTGTTGTTGGCCTTCAGTTCACATCCAAAAACGGGAAAAAAACCCAATCAAAATAATAATAATAATAAAAAATATCCCACAGCCAGTATCCAGAGTCTGAGACCTAGAAATGAGAAAGGAAAAAAAAATGCAGTTAGTAAAACAGTAAGATAGGTGTTTTCAATCAAGTCTTGCTGCATTTCTTTGCTGCCAGCAGCTGTAAAGGCAAACTTGTCTTCCCCACTGCCTGGCCCTTCAGATGCATGCACATTCCTACACAAAAGAAGAATTAAAACTTATGCCTGTGCAGAGAACCAGTTACCAACTGGTGGATAACCAGTGCTCTGCTTCCAATCTCAAAACAGGGCTCCAGACAGAAGTTTTGAACAAAAAAGCTAAGACCTTTCCCTCCCTTTTGCATTTCTGTCATGCCTCTGCAGTGGATGCTAACGGCAAGAGACCAGGCCAGGCAGTGGGATTAGTAACATCGTTTGGGAGTATTTCCACTGATACGCCAAAAAGCCTCTTTTTGTTTGAGACAACCTGTATGGCTTTTAATCACTGAATGTGGAGGACCAGGCTTGAACCCAAGTAGAGCCCAAGGTCACCCTTATCCTATAACCAGCTACTTTCTAGTCACTGCCAGCGACTCACTGCTAGCCGAGCTCTGCAGTTATTTATTGTGGAATTAAAAACAATGGTCTTGTCCATCCCTTGCAGGAAAGCGCGGGGAAATCGGAATCCATGCTTGAATAGAAACATCCCAGCATTTAGCTGGAGAACGTATTCCAGCTTTCCATCATTTTAATCTCTCCAGAAGGGGCTAGATGGCCACAGTGACTCAAACTTGGCAGGAAAAAAACAACTATACAGACCTAAACCACGGCAGTAGTTTGAAACTTAGCTCCCCACTGACTCTGAAATGATGAGGAAATATGAGGAACTGAAAAGCACCTTACATATCTGTTTTGAACTCCTTAGACTCTGCAGTCTTCACAGTACTGGTCTAATTAAAAATCTCTACAAAAATCTCTGATCAACAGAAGTTATTCTTCTCTGAGCACAGAAGCTGTTTTTGCCAACTTTTGTTCTTACCCAAAACCGAGTCTGAGCCAAAAAGCTGTATGAAAAAACTGTGCTGCATGCCATTGTGATGTGGGTATATTTCTGAAAGTCTGGCATGACAAAGTGGCCTTTGTTTTGCTTCCTATCTTTACTGATCAACTAAATAAAACCCCACATTGTTCAGAACCAAAGTCTATAAAGAAGCTGCATTTTTTTTTTAATAAATACATCTTGCACTGCCAAGATTTTATTCTCTCACTTGACTCTCCTCCCCAGTCTGTCCCTGCCATTTGTTCACTCAAATGCAGTGTTTAGTTTCTATAATTTTTTCTCTAAGTGGAGTTTCTAAAAAATCCAAGGTCAATCTGCAGTCAAGTGGCTTCTTTATGGACATCCTTAAAATTAAAACTTTGCTTGAGCTGGGACTAATCAAAATGGTCATTGATAATATTACAAGTCAGTTTTGCAAATAGGGACGAGCCTCATGAATATTTTAAATTGTACATTCTAAACAGTGATAAAGTTTTCCATTTATATTTTAGCAGGCTACCAGTACAGATCAAACTACAGCACTACTATTATTTATGCATGCTTTTTCTGTGGCATCCTCTGCAAAGTTTTAAAAGTGAGAAGCTTTTTGTGCTACAAAATTTGAAAAGGCTTACAGAGATGGGTGAAAGCTATCCAAGCACAGGTACACTTCCCTGAAGCAAAAGCTCAGTCAGGCAGTGAAGGAGCAAAGGTTTGTTTTCCATTTTTATTTGTTTAGACTGAATCAGTTCTGAATAATCTAAGCCTGTTAGAAAGAGATAACATTATGGTGCAGTAAAAGGGGTTTGGGTGTAAATTGAAGAAGCCACAAATTAATTAGGCTCCCTATCCCAGAGAAGGGATAATTGTCAGCAAAATACTTACACAGTGCCCTTTAAATTTTTTTTTATCTGTCTATACATTCCTGCATGATAGGATTCTAGGATTTTTTTTCTGTTATTTCATGGGCTGAGGCTGAATGAGCAAGGGATTCACATGCCCTGTGCAAAGTCCAAACACTAATTTTTGGAAACTAATGTCTTGGAACCACCAGAGCCACAAATAAACATTTTATCCTCTTGGAAAGTACAATATTGAATCACAAAGCTCCTGTGCAAAAGAGACAACAGGACTAGCTCATCACTATGCACCATTTACTCCAGTTGTAAATCTGACAAAATATTCTCTGCCCTACCATCCTTCCTGCCAGAGGAGAACACGCCAGAGCTGTGGCCTGTCAGGTGGTGTCTGCACACCCTGGCTGGCACCACCTTGCCCTTAAACTTGCTTCTGCAAAGCCTTCAACCCCTTCAGCTTAAGCTCACACCAAACTACTACCAAATGCACAATGCGTCTGGAGACGTGCCAGCTGCGTTTAACAACACAGGGCACCACTAGATTAACCAAATACATTGGAATGCTGCAAAATTCTGGGTGGGTTTGTATTTCACGTAATCAAATAATCACACTGTGTTTGCAAACTGGGTATCTGCAGGGAAACAGCTCCATAGGAAATAAGCAGAACAACCCTTTTCCTTAATGGTCACTCAACCCCCGCAAGCAGCATTGTAAGACACAGAAAGAGGCCTGCAAAACAAAATTCACTTCATCTTTCGATTACCTCCAGGTAAAGCACAGCCAAAGAGAGAAACTAGAGAAGAGAGTTCACTGTCTGTGAACTGTTCAGTGCAGAGTGTTGCATTTATTGATGCAAGACAGGGATACACTATCACGGTGAAAAATTTAAGGGCTTGACTTAAGGGGTTTGGACTTTAACCACAAAGATGATGCAGCCTGCATTGATTTAGGAGAAAGTTCTTCTGCTCACTGACCCTTATGCCCAAAGGGCTGCCCCTGACACCTTCACAGTCTGATCTGCTGCATCACCCAAACCAGAACTGCATGCTGGCAGTTCCCAAAAATCCAGCTCAAAATGCTACTGACAGAATAGGAGAAAGCTAAATAAAGGAAACTAAGGCCTCGTAGTGAAGAGATGAGCAGTGAAGTATTCATCAAGGCGTTGCTCATAAAAGAGCATTATAGATACACTGACAAACTCAACATCCACCCAAGTCTGTTCTTCAGCAGTTGATGTCAAGCAGCACATGGAGCATTTTCTGCGCTCATCTGTCGACAGTCTACAGGGAGGGTGAAAAAGAAAAGGAAACCAGTTCAAACAGATAGGCTGAATTCAAAGCAGAACTCAGAGCAGCGCAAGCCAGACCTGTCAGAACTACATTTAATTACTGCCTTCTTCCAAACACAAGCATTTGCACCTGCACAAAGCTGTACACTACCCTTCTCACATGGCAAAAGCTGCTTCAGGTATCCAGCATTTTCTAGGCACTTGGGGTACAGCCAGGGGAGGGGTGAGATTGTCTTACAAAGGGACCCATTGGCAAGTTCTACTTGCAGCAATTTTCTCCCCACCCCAAAAATGTGCATAGTGGAACTAGCTTGAACAAATCAAGGATACAAGGATTGCTTTATATTTCTTAATAGAAAAGATTCTAGCACTTATTCTCTTCCTTTGGCAAAAGTCACCTACTAAGTAGAAAATAAGTGTGATGTTTCAAACAAATATTGATTAAAGTCACTATTTATGAGGGGAAAACTTGGGGAGTAATTAAACTCCTTGAAGCTGATGGTCCAAGCTGGAACCATGGGTGTAATTCCCCATTCTCAGCATCTGCTACTTGAGATAATTTATTTCAGGCAACATATTCAGAATTTTGCTAGGAGAGGGAAGAGAAATAACCCCAGCAAGAAAAAATAAAACATGCAATCTCTGCAAAATTAAATTAACTGCAATTTAATGTTCGAAAATTTCTTTAAGTAAGAGAATGAGCTGTATTTTCACTCCCATTATGAATGGCTAAACAAAAGAATTGCTGCAATACATTGGCAGTTGTTTGCAAAACACTTTTTTTTTTTTTTTTGCAACATTACTAAAAAGGAAACGTTTTGCTCCTCCAACCTCTCTTTCCACCCTTATCCTATTTCAATTCATTTTCCCTGTCAGGTTCTCAGGACGTGGCTCCCTGATCACTTTGTGGTGGCAGCAACACAACCTGCCATGTAAAAGGTCACACAGACATTACCAACTCTATAACACAGGGGGAGCAGGGCAGGAGCAGGCTGCACTCCTGGCATTTCCACGGGTGCTTTCACTCATAGCCACTCACTGAAGTTACTGCTAGAGGGACGTGGGCATTAATGGACAGATTTTTCCATGTGCATTTTTAAGAAGTCAGGAACATGTTTCTGAGACACACTGAATTATCTGTAAACTTTTATCTCTGCGTGCATTCAGCCCGGAAGAATGTTCCTCCTATACCACAAATGCTTATGACATCAGAGTTCTCACTGAGTTCAGAAAAAAACCACTTTTGTTTCTCAAAATGAGAGTCATCCATGGCTTTTAGCTCTTCAAGTTTTAAGTTTGCCAGATGTGAGGAAGCACTGTGAGAGAGCCAGTGAGCCTTCTTAGGGTGCCAGGACTCGCCAGCTTGTGGTTCAAACTGCTCACATCTACTTTCTCTTTCTGTTCTGCAGACCCCGCTTCTGTTCTCACACCTCTGCTGGGGCTGTGAACTCCGAAGGAAACGCCTCAACCCTCTCACCCAATATGTGAAAAATGACATGGTATTTCTAAGTCACTTCTTCCAACAAAGATTTAAAATGAGCACTTGCACCTCTATTGCACTTAATTGCTGTTCGTGTATATTAACAGTCATTTCATCCGTATTGATGGAAAACCCAAGACCATTCTGCCTGTTATTTCCTCCCTTATAACCTGACATAGCACGCTGGAAAATAATTTTAAAAACCTTAAAAACAAGCAACAATCACAACAAGGTCTAGTAAGTTTGTGCTTATCCTGGATTCTGGGGTATCACTGCAGTGATACTTATGCTTCCCCTGAGGGGCACGGCCAGGGCAGCAAGGAGCCACTCTCAGCTCAAACCAAGCTCATCAACCACCTGTTTAGGCTATAATTCAAAGTGACAAAGAGCCCTTTAGATGTTCTGTGGGATTTGCTGCAAAATAACTCTCAAGTGTTAACTGAGTTAATTAATTTTAGATTAATCAAGCCTTTGATAAAAGCACACCCGAATACAGACCAGCTGAATATAGTAGCTTTTTTTTCTCCTCTGTAGGTGAAATAGAGGCTTTTGTGCTATTCCAGAGGTCAAAAGGGGAACCTGAGCTATCAGCTGCTTGTTGGTTTTCCCATTCAGTCCAGAATCAAAGCAATTTCAGCAGAAAGTGATAATTATACTAATAGTGAAGCCATTCAGACATCTTGTGACTACACATGGAAGGATGGGGGGAAGGAACAGAGAAAAGTTAAGAGCCTTGGAAATATGGTCCAGAAGCTTAGAAAGAATGTACTGAATTGTACATCTTGAGTATCACAGCTACTGAACGTTCCAGACTTTCTTTAAGTGCCTGCTGGTTATCCTTGGCAATATACTTCATTACATATTTAAGAGGAAAGTACACCATTGACAAGGTCCCTGCGTGTGTGCAAATATATGGTAACACATGCAAAATTTCAAAAGGTGCGGAGTATCATGCAAGGACGTGGTAAAATATGCAAATGTTTGTATTGCATTACCACCCCAGATCAACGGGCTTTCTGAAAACTGATTACAAAAAACTTGGTACTCTCGCTGGTTAAGCACCACCTGCTAAAGCAGCTCACAGCTGGCAAGAAGCATGTCAGTCCCTCCACTCCAAACCCATCAGGGCAAAAAAAAAAAAAATCCCTGTCGGTCTTGGGAAAAGCTATGCAGCTCTTCAGACAAGCTGCACAGCACCATGAACTTCTGACCACCTGAAACAGTCCCATGTCATCATTGTATACAGCAATTGTTACAACAACATTCTGGAAAATTTTGGGGAGGTGTTAAGATTTTCCTCGAAAATTTATTATACCTACATAATACACCCATCTTTCACAAATGCTTCAGTTTATAGCACATCTATAGAGGGAAAATAATGCATAGGCAAGCTCTCTTCACAGTATTGCCAACAGTTATGATTTCATTGCAAAAC
Source organism: Machaerirhynchus nigripectus (assembly GCA_013397975.1). Lineage (NCBI taxonomy): Eukaryota > Metazoa > Chordata > Aves > Passeriformes > Dicruridae > Machaerirhynchus > Machaerirhynchus nigripectus. The sequence continues at coordinate 917,686 of VZRQ01004341.1, forward strand.
TCAATATGTGGCAGCTCCTTGCAAATAATAAAAATTTCAGCTTTCTTTTCAAGTAAATTTCTCCTTGCAGAGAGAAACTGAAAAATAGGACCCAAATACGGCTTAGAGGCTCAGTAAACCGATGGTAAATAAACATAATTCAACATATTTGATTTGAAATTCACATGACTTGTAGTCAAATCTCGGATTTTTTTTTTTTCCTGTGAATGATTCAGGATGTTGAAAGTCTGAGTTTGACAATACTCTTGCAATGCTTATTTGCATTCCACAGAGCCTTTGGCAATTCTTCTGTGACAAATAAAACATGTGGTGCACGCACTGAAAATGCAGACGAGCTTATCACCAGGGTCAGCATAATTTTAATTTCCCTTTGCTACCAAAAAACTCAGCTTGTATTTTGAGGCATCACCTCTCCCACACATGCTGGCCCCATTTCTCCAAATGCCTTACCATGGCTGTAATTGTGACAGCACAGATCCTGCACCAGGTCTTGCTTTAATGTGAGGAAGTGACAGCCTCCAAGGAGAAAATTAGCCAAAGGAAGTGACAGAAAATTCCATGAGAATTTAAATTGGGGAAGTGAAGTGTGATATTGGGACCAGAGGAGGAATACTCCTAAATGCTTCTGGATGCAGCCTTTAAATTATTTTTCAGTATTCATTTATCCTCCCTATCTCTCCCTCCCTGCTCTCTTTCATATCACCTTTAATTTTCTTTCTTTCCTCTTCCTGGCAACCAAGGACCTCTTTAACTTGCACTGCCCCAGATTGACCAGCAGCTGCAGGTCTATATAGAGAAAGAGTTTAGTGACATTTACCTTCACTACAAGGATGGGATTTCTTGCTGGGGTGTGCAGGCAGGAGCCATTTGCCCGACGCCTGAATTCATCATGAGGCAGCCCAGAGCTCATATCAGCAGCCTCCTTCCCTCCATGCATCAGCCAGGAGCAGCTGTTTGCTCCCCAAAAGCAGCATTATGCCAGAAAAGTTCCTTACTTACAAAGATGATAGCAGACCGCTTTTTGTGAGCCCTGCAATTCAGGAGAGGAGGAAAGGGCTGCCTTGTGTCCACCCTGGGGCACTCTCCTTTCGCAGCCTGGTTGGCTCCACAGTTCTGTGGCTCTGAAGGTTAAAGAGCACAGTTACAGACATCATCAGCTGCAGAGAATTGAGCACTGCTGAGCTGAAGCACAAAGCCTGCCCCCTTTGATGGCTTGTTTCCTGGGACCTGACAGATAGCAACACACGAACCAAAAAATACCAGCATCACGACTGCGTTTCTCACAGGAAGCAGTATTTTTGACAATGCTGGGTTTCCTCGGCCTTTGACTCACTCCAGCTCCCGTCACTACTTGCAAATATGACTATATGCAGTAATAAACCAGGGAAAAGGTACCACTTGACTGAGGAACTGCAATGAAAACAGCAAGAAAGCTGTAATCCATTTCCTAGGTGTAAAATGTGCATCCAGTGCATTTTTTAAGCCTGTCTTGCTTAGTATTCTCTTCTCAAATGGGTGGTACAACATATTACTAGTTTTGCTCTAAGAAAGTGTAATTTCCTTCACTTTTTGTGCTGATTTGGAAGTTAACAGGCAGTATAAGGAGGGATAATAGCTTTTCCCATTGAAAATGTAGTGCTCTTGAAAGACTTAAGAGTACCAACAAAAAACCACCTTACACATAACTCTATGCAGGCATGCACAATATAAAGGGGAACAAAAATCGCTAGTAAATGAGATTAATGGTAAAAGCCAGGTGAATAACACATTTTTAAAGGAGAGTTATCTAGGAAAAAGATAAGTTTAATTGTCTTTCAGATCTGTTATGATGTAATAAATGTCTATTAATGTTTAGCAGCAAATTGGCTTTTAATGATCATTGCTATTTTTAGCTGGTGGGTGACACGTAGTTTAAATATAAACCAGATTTATGTTTTACACACCAGGATGACTTTCTCAGATGACTCTCCTTGATTTAACCTCTTCACACCCCACAGGACATTTAATATAATTTTATTTCTAATAGACTGTGAGCCAATAGGATTCTATTTGCTACTACTGATGTTTTCAATGAGAAATAAAATCAATGAGGTTTATGCTGAAGATAAGTGTAAGTGATTAGTTAAGTGTAAGTGGCTTGGAAAATATTAGGAGGGCTACATTATTCAAGCAAATTATGCAAATTAAAAAAGACTCTGGATTGAAGTAAAATCTATGAAAAACTCCTGACCTTGCTGTGTTGGAAAAAATCTTAGCTAGAATTTGTTCTTTTGGGAGTACCTCAAAAATGAGCATTAGTAGGTGAGAAATTTTGTCACATTTTTCAACACAAGCAGGCAACCTTAAATATCCATACCTACAAGGGAAAAAAAAAGAAAAAAATCTTCTTTTTAGTTCTAGAGACAAAGAGCAGCCCAGTAGGCAGCTAGGAGAAAAATAAACAGCACTTGATGTAGTATAAAAAGAGCGGGCAAGTGAGGCAAAGCCCTGCATACATTGACTGGGAAGGCAAGACAGGAACACAGAAGCAGCATTCTGAATCATAAAAAAAAAAAAAAGAAAAAGAAAAAAGCAAGAGATAGGTGCAAACAGAAGAAAAAAGGTTGCATCTAAATTTCTAGGTGTGGTATTCTCCAGTGAGTTGCACACACAGAAACAGTAGCAAAAGCAACAGGCTGAATTACTGAACAAAAAGTATTTACCGTTTCCTAAAGCAAATGTCTGTGTAGTAATAACCAATAGCCTGTTTTTCCACACTTTACCATGTTAATGAATTCCTGTTGCACATTAATCAAGAGTCGAACCTCTTTGATCTTTGGAGGGGAAAATAAAAAGAAAGAGATTTAATTATTGCACTCATTTTCTACACAGATACTTTTGTTATTACTTATATTCTGCTAACAGAGGTCACCACCTCGCCCAAATCTCAGTTATGAAAGGTCTTGGGCATTCTCACAGGAAAACACAGCTTTCTTCCTTCTTCCCCTTTCCTCCCTCATATTATCCAATCAACAAAGAATGGCAGGAAACACTCTTTTGCAGAGAACAGAGCTGTAGAGAGATAGGGCCTGGGGATTTCTATGCATGCCCCTCAACTCTGAAATCAAGCTTCAGCCAGAAAGCAGGCCATTTCCAGCTGACTTTGATAACCAGTCATAAATACTCAATATCTCAACCCCTGCAGAAGCAGCCCTTCAGAACTGCACCCAGTCCAATCTCTAAGGAAAACACCCCTCAAACATAAGCTGAAAGACTGCAACTTTTTTTGATCTCCTTCCTAATGAGGAGCATCATATCACTACACAAAACAGCGACTTCAAATCTGAGAGGGCCACTGAGTTACAGCTAAGAGTCAACACTTCTCTTGGTACTACAAAGGAAACCATTTATATGAGAAGCTCTGGATGAATAAAATATTTATATAACACAGATCACACACACACTCTGTCCTTCTGAAGTGAAACAAAGGCCAGATATTTCCAGCTGAAACTACAAGAGGGATCTTAACTAAACAGAACATTTAAACCTGGATGGAATTTCACCAGGAGCTTCCAGCTGAAGCCCTCTGCTCTCACATCCCAACTTGGAATCATCACAATATACATGGTAACCAGCTCTTCTCCAAAGTGACTAGCACCTTAACTCTTGCAAAAGGTATTTTTAAAGGCCAAATACTTGCTTTTTGCAAAAGAAAATCTTACTCCAGTAAGCATGTGTGCTTTTTTAATGGGTACTATCAAGTTCTCAAACAGTAAAATACTTGGATGAGTGAAGGGCTAAAATTAATTAATTCCTTGAGTGCTTTCTAGCAGAAATTAATTGTAAGGACAATCAGGACAAACGTGCTTTTTAAGAGAACTGTCTTGGGCGCTGAGTAAGGAATGTGAGACACTTGTCCTCTTTTCATGCCTCATAGCTGAGGATCAGTAGCAACCACCGAAAGAGAAGATACACCTGTCGTGAAATTTGTCTATATAAGGTATGCCTCGCTCTGTAAGCCTCAAACACATTTCTTAATGACCTGTTACATAGTAACAGCCACTGAGAGGTCTACCAGAAACTGAAAGCAGACTTTACCACAGAAGGTTATTTTAAGTCCCAGTGATGCTTAAGTGAAAATGACGCATAAGTCCTGGAAAATGATGCAGTGTCATGTAAAGAATGGGGAGGAGGAAACCCCAAATTTAACCCTGAGAATTCTTCAATGCCTTTTACCCCCCAAATAAACTTGGGAGTCCTACTTGACTCCCTCTGAAATCATGGGATTTTAATTTATCTTTTAGCTAAACCACTGCAGGACTAGAGTGATTGCATTCAATAGCAATGCTCTCATTTGTAGTTTGTCCAACTGAAGCAACAAACTCCTGTAACATTTCACATTTTAAAGTATGCATTGAATTTAGAATAATCAAAAAAGTATTGTAAACATTTAACTCAGTCACAGGTATCTAACAAAAATCAAATACAGTCAGACTGGCTGTACCACTAGAAACTCCACAATGAACTTAATTATTCAGCTTCCACTATTTATAAGGAAACAGCAAATAACCTCATTTCCATATACCTGACTATAACAGCTATAAAATTTGCAGTAACACCTTTATTTGTGGTATGCAAGCCCACTTCTGATTTTACTCTTAATGCCTTGCTTCCTCCTAGATAAAAAGTGAGATGTCTCAGTAGTATGGAGTAACATTTAATTGCAGGAGTCACACTCAATTCCAAAGAAGAAATTCAGCACATCTGGCAAGTAGAAGGCAAGATAATTACTCTGATGTATGGGCCTGTCTCTTGTGATATTTTGCAGGGGACTCTGTAAATATCAACATGTAGCTATGTTTGATAGGTAACATGAATTTGGGGGGAAGAGGGAGAATTCCAGTAACTTCAGTAATGTTCCCTGGGAAAGAAAGACCCCATTTCTCATGCCTCTGCAGGAGAAGGTTTAAAAAGCACTTCTGCTCTAATGCTAGCTCATCTGAGGTCACTGGCAAAATCCTGCTGATGGCTGAAGGAAGATGTACAATCAAGAGAGAGCTTTTGAAAACATCACCCTAAGCCTAGTAAGCAGCAAGTAAAACCTTTGTTATTTAAGGCCATAGCTGGAAGCGAAACTGCAAAAAAGTACTTCATTTGATTATCTGAAAGGCAATTCACTGTAAACAACAAACAACAACTCTCTACTACATCTTTACTTCAACTTATTTTACTCTAAGTGGAGTAAGCACTGTAGTTTATAAAACAAGGGGATAAATGACAGAGAGACATCAACCCTAAATATTTTGCTAAAGGAATCACTCTTCTGTTCATTTTGTTCTCCCTATAAGGGAGATTCACAAGGGTAAAGCAGAAACACTGGGCTTCAAAAGTAACCAAAATTGGCAAATTGTGCAGAAAGATAGATAGTGTCATTGTTTAGCACTTGGCACCAGCGTGGATCTGAGCAAGCAAGAACACAGATTGCCTGTAATGGGAAAATCTATCAAATGTAAGAGAGCCAACTGATCGCTAAAAATCTAACATTAAGATCCTTTCATTCATTGCTTATGTTACATTTACATTAGGTTTCATTTCCAAAGCAAAGGGACCCCAAAGAGGCAGTATTTGAATTGAAAGAGAACTGTATTTCAGCTAACAGCAAGATCATGACCTTCTGTCACTCCAAACTTACCATGAAGGAAAATGCTCAGTATCTGAAATTAATTTTCCCCAAAGTAACATTTTTCCATTTGAGCTTTGCCTATACTGTTACAGAAATATGGAGGGAAGACTTGAGTGTGTTTTCTGGGAGCAAGGAGGGGGTAGGTTGCTCCCTGGCATCAGCGTCCTTTCTGACCACACAATCCAACACTGCCTTTGCCCTAAGCTCCCTTGCAGTGCAAACACAGCCAGTACAGTTCAGCAGTGCATCATACACGAGCCCACAGACTGAGGTCCCAGCCAGGGCTGTCTCATTATGGAAGAAAACAGAAATAGCATTCCTAAATTGGATGCGATCACCATGAGCAATTTAGCATCCAATGCTTCAGAATCTGCACGTAAAAAGCCGAAGCACTGCATGCCAGTAGATTTCAGGGTGTAGACAGCCTTAGGGTGAGAGAGCAGGAGAGTCCAAACAGGACAGTTTGCCATCAGAAATTAGTCAGAGTTCATGCATTATTTCTTCCTCCTACATTAGGAATTAAACCCACTGATGTGGGGTTCAGATTTGCAGAGTGAAGAGGGGGGACAGATGACCCAAGCAAGCACCTTGTCAGAGCTTCAGTCACAGCTAGAGGGAGAAAGCAATGTTTGGCTAAGAGCTCCACTAATGTCAGAGGTCGAGTCTTCACCCATAAGGGTCTTGTTGAGTGCCACAGTCACACACTGACAGCAGGAAATAAAAATGCCTTTTCATGTTAATCAAGTTGGGAAACTTCTAGGAGTTTCTCCCCCTTCTACAACTGCACTTCTTTTTAAAAAGCTCCTGTATTGAGACAAACATAGTCCAATTCAAACACAAGAAAATCAGGTGCTTTTACAAGCCTGAGGTCTTTACAAGTCACATCACCTGAAGAGGGAGGAGTTAATCAACTCAGAGACAAGGAAATCATGCTGGGTTTCCCAGCAGCAGAACTGAATTTCACTCTGAGGCACCAGAGATCGCTGTCTCAACATGACTGGGTATGTCAGGACTTCTCAACCAACCTGCACATATCAGGGAAATCCTGACAAAGTTACCTTTGTCTCCTCCTTGAGAATTAAAATTATGTAAGCTCTCTCTTCAGAACGTAAAAGATACAGATTTCCTCTTACCCCAGCATTTCAGATCCAAACGACCTTTTTCTGAATTTTACATTTGCCTGAAAATAGTTATCAACACCCGTGTTTTTTTAAATTAGTTTTTCCTATTACCCAGTTAGAAATTACTTTTTTTGATAATGTTTCAATCCACGGAACTTCATTTTAAGAAACTAAGGTGCTCTTAACAGAATATTTCAGTTGTGTTGAAACTTTCTGGCTGATACATGATTTTGATTAAGAAAGTCAATTTGCTGGAGAAAATGGTATCCCTGGATTTTTTTCCCCTCTTCAAAATTGCCAGTAACTTAAAGCAATTTTCCCTCTACTCAGAGAAGATATGTGCAATGTGATCACTCAGATCACTGTTGCATAAAATGGTCAGACCACTGGGCAGCCTTCTATGAGCTGAGAGGAGAACCAGGAGGAACCACCATTCTGCTGAAAATGAAGGCTGCTGCTGGAAAGCTCTCCATGTCCCTGACTCCCCCATCATTTCTGCTGTGCTTCCCTCAGCAAAAGGGCAAGGCCCTTCTCCCCCAACCTCCTCCAGTGAAAAATCCACACACATTTTCAGGTCAACTTTTTCCTGCTACCAAATGTCTTTCAGCCTGCATATGCTCCACCTTTTAAATACCTAGAACTTCCACCCCATGGGGCTCCACCCCAAACCCACTGACTTTTCCCTCAGAAACGCTGCCATGAGTTCAAGCCTTTCATTACTGTCAGTAAAGGCAAGACTGAGATAAGCTAATAGGTCAAGAAGAGCTGAGGACACAGACCTCCCTAGAATTCTCTTTATAATGAACTAGAAGTTAGCCACAATGAAACCAGAACAGCCAGTCAGACGGTGGGGCTGCTGCCTGGTGGCAAACTCACAGGTGCCAGCAGTAAGAATGAATGCAACATCCTCTTTGGTCCACCCCACCAACTTCAGCATCCCTCATGCAAAAAGGTGCCAGTAGGGAAGAGAATCAAGGGAGTGGATCATGTTCCAGCACTGCCATCCTCCAGTGCCACACAATTAGTTGCAAGCACTTTCCTCTGCAAGGCTCTCTTACGTTTCAGCTGCCTCTACACACTTGAGTTTCCTGCCTGCCTTGAAACACATTCACCAGCATTTAGCTTTCAAGACAAGTGAGGTGCCAGACTGGAGTGTTCTTTCACTTATCTTTCTCTGACCTAATATCTGGGCCTTGCTATTCTCATCCACAAATGACTGGTACTAGAGAGGCAGCATCAGTCTTCCCTACCACGCATGGCACCACTGGCCAAGAAAACACTATAGCTACAAAGCTCATGTCAGGAATAAGTGGGAGTAAAGGGTTGTCTTTCAGGAAAAAAAATAGAAAAAAGAAAGAAGAGTGAATCCTGAAATGGTTAGCACAGTACTTTTGATCCATAGGACTTCCTTGTACCTTCCTCTCCAAAGCATTACACTACCTATCCTTGCAAAAACAGCCAGTGCCTTTGATTCATTTTTGAATACTAATCTTCCAGTCAGCAGCAGGGTTTTATCCTGTTTAACTGAAAAATGTCAGTCAAGCAGGTTCACCCTACCTAATGAAACCATTGTCACATACATAGTTTCAGAGAATACCTGCAGTCCACACTTAAGACTAAAGCAGGACTTAGCGTTCCTCATAGCCTTTCAGTGTCCCTACATTTTCTCACTGTAATTTAAATCAGCAAAGTTCTTGTGAAATGCAGCAAGCCCCAACCCTTCAAATGGATTCCTCTATCCTCTTAACCACAGAGTGTCTGAAAAGGTTTTCCCATATTAAGAAAGGGGACAAAGAGGAATGCTCAGGAACACCCCCACATGGCTATTAGAGGCAGGACAGAAACAATTGCAGGGATAACCAGCAAAGCCAGAGCTCATCTTCACAAAGCCAATAATTGTGTCCGTAAGGCCAGCAATTTCAAAGGCAGCCTGCATGAAAATCACTATGAAATGAAAACATGAAACTCGTGCCTCTGTGGTGTAAAGCAAAGCTATGCTGTATCCACAGTGAGAAAATTAAATCAATACTGTTCGGGGGCAATACTGGGAAGCCACTAACCAAACGAGCAGCAATGTGAACCCATTGATTCTGTACACCTATACTTCCACACTCCTTTCCTTCACCTTCTGAAACATTTCTGTCACCCTGCATAATGTAAAACTGGAGACTATAACTCCTAATTAATACTTCCCAAAAACCCGAAGTCAAAGTCAGACAATTACAAGGACCCTTGGTAGCATTAAATGTTTGTCAAAATACATTAGGAACAAAAAGTATTTTTTAAGTTATTCTGCTTTTTGTATTATCAGGCTGTACACTTAAGTTATGACAACCTCAGGCAGCTCAGGAAGGCTACCTGGATGGGTTTGTGACACTGCCTGATTGAAAACTGCTGCTGCCGAGCACACGGGAGTGCAGACAAAGCACATCGCTAATCGGGGACAAAACCAGGCAAAATGAATGCCTGGGCTTATTTTAATGTGCATCCAGAGACTAAAAAGCCTGCCAACCACTGGAGACTCGCATGTCCCTGTCTTCCTTCCAGCCAGGTGAAAGGCTTCTGGGGGCACACTTACCTTCCTCTCCCTCCCCCCACTGCTCCCCTGGTCGCAGGGTGAAAACCGGGGCAGGATTAGAAAAGGACTCGGGGATAAACACATCGGTAAAACAATAAATACCAGCTAGACAGCTCGGAGGGTCAGCAGATGTTTAGCAAGATTACAAGTTCAAAGACCCCAGCAGCAGCAAGTACTGACAGATAAAATGCATTGCTCCTTCTGAAAAGTGTATGCAAGTTGCACATATATGTTGTACACAGATACAGTTTTTCATACAAAACTTCAACTTTTTTTTTTTAAAGTCCTGGAACATGAAAGCACCTTACTACTGCTTTCCAATGGCAGAGTGCATCCCCAGAGTGCTGACAAGGAGACCTGGTACCAGCGGCTTACAAAGGGATTTGCTTAGCAAGTCAGAGATTCAGGAGTTTTGGCAGAAGCAGGGGGGGTAGCAAGGGGCTGCACAGGAACCCCCCAGCTTCCCAGCAGCATCTCAGGGGAAGCCCTGAGCAATCACTAAGGCCACTTCTTGGCCTTGCTCCCTGCTCCCTCCCCTCCTGGTGGAGAGCAGCAGCACCTCTGGACACTAGGACCCTCTCTTTGGGGCTGCACACCACCCCCAGCTGGCGTGGGTCCTACCCCACAGCCTCCACCAGCAGGGCCCCTTGGCCCTGCGGCCACTCCTGACCCCAAGGCTTTCCTTTGATGACCCTCAAGGAGCCATTCTCCTTCCCCCACACCTTGCAGCTCAGCCCCCTTGGTGATCCCACTGCTGAGGCTCTCAGAGACCCAGCAGAGGAGACACAGGTCCCTAATGCTTCTTTTAGACCCCAGTCCAGGGCCTATTACCTTGACCAAGAGGCCATTAAATTGCTAACACAGTTTTTAGGCCAGGCAGACAGGAAAAATGGTTTGCAGAAGATTCTTTATATTGCAGACTGAATGCCTTGAAGCCATCACAAACCCCCAAAGTGCCCCAGCAGGCAAAAAATTGTAGGGAGAACATGGCTGCTGTCCTTCAGCAAGTGAAGAGGTCAGACTGCATTTAAATAGTCAAGCAGCACCTACAGAGGTACTCTAGAAACAACACAGCCTTAGCAAAAGGTGGCTCAAGGTCTACACGGCTTCCCCCTCTCCTCCAGAATAATCAGATTTTAAACATACCCTTCAGAGAAATGGTCCAGTCATTAACAGTAACTGTTTCTTATGTGCATCAGTAAAAGATGTAGTGCTACAGAGACTAAATGGGACTTACAGAAAAGAAGCCATAAATCTTTGTCAGCCTCTCAGAAATGAGCACTTAATACAACTAGCTTGGAGTACTTCACTTCTCACTCAGCCGAGGTACCAATTATGGCACCACTATGATATATTTTAATCACTGTTGTGTTAATGGCTCCCACGATTTATTTTATCCCCTCTCTGCACTAATGACCTGTGCTCAAAGTCTCATGATTCAAATACTTCCCCCTTCCAGCTGAATAAAGCAATCTTTTGGATTCTGACCTATGATACTGCTGACCTATTCAAAGACATATGAAAGGACTTCAGACACTGGGACCTACAGAAAGTTTGGGTCGAAGTACAGTTACATTACAGCAGTCATCTGTTTCCCTTTTCTTGCCCCTAATTCCAATCCTGTGTTCCCTTGCTTTTCCTCCACCTCACCCCCTAGAGCTTTTATTTCCTTATCAGCATTTCAATCCTTTCTTTTCATGTTGTAAAAGTCAGTGTAAAACCAACACACTGCTAAGGGCCACAAATAGACAGCTGCCCACTAAGTCTCCCTCACCACGCCTTGAGTTAGTAGTTGGGATTAATTTAACAAGCAGTTTTACAATCTCAAAAGGGCACACACGTTCCGTGGTAGCAAGAGGCCTCCTCACTTCAACAGAACTTGGCTCACCAAAACAGAGATATCCTGCGTCCCTACATCCTGCACGTGACAGAAACACATCACTTGGAGATAACTCTCCCAAAGCAAGGCGATCAGTCACAGTGTGCAAAGTGATTCAGGTAGCCTGGGTTCCTCCAGACAGGATCAAGGGTCACCCAGCAATGCTAAAAATGAGTAAATCAAAACATCCTCAAGAAATTTCTCCTGTCCTACCTAAGCCAGGGAACTTGCTGCCACAAGAGGGTGATGAAGCCAATTCACAAAAGCAGCAGGTGTTTATATCCCAGTCTCTAATCCTCAGGATCTCACAAAATCCTTCTGACCAGGTTCTCCTGGAACCATTTATCAGATAATCTGGCAAATCTCTTTGCTGCTCAGGATCTAAGGAAATGAGAGAAGAAAGTCATACACACAAGAACTCTCACATTTGTTCCAACAGCAAGTCAGTAGCGTGGAAGCAAATGGATTCTAACTAGTCTTTGCCATCATCCCCAGAAACTTATGACAGAAGTCATCCAAGCAAGAGCATATCAGAGACAACTTCTCCTCTATATTAATGACTAAAAATAAATAAAAGCTTGTTTGTTTATCTCTCCTCCCTCATTCCCATCCCATCACCTACCTACATTCCTTCTTAATTAGTTCTACGGGTTTTTTTTAATATCCTTCCTGCTATCTATCAAGAACATGTGAATTTAAAGCAAAAGTGACTTTCAAAACTTTTTTTTCTTCATGAAGAGGCAGGGGGTTCAAGGCACAGCACATCCCATATAAGTCTTTGGAACACCTGGCTAAACTCAAAAGCTTCAAGGAAAATTCCCTAATAAATATCCCCTCTGCTCCCTCTGCATGAGAGCAGGTCTCTTGATAGTGTCATGGTTTAATCCCAGACAGCAACCAAGCCCCACACAGCTGCTCATGCACTTCCTCCCAAGTGGGAAGGGGGAAAGAATTGGAAGGGTAAAAGTGGGAAGACTCGTAGATTGAGATAAAGTCACTTTAATAAGCAAACCAAAACCTGTGCACATAAGCAAAGCAAAACAAGGAATTCATTCACTGCTTCCCATGGGCGGGCAACTGTTCAGCCATACCCAGGTAAGCAGGGCTCCATCATGCACAATGGTTACTTGGGAGGACAAACACTTCCACTCTAAAAGTGTCTCCGCCCTTCCTTCTTCCCCCAGCTCTGAATGCTAAGCAAGATGCCATAGGGGATGAAAGATCCCTTGGGTCAGCTGTGCTGGCTTTGTCCCCTACTCCCAGCTCTTCGTGCACCCCCAGCCTCCTCGTCGGCAGGGTGGGGTGAGAGGCAGAAGAGGCCTTGACCCTGTGCAAGCGCTGCTCAGCTGGGACCAAAATATCCCTGAATTATCCACACCGTCTCCAGCACACATCCATACCAGCTACTGCGAAGCAAACTACCTCTACCCCAGTCAAAACCAGCACACATACCCAAAAGACCCTAACTGTCCTCCATGAGTGGCAAAATCTCCCTCAGAACTGGTTTTATCTTTCGCAGAGCATTCGACACTGCTGTGACAGCATTACCTCCTGGAATCTGAAGCCCTGAAGAGCTTTGGTTATGAAGCACCACCATATTCTGCATGAACAGGGGCCAATTTCAGGGCTGGATCGTGGCAGTGGCTGAGTAGGGAATGGTCCAATGAAACACAGCAACACATTTCATGGGGGATTTCCTTTTTACTTTCTGCCTACAAACTCTGTGCCATATGGAGAGCTGGCAAAAGGGAGAGGACAGATGTCTGGAGACATTATAGTTACTATGTTAACTGCATGTGAGTTTATTCATCAAAAGGTGATCACCCTTTGTTCTGTTAAGAATTTAACTTTCTTTGCAGCTTTGAGAGGTTGACAGCAAATCACTATTACACAGTTGTCAAAAAGCACCAGGTGATTTGCAGCCTGATTAAAAGGCATGGTTCTTGACCTGAAATACTAAACATTAGGCAAAACCTAGAAAAGCAGAACTAGGAGGTTAGAGCAGCAGAAAAGGAGATGAATGGAAGCCCTCTCAGCAGCTATGCAGCTTCAGTGCATGTTTGCACACTCAGGTGGAACAGTGGACCAAGCTGGATGTTACAGGGGTGCACAGCTATATGAGCAAAAAAGTGCTGCTACACCAAGAGAAGCTTCTTTTTCTGCATTCAGACAAAGGGGAAATTTGCAGCACTTGAACAGGAACCACAAAAACACACTCCCTCTCTTTAAAGCGGGGATTTGCATGTGCATGCTATAATAAGAAAACAAAAAACCCACCGGAGAAAACTATTTACTTTCCACAGGAGAGACCAAGCCCCCATGAGATGTCCTTTGATTCAACCTGGAGTCCATTTCCTGTGGACTGGGAAGAGCATTAAATGCCCATGTGGTTCTTGGAAATAAGAGAACAAAATAATTTAGAAAATCCTTTCCAACATTAAATCTGCTTCTGGAGTCTCCATCCTGTAAGCAGCACTTCCTGTGAGGGAGTAGCCATTGGCAGTACAAATCTGCAGTCTCACGAGCTGAAGATGGAAGTTTAAGTGAGAATTCAGCTCAGAGATGAGCACAAAGCCCAAGACTTATCACACTGTTTAAAGGCATATAAGAGAGAGAAAAAATGAAGTCAGCTTCACCCCAGCATCATCTTCACCTGAGCACTGGATGGACTGCAATAGTGAAATCATAGGGATTTGGTCTCTGGGAGGAGGAAGAAGTCAACTATCCCTTTTCCCTGAGAAGGCAGGTTTCCAGAAAGAACTTTGCAACACTACTTAACAACAGAGAAATCTCAGAAAATATATGATTGAGTAGATTAGCAAAAGGGGAGGGGAGCTGGTAGCATTTTCCTCAGATTGGCCACCAACACACCTACAATTTAGACAAGCTGAATCGATGGGACAAGGCCAGCTGTATGGTGTTCAACAAGAGCAAGCGCCAGGTACTGCACTTGAGTTACGACCACCCATTGCAGCGCTACAGGCTGGGGGAGAGAGGCTGGAAAGCTGCCCCGTGGAAAAGGACCCACAAGGTGCTGGTCAACAGCAGCTGAACATGAGCCAGCTGTGCCCAGGTGGTCAAGAAGGCCAATGGCATCCTGGCTTGCATCAGCAATAGTGTGGCCAGCAGGACCAAGGCACGGATTGTCCCTCTGTACTTGGCACTGGTGAGGCTGCACCTCAAATCCTGAGTTCAGTTTTGGGCCCCTCATTTCACTGAGGTTCTGGAGCTTATCCAGAGAAGGGCAACAAAGCTGATGAAGGGTCTAGAGGGTAAGTCCTATGAAGAGCAGCTGAGGGAGCTGGGGTTGTTTAGCCTGGGGAAAAGGAGGCTGAGGAGAGACCTTACTACTCTCTACAAATGCCCGAAAGAAGGTGGTAGCCAGGTAGGGGTTGGTCTCTCCTCCCAGGTAAGAAATTATAGGATGATAGGAAATGGCCTCAGGTTGCATCAGGGGAAGTTTTAGAGTGGATATTTAGAAAAATTTCTTCACTGAAATGGTTGTTGAGCATTAGAACAGATTGCCCAGGAAAGTGGAGGAGCCACCAGTCCTTTATTGAGGTGTTTAAAAAGATGTGTAGATGTGGCTCCTCAGGACATGGTTTAGTGGTGGACTTGGAAGTGCTAGGCTTATGGCTGAACTCCATCTTTTATGTATTCTCCAGCCTAACTGATTCCATGACTCTATGCAAAGAGGCTTCTCCTCAGCACAGCACACATACCCACTACTTCCTCCCAGCTGCTGTTAAAGGGTTATCAACTTTTACCTAGTCCATGGCTGAAGAAGACAGTGCAACAAAAAGGCTGCCTCTGTAGAAACAGCCTTCATTAAGTCAGACAGGTAGGAGGATGCCAAAAAAAGATATGTCAGACAGGCAGGAAGACATACACACACAAAAAAAAGATAAAAAGATGAAACAGTCATTCTTTATGTAAGAACGAATGTGTCTTGGCACTTAGTATAATGTAGGAATGATTGCTCCCTTCCTTGGAAGAGTTTATCATTTACAATGGAAGGGGAAAACACCTTTAAACCATGTTCAGGGAAATGGGAGCTGTACAGTTTAAAAGATAAAAAAATATCATTTGCCAGTCTATCATCTATTTCTACTGGCACTTGATGAAATCTTACCTGCCTGCCTGTTTTGTTTGGGTTTTTTTACCAAAATTCAGGTCAGTCACTGTCCCTCATTCGCAGTGCCACCGCCACTCTGAAAATACACATCAAAGCATCAGCTGAAAAAGGGAGCTGCCAGACACCCCTGCAACACAGGTCAGGCACACAAACATTTTTTATTTTTTTTTTGCCTGTGTAGAAGGCCACGCTTATTCCCCCCAGAACGCAAACCCCAGCCACCTGCGAGTTGGCAGAGAGAGAGGGCAACCAAAAGGTGCCATCCCACGGTGTCACCAGAGCTGCTCCCAGCACGGAGGTGGGCAAGAACGGGTCGCGTCCCGCAGGAGCTCCCTTCACCAGGCGGCAAGGATGGCCAACAACACTGGCACCACTCCCTGCTCTCCCCTCCCGCCTGCCAGCCCACACAGCCCAAAACACACCCGATCTTCCCAGGGCCCTTCACACAAGGGGGCTGTTAAATAGGTGATTCTCTGAAGGAGAGAACTTGGGAGCAAAACAGAAACTATGATAATGAACTGACTGTTCACAAGGGCTTTATCTCCGCAGGGGAGGGATTTGTTGGTTTTAAATTCTCAGCCAGTAGATGATGAAACCCCTCTCCCCGGGGTTTGCTGACCGACAGTAAACAGCGTGCATGTACATCTCTCTTCTTTTTTTTAAGCTCCTCTTATTTTAACACAAGTTTAAAGGAAGCCAACGTAGACTGCACTTAATGCAGAAATAACAGAGTAACAAATGCAAGACCAAACTTCATTACTTTTCTTGCCTGCTGCAACGCCTCCACTCACCTGCTTATAACATACGCACAGAGAAGCATGAACATGGAAGAACAAAAAAAAAAATCGCAATGTCAGAAGGCAGGTTTCAAGAGCTGGAACCTCCACGCTTGACACTGAGCCAAAATAAAAAATTAAAAAATAAAAAGGGCAAATGCTGCCTATGTTATCTTGATTCTCTGTGCTTTCTCCATAGTGCTATCATCCCTTAATGCACTTGAATTGCTTTTGGTTTGCAGACCATTGCTCTCTAGTATTACTGTTCTTTGCCTGAAAAAATAGGATTTTTTTTTTTAAGGGAGAAAAAATACACTGTCCTCTCTTAAGGACTGACTGGATTATTTTTAAGGTTTTCCAAGTGTGGAGAAGGCGAGATGCCTCCCCTTACCAGAATGCTGATTTTTTGGGGGTTTTTTGTTCACTCCATAGCTCAGAGACAAAATCTGAAGCTGCGATTCGCATGCAGTAATGGAACTGAGGGAGCTGAGATTTCAAGGAAGATACCAAATATGGAGAGTTTCACAGTGAAACTGCTGGAAAAGGCAATTCTGAACAGTGGCTTTCAGCAGCTTGTGCTACCAGCGGACGCTGCTCACATATGGGAAGGCACAACACCTTTACCCCAGTCACCCATCCTCTCAGAAGCACAGGATGAGGGAAGACTCTGAGCTTCTGCAACAAAGCTGGAAGAATCCTTTGCTCGCTTAAGCCACTCATTAAACTCTGCTCAAGGTCAAAACAGCCAAATACACCCAAGTACCACAAAACTGCCTTAGACAGACAAGGATTTAGCCTTAGCAGACATTCTTTCATCATTTTCAAGTGTTGTGCTATGGCCTCATCCAAACTGCACTCAGCCACAACAGAGAAGTACTCGTGGATATTAATGAATGGGGAACTGATGCCTAGCTGCAAACACAAAACATTATCTTGGACATCATAGGTTTCCTTAATTAGAATAATAAATTTTAACATTAAAAGCCCTATTTGCAGAGACCAAATTGCTTCTACTATGACTGAAGGAAAACTGTGGAAACCAGGACAAAACAGAAATGGCCTGCAAGCAGAAGAGCAATGCTGCCTGTGACAGCAACTTGCTCATAAACCCAGCATTAGAACTTCACCTGTCCCAAATACCCTGTTCTGCAACGAGGTAACTTATATCATATTCCTTGGTGAATCAACCAACACACCTAATTCCATGGTAAGCAAGACATCATTTGTTCCCTTGTGAGATCTCTCTCAGCCTGGGAGACTGAGATTGCTGGGACGACAGCAAACGTGTGCCACAAACCACGGTGTACCAGCACAGGTTCTCACGGTAATCTGCCCATGAATGAGGCACCGATCTAGCTGCAGGTACAGCCTCTGCAAGAAAGGACACTCTAGATTTCTGAATCAAGAACTGCCATCAGCAAGGGTGGTGTAAATCCTAAACCAATCCCCTTCCCTGAAATTCTGTCTCCTTCCCTAGCTTACTTTGGTTACCTGAAAGAGAAGCAGACAGCTCTACTGTATCTGGCCATCAGTCTGCTGCAATCTATGTGTATTACTACTAACAGAAGTGCCTTGTAAAAATATTATAGTATCACAAACATAAAAAACCCCCCAAAGATCTAAATAACAGCCACACAACTTTATCCTTTGTTTAAAAAAAAAAAAAACCAAAACCAAAACACAAACCTAAAAAAAACATACAGTGTAATATCACATTTCAAAGTCACTTGGGAGTGAAGATGAGTATTCGAAGCAGGCACACACTGCTGCCTTATGTCCTGTGCATCCAAAAGGTTTGCATTTTGCTGCAAGTAACCACGGGACCAAAAGGAGCCCTGGGCAACCAGTGAACAAAGCACCTTCATTACAGCACTGAAGTTTCATCATCAAAGATCAGGGGAGAAAAGACCAACCACCCAACCCCAAAGAAGCAAGCAAGCAAGCAACCAACCAACCACAAAACCTCCAGAAAATACAAGATTATTTGTAGGATGTACAGGGATAAGAGCCAGAGAAGCAAGACCGCAGGACTGCCCATCCTCAGGCATGCTGCTGGCACAGGGAATGTTGGAAGCCTAATGCTAATGTGAGAAGAGGAAAAGGATTCCTTGGCAGGGTTCTGTCCAAATATATGTGAGTTATAAGAACATATTCTTGAGTACAAGAAAGGGTAGGAATAACAGCAATGCTTATGGACTACTTAAAACCCAGGCTACAGGAATCCAGAGAGAAGCAGCTTGGAAAATAAAAGAATTGTGACATGCTGGAAGCTAGAATGAGTTAACTAGTCTCGCCCAGCTGTAAAAACCAGTAATAGCCAAATCCAAAGTGCTAGGCGAATAATTCTCCATCAGTTACATATTATAAAACAAGGCACCAAGGCACACAATGGTTTTGAAGGTGGAAACACAGAAAAAGTTAAGGGACTGGTGGCAGAACACAGAGGAAATCACTGGCTATCAACTAATCCACTAGATTACAGCTCCTCTTACTCCACGGACGTCTTGCTTTGAGTTTATTCCTTGTTCAGATTACTTTCCAATATTTCTGCTCCATTTTTAAGCCCCTCACAACACACACACACTGCCAAGAGCCTATCGATTTCAACAAAATGGTACGTAAAGCAGGAGGGGAAGGTCAGTGCCAGAGCCTCAGCTTTTGGAACCTTCCAGGTGGAAGCACAACTACACCAAATTTCTCCCTGCTTGTGCCAGGCAGGTTGTTAAAAGCCGTGTGTTTGTACCATGTTATAAGGCCCCTCTGAGAGGGGGAAAGACAGGTCAACAGGATCGTTTAATGTGGACTCAGCAGCTACAGAAGAGAGCAACCCTGCTGGAAATGGGCCATTGTTGGGAGCCGAGTTACGGTCACCATTATTTCAGTCCCCAGAAAGCTCGGCAGGCCAGAATACAAATTAAAGATTATAAATAGCACCAAGCAAGGGGTTTTGTTACCATGCCTGAGGCAGCACTGTGCTGACCTGCATTTAGGTTTCACCACAAATCTGAAATTCGGCTCAAGCCCCCAAGAAAAGTTCAGGGAAGTGTCAGCACCACCCCAATGATGGTTGTGACTTGGGATAATCTGCTTGCTTTTCTCTCACGGTGCCAGCACCGTATTTACAACTTCAACTTGAAGCCAGATGTAAATTAATGGTTTTGTACAGTCTTAACTCCTGATGTTCACAGAAAGCATTCAGAGGAGCAAATCAGAGTTCTCCAAAGAAGGAGAGAGGGCACAAAAGCCCAAATCCATAAGCACATTCAGGCTTCAAGCTCTCTTCCTACAAGTTAAGCTTCACATCCAATTGAAGTGCTTGACGTATCCCCCCAAAAGTAAAGCTTTCTTCCTACCCTGCTTGGTGATGCGAAGTTGCGTGGAGTGGGACAGGCAAGGCAAGGAGCTGGGATTTGGGAGCCTCTGTTCTGCTTATGCCTCTGCAACTCATCTGTGATGTGTCCTTGTCCGGCTTCCCTGACAGACTTGTGCTAAAGCTTGCATTTGGTTTAATGTCACTTTTCCAAAGGAGAGTATGTTCAAGTTTACTTATAAGCCTCAAATTGACTTCCTGATCCTTCAGAAAAGTACTTGGAACCATCAAGAGAGACTTTGTTGACCATGACTGAAAGAACTTTATTTTATTTTTGGGTTTTCCAGTCGCAAACCAGAGTGTTTTCCCTGGAATAATTTTAGCTGGATGAAGATTTCAATCCTGGCTCTGCACCCCATTGCCCTAGGTGGTATAACATCAAGTAGCCAGAATCTTCAATCTCAAAGAGCTCACGATTTCTACAGAAAACAGCTGATGGCAGGACACCAAATAAACCCTGGGGACTAATCCTGCTCTCACGTGAGAGGTCATCAGAATAATGGATCGTTTTCATGACCAGGCTCTTCACAGTCCTGACCATTTCAAGCATGACAAGCATCAATATAGCAGCTTTGAATTCATGGTCATGAACCCACCAGTTTCCAGCAAGAGCAAGAGGGCTAAAGCCTTATCAGTTTAAAGGTAAGACAAATGCTAAAAACAGACCTCTTAATGCAGTGCTTTCCAGATCAGAGTGGAAAGATTCTGCTTTTTGATATTCCCCTCCAGAGTTTTTTCAGAAGATCTGTGAAAAGTGACTGGTCTGAACAAAAGAATCCTTCACCATTATCTAGAAGCCTTTAGAAAAGGCTGATGTTAAATGTCACATTTTATGCTGCTATCTCACAGGCCTCAAGGAAGAACAGAGCTTATGTCAAAGTCGGTATTTGTTTTCCCTTCTGTAGAGATGCACACTTCACTGGGAAAGCTTCTCCCAGAAAGATACATTTCTTAGGCGAGATAGCGATATGAAAAGCAGAATGTTTTGAAGATCCCTCTCCCCCTTTTAATTACAGAGCTTCAACATATAACTTGGGGTAATAAAACCAGATTATTCCACCAATATCCAAGCTGATCTGGGTTTAGCACTCAATAGCTCTTCCCCAAAACCCACAGGATTCAGAAAATCAAGTTGCTGAATGCAAGCAAAGGCTGCAGAATCTGGCTCAAAGTGAATCTGCAGAAATAGCAGCCTGTCATCTCTACAGAAATCATTTGATGATAACACCACCCATCACTGCTGTCCTGCTCAAAATGGCCAATCTCTGCTTAATGACACCGATGCTCTGGGAGACATCTCTACTGAGCAGGGATTCAAAACTTGCCAGTTCTCTGGTGCTGCCACCTTCGCCTTCCCCACCACCTCCAAGGAGTCGGCAGGTACTCCACACAGCTGGCCCTGTACCTGCCCTCTCCTACTGCTGCCTTTCCACCTAGGCTGCTGATGTCTGTCTAACCTTGCCGACAGGCCCCGTGACTAATCTACTGGTTTGCAAACACAACCAGACTTACAGCTCTTCCCACAGGCATTTACCAGCATATTTTAGGAAATGGTTTGTACAGATGGCAGCAGGTTGCTGGAAAACCGTTTAATCCTCCTCCATGTGCTTTGGAGAGAGCATTATTCTTAGAGCTGGCAGCACTGCCTTGATCTGTTGTACCAAACTACAGATGTATCAGCCTTGGTATTATTAGACAGCGGCAGTTTGCTCCAAGGGGGAAAAAAAACCCCAAAACAAAAAACCCTACAACAAACCAGAGCCAAGGCACTTTTACTAAGCATTGGTCAGTACGAGCGTGCACCTCCCAAGCAGGAATGCCAGAAAAGCCCTGGGATTACACCACAGTGTCAAGGGTTGGTCTGCAGTGATTGGTTCCAGACACACTTCCACAGACAGCAAGGAACACAAAGGATGCTCGAGGATGCTCGTGGTCACATGGCTACAGCCTGTGACTGCTTGCAATTAAAACTGTTACTGTTCATCTAGGGGCAAGCCCCAATCTGACATCACCCCAGCTGGCTTGGGGACAAGGCACGCCTCCTCTGCTCCCCAAACCACCCAAAATCCACACGAAGGCCATCAGCTGGACATCTGTGAGGAACTGGACCCCACCCTGCAGCAGGAGCATGCACAGATTTCCAAAGTCCAATTATTTTCCTTGGCTCAGACAACATGCCACAACATGGCTTGTGATATTTTCCCTCCCTAGGGATGTGTCTCAGCACTTCAAACCAGCAGGAGCTAATAGCAAAATATTGGTGCCCATTCAAAACTATACTGCAGCTCTTTTTCCCCTGGGGATTCACTACCACTGTCCAAATCTACAAAATGCCCCATAACCAAACCAAAAAAACAATAAATCTCCTCCCAAGGAGGACATTCACCTACAAAGCATCCTTCAACATCCTGAATTCAGAGACACAGAGTAAGCATTGGAGATACTTCAAACTCACTTAACCCACTTTAAAAAAGTACAGCCTGTTCAACACTGAAAAAAACCACATTTCTTTCAAGAGGATCCTCAAGTCATCTGTCTGAGATGCTACACCTGGGCCGAGCCACCTGCAGCAGTCTGCCATGAAAAGATGAGAGGATCAGAAAGCAACAGCATAAGGAAGCAGTTATGACAGAACAAAATGTCGTGGCACAAACCGTGGACATGTCTTAATTGCCATCTGGAAACAGCACATTAAATTTTTTCTTTAATTTCACCAAGCAGCCTTCCTGCCCTAGAAGTCAGAGGGCCCAGCATAGCCAACAACATGCACTGGGCACTCAGATGACACACACCCTCTAGCTAGAGAAGTGCCTGTGTATGAGAGCACATCTGGCTCAGCTTCTTTCTTATGGATTTCAGCCAAAAATATTTCTGCAAATTTCAATGCAATTACAGAAAAAAAAATTCTAAAAAAAGAGAAGAGGGGGAAATGGAGCAAAAGCTACATTAAAAGCATCGTGTTGGAAGACAGGTTTTTTGTCTCCAGTCAGACCCATCCTTTTCACTACTCGTGTCTGGTGGAGCATCCAGTGACGGCAGAGGATTTAGGATAGGGCCTATATATTGAAGTGATTTTGTCAGCTTTTAAAGTGAAAAAAAAATGCACATAACTTGTTTCAATTTCTAAGCTTTAAATAAGATAAACCATACTTCCAAAAATGCAGGAGCCTCAAGGCACAGACATATTTCTGTCAAAAGTGCAACTAACACGTCTGCATACCTGCAGGATGCTTAATCAACCTGACTCAAGTGCCAGAAATTGTGACAAGGGAGTCTTGTCCCACCACAGCTTCACTGCTGTTGCTGCCATGATAGACTTGATGAAAAGTAGGTCTCACACTGCAATTATAATTGCAATTTACAGTACTAGTATGTTTGTACTTCACAGACTTTCAATACACTTTAAGCTGATACAGAATAAATCTTCCTAACTAACCCCACCTTTAAATGTGTTTAAGTGATGGAGAAGCCTCATTTTCGATTACTTTTTGTGGAGATACCAGTCCTGACAGGCATGCAGCCACAAACTGAAGGTGTCAGGGGCTTGGTCTGCTCTGAAGGCAAAGACATCAGATCCTCTCCTGAAGTGCCTGCAGCCACTGCCATTTTCTGCTCAGAGCTCACCTTTATGTGATGGTCCAAGGGCTACAATGCCCTTGGGACCGGCTTGCAGGTAGAAATGGCAACCCCAGCCAGTTGACACCAAGAAGATAAAAAGAAAGGGGATCTTCTTTATAACCCATACAACAAACTCACAAAAATTCATGTTAAAAAAAATAGAAGAAATGAAAAAACTCAGGCTGGTTCCTGGATTACCTAGGCAGCATTCAGGAAGCTGCTTCAGGTACCTTAGTGATACATCATTTGGAGCTAATTATCTTCTGCAATTTCCTGCCTTCTTAGTGTTAAAAAGCATTTCACTTTGGGCTAAGAATGTGACATTGTACTGGAGATGTCAGTCTCCCTGCTGTTCAGTCAGTGGTGACAGATTTTATATATATATACCACCTCGTACCCCTGCTCACACACAGTACCTCAGGCTCAGCTCTCCTGCAGCAACACCTATTTTTTAGTGGAAGATTCTTGCATTTTTCTGTTGTCAGTATTTGATGCACAGCCAGGTCACAAAGATTAATCTGATAATTTGATTTTCATGATTGATTATCTCCTGATAAGCAGCTTTTTACTCCACCTTTCAAGAAGGCAATTATTGCCCAGCCCTGCCCTTAATTCATCACATCAAATTTGATCTCTTTTGTCAAACTCTGACAAATTGAGAGTAAAGTCAGAAATGAGCACTGCCTTGCTGCACATCAGCTAAGCTTAGGGACAGCAGAGATGGAGAACTGACAGTCTGTCTTGAAATTAGCTCCAGAGTCAGCCCATGGCCACAGGAAGACATCTCATGCTACAAGGAGAGAAGCTCACATTAGCTGGTTGTCCTGACTCCTTTCTCTTGGCACTGGTGAAAGGATGATGAGAAGAAACAAATGCAGCCACCTGCTCTCTAAAAACAGAAAGTCCTCTTCTTCCTCTTTCCCCTCCCTGCTTCAGAGCCTAAAGGGATGCTGCTTCCAATACCACCTCGCTGTGCTGTGCCTTCAAAGTGCCACTGAACCCTCACTCTGGTGACAAAAGAAGAAACTGCCAGCAGGGATTATAGCACAGACAGCAGTGGCCACAAACAACCTAATTTTCCCCAGAGGCAGGCTGTGTACGCTTTTTGTTGTTCAGAGCCATCTGCAAGGAACTGGATATTTGCAAATAAAAGGAGATTAGGACAAGACATTAATCCAGCATCTGCTGCTCATTCATGCTGTCCCCTGAAAGAGAGCCCAGATACAGCATTTAAGTCATAACACTCAGTTCTGAGCTGCTGGTAAATAAATATTTAAAAAAAAAAAAAGGATGATGGAAATTAATAGACACACCAAGTTTTGGTATTACTTTTTATACCAACTAAGCCCTAGGACAGCAGAACGTGTGGAGCTGTTAAGAAAACAAAGTGAGATTCCCTTTGGGGAAGGGCAGCTTTCCCTTGGCTATGCCCACCCATGCACCAAGCCTGGGCAGAGAAGACACAATATGTCTAGGAACAGGGTAGAAGCAGAAATGACAACAGCTTGTCCAGAAACCCTTGTTCTTAGAAAGGCCTCATTTCTTGAAGCCTACCAAAATAACACAACAGGGCTATTGTTCCCAGAGTCGGATGGCAGAGACTCCTGCTACCCTTGGGAACTGTTTCTGCTGCTGGATGGAAGGGTAAAGCAGAAAATGGCATCCACAGCTTTTACAAAAAGCTCTGCTCTGTGCACCACTACACAAGAGAGCACGGGCATCAACCCAGCAAGCTCACTTCTACTTTTTATTTGTTTTCTTCATATTCACAGTAACTATGTGGCTGTCAGTGCTGCTTTTCTGAAAGAGAGAAAAAGGAAAAAAAAAAAAAAACACAAAAAATAATTTAAGCTTGAGGGAAAACATCCAGTACAGAAACACAGATGAAAAGCATTTCATCTCTGCATATTGTCTGTTTTTTCTACCAGCAGCCACTTTTCACAGAGGATTTTGCCTGACAGAGCTGATAACCGCTCACCGCTGCTCAGATTTTGGGTTTGATACCTTTCAGATGTAGCTGGCGCATTTGGCGTTCAAAGGCATCGCACACGTGGCACCACCTGCATCCTATGCCTTGGGAATCCAGAGCACATTTCACATTACAAACACTGACTGTCTACCACTGCCATCTGATGCTTTCTATGCAGCTTTTTTTTTCAGTTTAATTTCATTTACTTTAAGATGGAAAAGAGATGGTTCATTAGAGGCACTTCCCACAACCTACTTAAAAGCACTGATGAGCTGACACACATTTTCACAGGTTCGGGTTTCATCGCTTTACCTCAGGTTGCAGCTTTTTAGCAGATAGCAACAAGTTAGCCCAATAAGAGCTGCCTTTCCATGCCTCTCCCCACCATGCTACCCCTGCCCACAGCACCTCTGCAACCTGGAGTATTTCTGCCTTACTAGTGCAGGAGCATCCTGTGCTCAGCAAACCAAACCCTCCTGCCACCAGCATTCATTTCAGATACACCTGGAAAAAAGAATCAACTTCATTTTCAAGTGAAAAATTCAGATCAAATTTCAGACAAGAGGCCTGGACAATTAGGAAAGACACTCAGGCAGCACCCTCAGAGGAAACATTCCTCAGTAATTTCTGGAAGAGACTTCAAGGGGCTTTAAGAACATGAGTTTCAAATGAGTGGATGAGCTGATAGTTGGTGTTAGTCAGTCCCACCACGGCATACCAGTTAGTTGAAGGGCACAGAGACACAGCCTAATGGGGTGGCCAGCTGGTGACACACCGTGGGGAGACATGCCTGACAGTCATGGGAGCAGCTTGGGAGCAGGAGGTAGCTTACTCCAGCCTCGTGTGGCCATCTCCTCCGAGATGACTACTAAGTGAGCTGGCTGCAGTTCCTGGAAAAACTGCCCTCCACGACACACAACCATTTCTGACCTCCCTCTTCCAGTACTGTGAAGCCAGCCTAAGCATCACTCTCCACCTAAGCAACCTTTTGGCATCCAAGTGGCATTACTGCCACCCTTGTGTTGCCACGCCATTAGTTTAAATCAGTGTTACAGCCAGTTCCCCGATCAATGAAATGCAGAAACATGACTGCAGGAAGGAATTAGCAGCTGTAATCCCATGATTACATAAATCCCTTTGGTCAATCAGTTATTAATGGCTGTTATATTTATTGGGGTTTATAGCAGACCTACAAACCTGAGCCATTAGAACTAGACACCAAAAAGGACACTGTAAAAAAGCTGTTTGATTACTGACTCCTCACAGCAAGTGCTGACAGAATACAAATTTGGCTCGCTCTCCCTCCTGTTAGCAAGCCTGCTAATGAGCTTGCCAATTAAGAGCCAATCTGAAGACCGTGGAGGGGAAGCTGTCAAGAACATGAACTCCCATGCCTCTGAGGAGCAGCTGCAGGACTCGTGTCAAGGGCCACCTTCAGTGCTTCTTGCTGATGCCACCCGCTGACGCCTCTATCTCCCACAACTCATACCCCTCACCCAGGAAATACAAACACTTGTCACACATGCATATTATGGCTTCTAAGGTATGGACATTGAAAACAAACACATGCTGAAGGATAAAAAATCCTCCCCTGCTCCTGATCATTGCAGAGGTTTTACTAGGTCAAATGCTAGAACTACTGTGAAAGTACAAAAACTTTAAAATAATAATAGTAACGAAAAGAGTCACTTATTACACATCATAATGTCTGCCTAATTATTTTGGGATGCATTTTGTATTTTTGCACGTGTGTATTTCTATTTAAGGAATCAAGGACAGCTTAAGCAAGAGAATTTGAGCTCTTAGCTCCCTTTGGATATTTCTGTGCATGTTCCTCCCCTCATAAGCAATTAACTTAACACAGTTAGTGAAAGGAAAGGCAAAAGAATAAATCCTACACCAGTCCAAAGGCTCTGGAAACAAAACTTTATGACTTTCTGTGGCAGGGACATACATGATCCACTTCAGTCACAGCAACAGCACAGTACAACGGGACAGGGTGCAAACCTATAAGGGCTGCCAGCATCTCACATCAGTCAAATCTTTATTTCCAGAACACCCATTTGTCTACCCTGGCCTGTCACTTAAGCAGACAATCTCATTTCAGAACCACTCAATGCTGCATTTCTTTGTACTTTTCTTCCTGCCCAGTCCTTGAGTGGGTAAGTACCAGTGGCATTTCCAACAAAGAGCTGCAACCAACACAGTTTTCCCCCTGAAGTAACCCCTAGTGACTGCTCATAGAAGTTAAATTTTATTGCAACGTTCAAGGGACTGTCAGGAAGCAAACAGGAGCAGGACTCCTGGCCCAGGTTTTCTTCTGGATTTTTCCATCCCCCATTTAAGTCATCACACCACACAATGAGTAACCCTCTGGAAATAACCTTTAGCAGAAAGATCTGTTACCTAAATAAAGAAATGCCATAGTTTCTCTGAAACTGTATCATTCTGCTGAAACTAATTATGAGAAAGCTGGTGCTTAATGAAACTTTGCTTTAATATGACTTATACTATTCATAAGTTTGCTTTGGACAGCATCCAGGTTTTTTAAATTAAATATTAGCAGTCTGTTAGCCTATCAAACAAACCTAAGCATGTCAAGTTAGTATTTTAATAGTGTTTTTTCTTCTCCTCCCAGCCTAGGTTTGGCTTCCTAATTGACTTGCTGCTTTAAAGTCAGTAAACTCAAAAGTCTGAGAAGATGTCACACTTTAATGGTTTAGGAGTGCATGCTTTGTCTGGGTGATTGATGGATCAAATGTGCGCTGAGGAATGCCGCAATGTTTCTTTCATCATTTCTGCTTCTCATGAGGCTGAGAACTGGACTATCACTAAACTTCTTTGCTGCTAGCAACAACAATCAAATTCTCGTTCATTATAAATGTAAAATCCACCTTGGCGTCCCTGAAGGGCTGTTATTGAGCTGACATTACTGTGTGAGCACCGACCAAGGTGTACGTGCGAATTTATCACCTAGGATGCTGCTGAATCCACGCACCAGGCATGCTGGGCTCTCTGTGGCTCATTACACTCCTCTCCTGGTTATTGCCAGCCCCAACCTGTTTGGTGAGTGAGATATGGAAGAGCTGCACAGACACAGCAGTGAAAGGTCCTTCAGAAACACAGGCGATAAATGGGGTAACATTCACAGGTGACTGGCAAAGAAAGACCGAGGCATTAATCGAGGGTTGCGCATCTGACAAAAGGCACAAATTTAGATGGAGAGCCTTTATTAAAGCAGTATTAAATAATTTTCAGAGTGCTTTTCAACTGTAATTATTTACTTTCAGTCCTGCCTAATCAAGTAAAGGACCGCAACATTTCTGATCTCAAGATGAGGGCCGAAAGGTAGAAAAGGCTTCCAAATAGTGTGTGCTCTCCAAAAGTGACTAATACAGACTACACACATATTCACACACCTCTATCAAATTTTCTAGTGCAAGAACAGGTAATTCTGACTGCAGGCCCTGCCAGTGGGATGTGAAAGTCAGGCAGGTTCTCTAAAGCGCTGACATCACATTTATTAAAGGTTTTACATATACAGCTTAGTTAACAAATCCGCTGACGACGCACAAGCCGGAATAAAAGCCTGCTCCCTCTCCAGAGCGGGGCGGCTCTCCCAGATTAAAGGAGAGCAGAAAGGTATTGAAACTCACTGAGGTCAGGTAAGGGGGCTGGCACAAACGTGGATACCATTACAGCAAATCTGCCCAGAGTGTCCCAGAAAGAGAGGACTGCAAGCAATCTCTCAGGATGCGGAGTCCAATGCGGTCAAGCATAAGCAGTCAGAGGAAGAATGGGGCAGGAGGGATCAAGAGCACTGCCTCAGGCCCTGAAATAGTAGAGGATTTGTTAAATCCCAGGGAGCAGCCCTGGCTGCATTTGGCAAAGGAGGATAAAGCAAAGCCCTGGCAGCGCTGGGAAGTCTGGAGGGGGTGGTAGTCCCCTTCCTCTCCCCGTATCTGGGGAACCAACTCAAGGTGACAAGCAGGGCTGAGCAGCCAGGTACCCCAACATTTTTGTGCCCTCTCAAGGAGCCACTGGCCTACAGCTGAGGCACCAGGGGTTTCAGCATGACCCAACTTACACTTCAGTCCCTGCACAGTCTCTATTTCTCATGTTGGTCAGGCATATGTCTTCATTCCTCATCCCCGTAGCTCCTTCAAAGTCCCTTGCAAACTTCAATGGGGTTGCTGGTATTTTAGTCATCCAATAAAATCCTTCCTGCCCTGCCTCAAATTCATTGCAGTAGCTATGTATTTTCTTTTTTCTTCATTTTTTTTTTCTTTCTCTCCCCATACTATCCACACAAAACAAAAAAGGTGCCGTGCTTTATCCAGCCTTGTGATGACTGCATTACGTACCAGCAGCGAGGTGGACTCACAGGCACCAGCTGTGACTTCTCTTCTGCTCTCCACACTTCTAACTTGCACCAACACTCTTGTGTATCTTTGCATTTTGGGCATACCTCTGAGACTGCTCATTTATCTAGAAATCATCCTCACCATAATGACAAGCCAGGAATGCCATTTTTCCTCCCTTGCTCTACAGAGAGGCAGAGAAAATGAGGCAGTGGTAACACTGAATAGGCAGGGACATGCCTCAACTTGGCCTTAGGAAGAGTCAAGCCCGGGGCCACCCAAAAGCACAGCCCCCCCCTCTCATTTGGGGGCTGTGGAGATCAATCCCACCTGTGTCCACACTGCAGCACTGATGACATTTCACTCGACAACCTGCAAGTACAGCAGGGATTCAGCCACATCCAGGCAGAGCTTTGCTGCCTGGCCATGCTCGGGGCCATTTGCAGGACAGTTGTGCTTTCCTTTGTTCCCCATCTCTTTTCTTCAAACCTTCCTGGCGTTGCCTTCCTTCCCCCTCCCGTGCTCTGGCAGGGATGCTGAATGCTGATGAGACAATACTTGATCCATCTTCAAGCACTTATTTTCGGGCAATTAACTTGGCATCATAGAAGCACTTAAGAAACCTGGCTTTCCGGAGTGGGAGACAACTGACTAAAAAGCTAAGCAAAGTAGTAAATTATTGTCAAATGACTAAAAAAGAACAGGAAAGGGGGGAAAAGAAACCAATGCTTTGATAGAAAGTGCTTGCTGCTGTCAGGCCAAATCTGAGATCTGACAAAAAAAGCCAATCTAACACTTTCAGCAACCATTAGTGAGAGTCCAATAGTGCCCACTATCAATTGTGTCTAAAACAATTGAGTTTTGCTATTCAAGGGTGGATGCTTTCTTTTCTGACATCTCCTGATTGTATGTCATCAATTCAGTTTTGGAAAAATTAGCCCAGGCAAAGCATCTATCTATCTATTTAGATAGAGCACATTACTCTAATGCTCCAAAGGCTTACCAGTCACCATGAGGTCTGTCATCACTAACTGTGCCTGCTATAATAATTCTTTTCTATATTCAGAAGCAATTATTTACGCATTATCAACATTTTACTGATTTACCTGGTCTTGAATTTAGTTTGGGGGGGGAGCAGAACTACAAACAATTAATTCAATTTTTCATAAACCAGAAATCTCCAAGTCTTCCTTTGTGGTGTTATTTTCCTGTCCCCAAAAATGACACTTCAAAGATGCATTTGCCTTTCATCCCTCAGATGCCAACATCAGGAATGGGGCATGAAAAAAGCCAGTCTGGCACTGCCTGAGCAGTCCCTCTTGCTGGGCACCTGAGTGTTCCCTCACATTCCCTACTTGGCTTTGGGAACAGTGGGATTTTTTTGTAGATCAGAAGCATGTTGACTTTGCAGACAGGGCTTCAGAATTAAAGTGAATAAATAAATATCAGTCTTCCCATGCATAGTTTACAGCTACCTTCTACATTTTTCAATGGATCTCACTGCAGGCCCCTAGAGCTGAAAGAAGCCTACAGACACCTGCATAATAAGTTGTCCTTTAAGAAAAAAAAAAAGGAAAAAAATATTTTTTTTCAACTTGTAGTTTATCCTACTGGCTATTCCAGCTACCTCCTCACCTTTTATGTGTACTGCTGCTGCTAATAAGCCATGTCCTGGAGCTGGAACTCCAGTGGAACACACTGCTCTGCAGGCACAGGGGCTGGGGCTGCTTTCAGGAACAAATGGGAAGAACGTAGGGACAGGCAAATAGAGAAATAAATTCCCCTATTCCCCGTGCTTTCAAAACCCAAATTAAAAATGTTTCCTTTTGCCTCACTAAATTGACATAATGATGTAAAACACCAACATGTTAAAATCCACAAGGTGCATACAGAAAAACCTGACCTACCACCCTTCTATCTGCCAACTCACACAAAGAAACAGATCTCAGACACCCAGACTTATTCCCACTAAATATTCAGTGTTATAAATCAAGCCCTCCCACCTTATATAAACACATCACAGCTCTTTCACAATAACATCCTGCTTGCATACATTTACATTATTCCCTCAAATGAAAAAAAATTATTCCATGCAACATTATTTGTGCAATCCTCTTAGGAGAGTTTAAAGGAAGCAGAACCTAAAATAAAAGCAGACAATATCCTTAAGAGGAAATACCTTTAATGCAGATTGTTCAGGTGGGACATACAGCACTTCCAGGGCTCAGGGGCAAACTTGAAGTCACAACTTTCTGTGTAACATAACATACAACAACCCGAAGTCAGGGCATGCAAGAGTTGGAGACCAAGCCAAACAGCTCTTCTTTCCCAACTTGGTTGTGTCTTTCTACAAATAAACACTCTACTACCACCTGGTATGAGCTGGTGTCACTGCAGAGACAAAACAGGAGGAAAAAAAAAAAAAGGAAAAGTATCTGGCTTCCTGTTCTAACCAAAAAATTAATTTTATGGGTAAACACGAACACTTAGATCAAGGCTGAATTATCAGTTGCACACTAAGCAGATGAACAGCGTTCAGGAGGCACTGTTATACCTTCATCTTCCTCTTGCAGCTGCAGCCCTATCAGATACAATTGAGTGCACTGGGCTTCAAGAGCACCAAACCATGACACAGACCACTGGCAAGCTGCCCCAGTCCTGCTTCCCAGGACAGCAGCAAGCTTCCCAGTTCTGCTGCTGTGAAACCCTTCGTAACTACAGCAGGATGGTCAGGGTTATCCATCAGTTTTAAATGCTGGAAAATAAAAATTACTTGCTCTTCTGGACTTCCCTCATGCTTGTGGGCATGTTCTCATCTTTTTGTTTAACTGGGAACACCACACATTTCAGCCACAAGAGCATCAAGGAAAATCACAAGATACTTTTAAGCATCTATAATCTCTTGATTCAAATGGCCACCCTAGGCGTGACATGCCATTGTCTTCAAACATCACCTACAGTGGATGCCTAGCACAGAGGACTGTGATGGGACAACCACTTAGCCATTGCCCTCCACATGCTTTCCCAGTCTCAAGCAACCCGGGGACCTGAAATTAAGCAACACAGAATTCTGCATGGAGGTCTTTCCAAAACTAACTGTCTTCATTAGCACCAATTCAGCTGCAAAAATATTTGTCAAGGCTGCATTAATGCCAAATGGGCCCTGCAAGCACATGGGTTTTGTTAAGAGAACCTGAGATACTTGAAAGGTAGGGTGGGCTTTTCCCTCTGCTGTTCTGGTTTTCTTGGCCTTTCCATCCTCCCCTCTAAGTTCAAAAGCTGGCAGCAATTTACAACAAATTACTGTGTAGAAGGTATGCATGTACATATGTGCGTGTGCACGCACACAAGCCAGACTGCTCAGTAAGTTTCTCTTAGGGAAAGAATCCCACTGCAATGGGCTGGACTCAGTCTGTGGTGGTCAAAATGGGGCACTTGCTAATCAAAGTCTTAGGGAAAAGATTACATCCAGGCAGATGTTTCTCCAGAAAGAACACAGGAACCATTATATTCCAAAAGAGAAATCAGGTTTGCAGATGCTTGAGTCTCCCTCTCCTGGAGGCCCAGGTACCACCAAACTGTAGACTGGAGCCCTTCTGTGTATCAACTCTACCTTACCATTGCACCAGGCAGGGGAACAGGGATTTTAAGCCTGGTCTTCTTTAGCACTTCAGGACTTGAAAACAAGCACCATTCAGGAAAGCAGCACAAGAAGAGTTTACCTTGTGATATTTATATACAGGATTTATATACGTTATTTATATACAGTATTTACAGGAAAATAACTACCATTCAGGCATGTAATTGCCCTACAAACTCCGCTGCCTACATGTGCCCAAAAGGACACTCACTCAATTTTTCATCAAGGGTTTGCCACCGGACTAAGCAAGCAAATATTTCTTTACTGCCTTTCTTCCCATCCAACAGAAAACACTATAAGCCACGCTTTTATCTCTTCTCTGCTCACATCTATGCCATGTGGCTGGAGGAACCAGCACCATGGTCTGTGCTGACACACGTGATGCTCAAACATGCTACATAGAGAAGAGAAACAATCCATCTCATTAATTCAGGGTTTCTACCTGCTCAGAGAGATGCATGTTGTCAAAGCCCAAGCATAAGCCACTCAATCCTCAGTAGGAATGACCACTGAGCATAAAAAACTCTTTGCTCACAAAACCAAACAAAATGGAACAGAGAAGGACATAAATCCACAGAGCCTCAGAACAGGATTAAAAACACCACTTGCCTTCCCCACAGGCTTTGTAACCCTCATGAGCCTGAGAGGGATGGATTTCAGCAAGTTAAGATCCTAACAGAATACTGCAAGAAATGGCATGCTGTGGGTGGTTATATGATCTTCTGGTTTACCAGAGTATTTTGCGAACTCCCCCAAGCCTTTCACAGCAGATCAATGAAGATTATTATGGACACCCACACTTTGTTGGGGATTTTCAAGTCTCTTAACCAGCAAAGACAAGCTCATGGGCTTTACAAGTACCGCCGACTGGCCTGTCCACCTGCTAAATTTCATGAGCCCTGAAATGAACAAATAACTCATGGAGAATATAAAAACATATAATTTTCTTAAAGCAGTCTGTCAGCTGAGAAAACTCAGAATACAAAGGGCTCAAGGTGTATTTTAATTTCCACTAGAGGCGTCACCCACGGAGTTTACAAGGTTCATCAACCAACTCAGATCCACATGCATCTGGTAGTATCAGATTTGCTCAGGTTAGGAGGACCCCACCACAACCAGAACAGAAGTTTCAATCTGCAAAAACTTACATCAGCAACAGGGGAAAAAAAAGGAAATTACATTTGTGTATTCCTTCTGTAATGCCAGGGAATCTCAAACTCACTGAAGTACATACTGAGAGAATCTAGAGCCAAAAGATAAGGCCTTTGACTTCTCCTTATTAGATGCTGATGCAAAAATAAAAAAAACGCAGCCCAGCACTTTGCAAACTGGCACCCAACCCTGAAAGAAGTCTCCATGTACTCCCGCTCAATGAGAAAAATGGCAGTAGATTGATGCACACTTAAACAGGGCCTTTGTGAATATTAAAAGGCCTTTAACATAGCCAAGAGCCTTTTCTGAAAACGCTTCAAACCCTCCATCAGCAAAGCATTCTCCTTTTCCCAAGCTACTTCTTGATCAAGAGAGAAACAGGTCATACCTCCAAAGGAAAAAAAGCCCTCTAATCCCCACCTCCTTCCTCCAGGAATTGGTCTGGAAAGAAAAAAAAGAAAAAAATGAAAAGAAATAATTTATATTCCAATTGCTTCATGGTTTTCCTGGAAAGTTTTAATAACTTCCTCCAGCTTGTTCACTCAGTATATCATATTCAGAGTATCCAAATGAAATTTCCAAAAGTTCAGCAGGACTTCTAATTGCATCGCTTAAAACAGTTCCCTGTCAAGGGCCCATGCCAAAAGCAGGTTAGAGGCTTTCAGATTAAGGATATTTCAATGGGTAGATAGAGATTTAGACACAAAAAGCCAAAGCGAGGGAGCACACAGAATTTTTATATACTGTGGCTACTCAGTGTCTATTAAATAAACACTTGGGTGCAATAAAAGGCGTAGTTTTTAATATCCTTGCTGTCTTGCTTCTCAGAAGTGTTCAAAACATTGCTCATTATACATCTTTGTGGAACAGGCAGACTGGGGTTCTTCACATCTCTGTGAACACACACATTTCAACAGACCATGAGTCTGCACAGCACAGAGGTGTCAAGCAAAGAAAGAAATAGACTGCCTCCCAATGAAGTTCAAATAAGGAAAGCATTTAATTATGCATACTTCTCCAATGCTTTGGAAACTGCTTTTAAAGGAGAGAAAGTGTCATAACTCAAAGGTATTTACTCTAATGAAAAACTACAATTGTTCAGGCTGTTTCCAATATATTCAAATAAAAGAAGATGGGTTGAGATTTTTTCCCTTCAAGAACACTCAGGAAATTACATCCCATCCAACCCTTCCCCCTCATCTTTTTGTCAGCAAATCCTATAAACCCACAAAATGCCAGGAATTAAATGCTAAGGTTGGCAATCTGTCATTGACATATGTTCCTGCCTCTTTTTTCCCCACCAAGTCATGAGATAAAGCTGCAGTTTCAGACTTAGCATGGAATTTCTTAGCATCAGTAAGTACTTGGTGGTTTCAGATCTCCCCCTTCCTTTTTCCCCTTTCCCTCTTCTCATCATTGTGATTGTTATGCCACAAGCCAATTTTTCAGGAGTCACAACCCAGCTTCCAGATACTTGGAGGCACTCTGCACAAGAAACAGCCTGCTCCAAAGCAACACCATCAGCTTCCAAGCACGACACCGGACAGCCCCACGATACACTGCCACGACAGAATAATTCCTTCCCTTTGGGAAGCCCTCAGCACAAGCTGTCCAAACATTATTTACGACTTCAAGTGTTGCCTTATTTATGGCTGAAATTCTCCCTGTTCAGAAGAGAGAGAGACTGAGTAACTTATTAGGAATGTTTCTAGGCAATGGGGGAAAGGGGGAAATGAGATCACTCGTAACTCCAGAAACATTTACAGCTTCTACGCAAAATTTAAAATTGGAGCATTATCAAAAAAAGAAAAAAAAAAACTAACCCAACCCAAACAACCTTAATCTGGTAGTTTGCCAAACTACAGGTGGGTTTTTTAAGGAGGGAGAGGATTCCAGCTTTCTTGTTTGGAGAAGAAAGGCAAGCATAACTTCTGGGAAGATTAAATACTTGAAGTGGATATATTTACACAATATGTGGGAAGTGTGAACAGATGCTACATAGGAGGCCTTTCTCATGACAGCATCTCCAGAACACAAGAGAGTTTTTCATTTGGATTCTGTTTGTGTGGTACGGTGGTTTCTTTGCAAGA
The DNA here is from genome assembly GCA_013397975.1 of Machaerirhynchus nigripectus. Taxonomy (NCBI): domain Eukaryota; kingdom Metazoa; phylum Chordata; class Aves; order Passeriformes; family Dicruridae; genus Machaerirhynchus; species Machaerirhynchus nigripectus. The sequence goes on from VZRQ01004341.1 coordinate 954,037, forward strand.
CACAAAAATAATTTTTACAAAGTGTTTCTCAACTGGAAATACTGGCTTCTAAGGCTTTCCAATGTATCTATTAATAGCTTGTTTTGGTAGTTAATAATTATTGTTGTCTTCCTACCTGTAGATTCCATTTCAGACTGGTGTGAATTTTGAACTTAAAACCAACACGTGTCCTTTTCAGCAGTGGTAAATACAACTATTCCTGCAGACATCTCTCATGGTTACAGATGCTCCACACAGCTGCAAACTCAACCCAAACCCTCACCTACCCAAAACTCTGGCCTGCAATTTTGCTTGCAGCAGAGGTTTTCACATAGATGGCAGAGAGGTTGTTTCTTGCAAAGATGCCTTGGAATAGGAAAGGCACAACAAAGCTCACCTGAGACCAGATGGGCAAAGAAATCAATGGGCAAATTAGGAAGAGCAAAGAGGACAGACACCACCAGAACGCCATGTGTTTAGCTGGTGTTTATAAAGCAGGACCCACATCAGTAATGACAAAGGAATGATATCATTATTTGTTTGGGTACAGCTACAGACAGCATCACTTTGTGAAGAGCTGGCAGCTCCGAAACAGCTGACTTCCACAGAGTTCAGTTCAATATAACCCTACTGCCCAAGCCACAAATAAAATCTATTCCATTTAATGTGATTTCAGCTAAATCTGAAGAGTTAACAGCCAAAGAGCTATATATTGATTATGCCACTTCCATTCTGATTAAAAGGACTTTGAAACAGCACCCAGAATCCAATGTTTTCCTTAATTCCATTAAGTTCCAGCACCAAAGGCTTTCTTTTTTTTTTTTTTTTTAAATAAAGTATCCTACTCACAGGTATTCCTCCAGGTTCCAGGCCATCCCAGACATTCACTGGCCCATAAAACAAATACACACAGACAAAAATATCCCCATGGACACAAACACTTATTCTTTCACATATGCTCAATATCTTTAGGGAACCAAAACTACAAAGGAGACTGAATTTGTTTCAGTGGCCCAAGACCACAAGGAAATTGTGCCTGCTATATTGTTTTCAGGCTGTCAGCTAGACAAGAGTTAATCAAGGCTGCTGATGGGAGAACAGTCATTCATGCTGCTTTACAAGAAAATAGAGAAATTAAAAAGAAAAGAAGTGGTATGCACATGCACGAATACCATTTACACCAGAGAAAATGCCTCGTTAGATAACCTCTTCTACTTCTAATGCTTCACAGTGATTTAGCTCTCTACCCTGAGGGTTTGTAGGTAGATAGGCAGGCAGTTTTAACACTCTCCCCTAGCTCATTAAAAATATCAGTCAGGGGGGTCTCTCTCTTCTGAAGCTGAGTGGGGCATGATCCACATTTAAGAAGTCAAACCTACTTCCCACAGAGGTCCACGTGGTGCCTGTCCTTGTACAGAGTTATAACTAACTCTTAAAATTGGAAAGATACTTTCTTCCATCTGTCACTGTAGAAAAGCTGAAAAGGGGAGGGGATATCCCAAGATGGTCATAAATCAGACTGTGTTATTTGCTGTACTCATATCTGTAACTAATCTTATTTAAAAAACCCCATAAGTAACATGCTATTCTGGATACCATAAACTGACTATGGGTATCAGTCATATGCATATAAGGTTGAGCTATGGAAGGGGTAAAAAAAGAGAAACACTGAAAAAAACCACACAGCAAATTGGCAGCTGAGGTCCATGGTTTAACTTCAGAGCTGTAGTTGTAGCAGATTTTGATAAGTGATTTTTTTTCTTGTACTTGATAGGGCTCCTTAGCATAATAAGCAGCAAAGGCAAAAATGAAAAATCAAAGAAACCTTTTATTAGGCTCATGAAAATAGCTATGGGGTAATGGCTCATAAAAACAGTCCTGCCCACTTCTTTCATCAGGCTGTCGGCCATGAGATGCCCTGAATGTTTGCTCACTGTTTGCCCTGTCAGCGGATTTCAGCTCCACCAAATTCAGACCAAGAACCACACTCATGACAAAAATCATACAACTACAAGAAAAAACAATCCAGCAACTCCCCTTAGGTATGAGACACCTAGACAGCTGCAGATGAGGAAGCTAATGATCCCACCTCTGTACAGGGATGAACAACCTTCTCCCTGAAGAAGGCCTGAACCCAAGAGACAGCTAAAACCTCCTTTAGTTCTGATGCTGTCCTTCTGCAATGCCTGATCATTTTCAAAAGATAAAAGGAGAAAGCAAGTGTGGTAACATTTATTACCTTTTTAATTCAGAAATCCAGCTTCAACATAACTCCTCACAATCACCTTTGCCAGGAGAGCACCACTTCACCTCTTGCAAGGAGGTGCAGAACTTCTCATGCAAACTTTAGTAGCATATTCTAAATTCTTCAGATTTCTTCCTAGAGAAAGATACTTGCTCCAGTAACAATATGAAGCCAGTTTGCATTTTCTGTTCACTTGGCTATATTTTCCAGTCCTCCTCCCTTGGAGAATGGGCATATGTGGAAGGGAGAAGCTGTGCAGTGCCATCATTTTTGACTGGCTCATCAGCCTGATGGCAAGTTGCACAAGTAGAGTTGCCTAAAATGGTGGCATCTAGTTAACAAAAGAAGTCATGATTTAGTGCCAAATTAGTATGCGAGCAGCTAACCATGACTAATGCTGGACTCAAGCATAATACTCCTGTCTTCACGACCCCATGAGCTTCCTTAACCTTTCTATACAAAGAACTGTCAGGAGAGGCACCATCAACACAAACCAAGTGTGTAAATCCTGCAAATCACATGAGAGGGGAAAAATGAACTGCAAGAAAAACAATGTATAGACGTATCATATGTTAACTATTCAAAGTAGGAACAAAACCCCAGTAATTATGTGTTAGCTAGAAAGGCTGATCTCAAGATGGACCTAATCACCAGCAGGAGCTTCACTGGGGCCAGATGTCCCAGAACTATGCCTGCCCCCACCAACTTCTCTTTCTTTGCACAGAAAGTAAGTTGGGGTCTTGGGAATTTAAAAATAAAAGCACAGCCCTCTTCCACACCCAGCATCTTCCTCCTCAGTTCCACATGGAAAGCCTTTCCCTTCCACACTCTACCACCAGCACATCAGTAAAAAAATTCAAAACAGTTTTTCCTTCATTTTTTAGTTTTCCTCTGTACAACCTACAGACATGGAACAGCACACCTACCTGCAGTTGAGTGATGCCATGATGATTTTTGTCTTTTCTTTTATACCCCTGTTATACCTTTTTGCAGCTTCTGTATTCTTGGTGGCTTTTGCCTACATTCTTGGACTTGTTTGTTAAGCTAAGAGACTAAACATTTTAGAGGCCTTGTAGTTAGGGTGCCAGTGTGCCCAGACCCCAAGGTCCTCTCCAGAACACATTTTGTAAACTAAGATAGAACCATCCAGGGGAAGGTTCCTTGGGGAGGGGGGCTCACTCGAGCCTCTCATTGGGGAATTTTTGATAGATATGCTAATTAGTAAGACCTAGAATGTAAGACCAGATATAGAGGAGGGGGATTGGGGTGGCCATTGCGGGGGTGCATGGAGGTGTATTCGACCTGGTCGTGGTGCACCTAAGGATCCTTACAATAAATACCAAGGTAATACCCTTTTCCCCTTCTAACCGTGTTCGCCTCTTGATTTTAAGACCAGGAAAAGGCATCATGAGAACTAAAATGCTTAATGCAACATTCAAAACCACCCCAGACAGTCCCTAGCAAAACTTTGAAAAAGCTAGGGGGAAGAATTGCTATGAGAAAAATACCTCCTCCTTTTTTAGTCTGATCCAATAAAGCAGTGTAGCACCTCTTCCTCCAGAAATATCCCTCAATTCAGCACTTTAAGACATCAATATTTTGGCCAAATTTTCAGCTCTCTGCTGGGCATACTGCACTCCCTATAATGCAAGGCCTCAGGTGTATGGCGTAAGTCAAAGCTGAGAGTACAAATAGCAGGGCAAGAGCAACAAGTAATCAATCACTGAATGCAGCTTATTCTTCAACAAGTGTTTTCTTAAAAAAAGAAAGTTCTGAAACCCACATGGCTTTTAACTTTGGTTTGGCACACAGACAGCAGCTTAGTTTCTGGTCACTTAAGCAATGTGTTCCCAAGATCCAGGCTCGCTCCCAACATCACGTTGTCTCCGTTTCTCAGTTCACACGACTTCAACTCAATAAGCAGCTCCAACCCTCAGCGAACAGATGCCACAGGCTGGGGATTGATCTCAGCTTGCGTCCAGCCCCAGGGTCCTCTTTGGGGAAATGCCACAAGGAAAGCTGAGTGGGTGTGAGGGAATGGCATACCTGAGTTACCAGGATCAACATCTGGCTCATAATTCTGTACCACACTTTTGCTTCTTAATGCTTTGATTGAAAACGTGCCTACTTAGGGATCCTTAAAGATTTTAAGGCATGGGAGGAGGGGAAGGATGGGATGAAACGCTATTTGTAGCATTTTAAGAACTAGCATGTTTCCTCCATAATCATTCTCTCAACTTCATGGGGACCAGGCATTAAAGACAAACACAGGTGACTTATAATTCACTGGGAAATCCCCTAAGAGAAACAATACGAAAGATACCCGTTAACTCAAAAATAAAACATTAACTTTTTCTGCATGGACAGACCAGACATGAACTGCAGGAAAGGGTCCAGCAAGAAGGTGGCACCTTCAGTGGCCACAGTTCAGTGAAGATGAGGCAAGGAACAGCATAACCTATACAGAACCGTACATAGCACCACTGAAAGGACAACAATGCCTGTCCTGTGCTGCATTAAGCTTCCCCTGGCCTTTAAAACAACTGATCATTCATTCTGTGAATTAACATTACCACTGTTAGAGCTCCTGCCCATGGCCATAAACCACATTTTGTCTGACCTCAGAAACTGAGCCGACCTAGGTTTGGCTCCTGCTTGGGTGGAAGAATAAGGTGGGATCCTGAGCACCAAAAGCAGAAACTGTTGTTGGTCAACTAATGTATGTTCAACTGTGGGAAGGGTGAGCAGAGTCCAACAGGGAGCTTTTAGCAGCAGACAGAGACTGGCTGAGAAATGTTATGGCAAACACCATTAGGTTGGCTGTAACTCCAGGTCTTTATTACAGCAGTGTCACTCCTTAAGTGCCTGATGCCATTAGAGTTATGCCAGCACCAAACCCCCACAAAAAGAAAAGAGACAGGGTCATAAACCTTGATTTCCATCTGTGAATTTCTGAGTTTTAGAACTTCTGAGTTTGCCTCACCACGAAGCTGCCATTTGAGGGAGATAATGCCACAGTTCACATATGCTGAGCACCAGATCAACTCCAAGCATGGCTTCACAGTCCCTAAGCTGGTCCCTTGTTAAATAAATCACACACAGACTCATGCTGAGTTGCCTCCCTATTTCAGAGCCTAAAACGAGATACCAATTTGCTTAATGTGTCAAAATTAAGCCACTCTGAAATTAATTATAAACATTTGCCTCACTTAGCTGAAATTTATTTGACACAGCAGTCAAGAGTCAGATTAAAACTCCAGCCTGTCCAGCTAAATTTCTCTGACTTAAGAAGTTAATACCTTGTCATATTACAGGTGACATTCTTGCCTCATTCCACTTTGCATAGCATTAACTGCTGATTTTCTTCAGTGCTTTGGCTGGAAACAAAATGACCTACATACATGCTTGGTATGAACAGGACCATGCAGAAACCAAACCCAAACATCCTCATATAGAACAGAGGTGATAAGACTTTTCTTATTCTAATATATATGTGTGTGTGTTTGTATGAATATATACACACATATAGAGTAGTTTGCTGGCAGAGAGTTTCATTTTATTTTTGGAAAAACTTGGCCTGGCCTCTTATGTACCAGGAACATAAGCTAAAAAATGTTCTTGGAGCTTTCCCTTAGAGAAGTAAGTTTCACTCCTGTATTCCACCGTGTTTCTCCAAATGGGATTACACTGTAGACTTGTGAGTCAACAAAACTAGGGATCTTTGTTTTCCCTTTCTGCCTCAGTAGACCTGTGAAATAAGGGTAATACTTTTCTCCCACCTTTTGTCCATCTTGCCTCCCTACAGCTGTGTATTTTTCAAGATGGAAACTGTTTGTAACTAGGAGGGTCCCACCTTCAACCTCACAGATAAATAAGCACTAGGTGCTCTGCTTGCATTTTGATCTACCAGAAAACTTCTTATGAAAATTTACAAAGTATTAAAATATTCCACTAAAAGGCAGTGTATTGCATGATGAGTTTGGGGAAAGGAGAAGGAGAGTTCATTGAGGGCTTGTCTACGCTGGAAAATAACATTGTGTTAGAACATGATGCTTAGTGAGTGCCATTTACAGCTGGTGTCATCTGGCACTGTTCCTATAATTTCATTTTTCCAATACTACTTGCACAGATTTGCACCAGGCACAGGCCTCCTTCTCAGTCTATACAGGAACAGCTGGCTGAAATCACAAATGCCCTCTGAGGGAAAAATATTTTAGGACAGTTCAAACAAAACTGACCTAAACATGTTCCCCCCAGAAAACAAAACAAAACATGAATTAATTTCAAAATGCTTTTCCAGACCTGAAGTTTAGCCAAGCTAAAGCAACACCAAGCTAGGAAGAACCTATCCTATGCCTGCAGAAGCACTGGGTTTTCAAAAGAAAAGCACTACAGAAAAAAACCAATCAAGCCCACACAGGGTTTACACTCAGTGGCTTATTATATATACAGAGTATGCAGGGTGGCACCACCTGAAGAGTGACCCATTCTGCCACGTACTGGCTTTGGGTATAGGGTTTCTGTCTGTTTGTAACCCATCACCACGTGTATCCCATCCTACCTCCTTCCCAACACATCTCCATTTCAAGATAGAGTGATTGTGGGGAGAGGGGCAAAGCACAGTCACCACCTTTGCAACTCTTGTTATATTAAACAAAATGTGGTTCCCGTGCTGTTCTGTGAGAAGCTGTTGAAGACAAATGAAAATAGCACAGTGTTTCTTGGTTTGGTCCCCCTCTACCCTCCCAAATTCTGTCACTAATAAATTAGATAAGGAGTTTTGTTGGAGAAAAAAAGAATTGTCAGTGTTCTTATTTTCAAAAACATGTTTACCCACTCCTAGCAAGTGATGCAGACAGGTCATGACATAAAACTTCAGCCTAGGGCCCAAAAAAAAAGGTCAGGGAAGGTCTGATACGTGCTGTTCACAAGCACAAGAGCTACAGGATTTCCCTCCTCCTCCACTGAAACCCTGCCTACATTTTCCCATACCTTGTGAGTCAAAATCACTTTCTCCACATAACAGAAAAAAATTCACCCTGAGCAAGGAAAGCCCTGCTACGTGCAGAAGAACAACCATTGTGGATGTTTGGGTTACTTAAGACAGGCATGTTTTTCTTTTCCCTGTGGCAAAATAGTTTAAATGCGTATGAAACAGTAGATTGATTGTCATAGGAAAAAAAATTACTGCTCCTTTTTCTTTCCTTGCACTAACTTACAAGTCATAAAAAACAATAAATTCAGACTTATGTCCTGATAAACAAAACCGCAGCAGAGCATGGCATAATTTCTCCTCTTTTGCTGCTGCCTAACTCAGCTTTCTTAATTCATGCCATATTTAATCTACATGTAGGAAATCCACATTTGTTTCTAATAAGAGAAGGAAAGTAATGAGATGTCAAGGAACAGTTTCCTTAGGCCAGGGAGACTTCAAAGGTGAGTCTGGCAGCTTGTCCTGCATTTATTGTTTGCGTCAAGCTTAAGATTTTCTAAAGAGCAACTGCCCATTTAAAATAATTATAAGCTGCAACTTAAACCCGAACAGCACATGAACGTATGATAAAACACTTACACCATCGTCCAAATTTCGACATCAGCCCTATATCAGAGAACACATAGCTCCAGATGCTGGATTAAAACAATAAGTACAAGCTGAAAATGAGCATATAATTCTTCCAGCTAATGCAAAAGGGTCATGCTGCTTAATGCAAAAGCAACATTAAATGAAACTATGGACTACATTGCCTCAACATATGAGCTGCAACCACAGCCACTTCTGGTGTGCCTAGCAGCTGTATCTGTCCTGGAGAAAGAGGAAGATCCCCCAGTAAAAAAGTATTCCCACTGCAGGATTTTTTTCCCCTCCTATTGTTCTTGCCAAACTTCTGAGTTATAGCAGAGTGCGGAAAAAACAGGAATAGATGACGAAAAAGAAAATAAGACACTCTGCTTATTGCTTATGCCACAGAACTGTACTGCTCACTCATGCTGAGCCTTGCTGCTCCCAAAGCCAGGGCAGAGGCTTGTCCAGGAAGGGGAAGCCCTTAAAATGAGGGCTACAGCAGCACAGAATAAACATTAGGATACAAGTTTTATACTAGAAATCAAAATGAAAAGGGCTTACCTCCACACTAGCAAATGCAACACAAAAAAGCCCTGCAAGGTCCACAATGCACAAGCATTGAGGCAGGCAAAATTATAAAACAGGCAGCCAATCTGTGTATCACAGGCAGCACTGCTAAACACAAAGCACACCTTCTAACTGATTCCATTTTCTAATGTGTGTCTGTGTGCATGTGTTTATGAACACATACACACTTTATTGTTTATCATCTCCCAGCACACACTCTGAGTCAGCAGATAGAAGGAAATATGTTTGAGCGGTGTTTAAAATGACACCCTTTACAAATGAAACCATCTAAATCCGGTGTTAGAGAATTAATGAGCTTCTCATGTAAATCACACATAATTTACAGTGGAATTTGTTCTTGTGCCAACAGCCACTTGCACTGCATATTAATGAAGACAGGGCTTCAGAGACACACGAAGCTCCCGGCAGCCTATTTGTGTCCTGCCTCTGCTTTTCCCTGAGCAACCAGAACACCATAAACCCTTTCAAAGTGCAATAATATGAGGCTTCAAATAACACATCTTTCATTTCTCCTTTTCGCTTCTGGCTGAGAAATGTTGCCACCACCAGGAACACTCATTTTAAGAGCTATTAATTCACATTTAGTAACATTTTAAGTTTGAGCATAGCCTAGTTTTGGGTTGAATACCCGAGGCAAACGTTAAGCCTTTGTTAACACCACATAAGGCATTATCTGTGTTTTTAGGCAAAAAGAAGAGCAGTGACAACATCAAGGAGTGAAGAGGATCAGAGAGGACCACTGCACACCACTCAAAAGATGTAGCCAGTGGACATGGACTCAGTGCCTTATTGCAAACACATCAATTTAATTTTGACCTCAATCCCGTTTCTGCTGATCAAGAAAGCCTCAAAGGTCTCACAAAACCAGCTGTGAAAAAGCCCATTCCTCTTTTTGCTAATAAGAATTATCAATCACTAGACCCCAGACACACATATCATCACCTCCGGCAGCTTCCTCTCACTGTGATCAAGCAGGAGCACCGCAGCAAACTGTTGGCAAAGCAGGATCCCCTCCAGCACTCAACAGAGGAGCCACCTGAGAGGAGAAGAGTTAAATACCTCCTCCGCATGCATAGCTGAGGCCACAGCTGAGAGCCATAATGCCTCATTCCTGAGGAACGAGGCAGGGCTGGGGGCCCAAATTCAGCACTGATGAGTAGCAAAACTTCCCCACTATCACCCTGAAGCTGTGCACCAAAGCAAACCAACTTCTTGGTCCCTGTTCTTCTCCTTTTTTTGAGGACTCATGTGCTGTGTGGGTTCGAGGGGCGCTTGGAGACCCAGCAGGGCTCCCAGGACGCAGGAAGGAAAGCAGCACTGAGAGGCATGCATGGAAACACCTACTTGACCTTCCCTCCCAAAGCGACAGATACAAACCTGCTTCTGTATCACCTCCACAGCCTCTTCTAAATGTATTTACAAGGGCTCCCCTGCCTGTTCCTTTCTGTTATTACAAAGCACTCGCATTTGATGCCTGGGCAATACAAAAGGACATTTCCCTATTCTTTCCTACCCCTCTGCCCAGCAGCCACACAGAAGAGCTCATTAGTAACACCACTCTCCCCCCAAGCCCTGGCAAAGGGAGCTCATAATATAAAACCTGGAGGGATCACACTGTCACATTGTGTGAGGCTGTGCAGGATGAAGCAACAAAAGACACGTTCTGCTTGAGGATGCTGATGGCTCCCAGTGGCAGCAACCTCTGCCATCGACAGAGGTAAAAGAGCAGCAGCAGGTTGGGAAATTTGCCTGGTAGTACAGCTTCTGTATCTGGGCTGTCAACAGTCCAGTCCCAGCAACTAAAAGAGCATTCTCAGGTGCTGCATATTCCCCCTGACTTGTGTTTTTGCTGCTGAGGGTCCCAGCGTCAAGTGTTCCTTGGGGCATTTATTACTGTTGGACAAGGCAACAGGTTTTCCTGGCATTGTATGTGGAGTTTTCCACCCTTCTCCCTTTGTTGCTAATGGCATTGGCTGTCCAATCCCATCCAGTTGTCTTCCCTCTTTTGAGATTTCTTTGCCTCCTTTTCTCATTCCAAGCCTTCTCTCCTATCCAGATTGGTCAATAACTTTCATCAGTACCAGTCATTAAACACCCATCTCTGAAACAAGACCATGTGCCCAGTGAAATAAAACTCAATGTATGGAGTACAATGTATGTCTTGGGGAAATTAAATGACAATGTGCCCCCACCTTCAAGAGGAACCAGGATTTTACCTGAAGTCCCTGCTTCTCAGCTTAATTATTCAAATAAATGAGCATTTCTTATTTCACTATTGGTTTGAAAATCTGATGTCCAACAGATGTGAGGGTACACCTCTTCTGTCACCCCCTTCTCTATTTCTTTGTTTTTCTCACTGAGTTGGCCCAGCAAAACCCCTGGAGGTTTACAGTGGTGAGAACTCCACTGCATGAGAGTGCAGACATGATGTTCTGTGCCTCATTTTACACAGCAAATTTGGCACAAGAAGTACACCTGAAATTTCACTTCCGTCGAGCTGAAGTGCATCAACATCAAAGCCTGTGCCAAGTCCTCCTGGAAATCCTACCAGCCTCTCCCAGCTGAGCAGCAACTGAACAAACTTCTTCCAGCCATCACAGAGATCTGGGATTTTCTTCCTGTTACGTTATTTCATAAAGGTATCACACAGGCTGGAAGCAAAATGTCCAGGCAGCACCCCCCCAGAGCGTGAAGTGACTCCTGTGCTCATCTGAAATACTCATTAAATAAAACTATACTACTATTGGCCTCTTTGTCCATGGGTGGTGAGGAAATAATGAGTTAAAGTAGCCCTGACTTCTCAACTGCTTATCTCAGTGGTCGTTAATTGGTCATTACTGGTGGAGACAGAGACCCCTAATGCATCCCTGTAATGCAAGACAATAAAAGTGTAATCTCGTGCCATATATTCACAGATATCCCCCCCATAAAATATAGCCAAATAGGAAGCTAATCCCTGTGAAATGGCACTCCATGAACAGAGCTGGCAAAGGGGGAACAAGCATCCCTCTCCCTCCTTCTCTTTGCAGCATTTCCTCAGGACCCATCCGCTCTTCATTACACATAAGTAAAATTAATTCCTGCTCTTGTGTTCCTACTAATGAAGCTTCTCAGAGCAGCCCAGAATTACAAACATTTACATAACGGCTTAATTTTTAGAGTCAATTAGGAATTTTTAAGGAGTCTTTCCACCACCAAAGCTCTGCACCAAGCCAGGTGCTTCGCACACCTCCCTTGCAACTGCAAGCAAACTTCCTTTGACTTGCAGAAGGCAGGCAGCACTCCTTTGGCTTTAAAATCCATCAGATTACAAACATAATGACTGCATAAGCAAATTCATTACCCTGAAGGTTCAGCAGAAGTTTCACCAAATCTAAATCAAATTTTGGGGGGAAAAAAACAACTGTCCCAAAAGAAAACCCACAGAAAACAGCTCACCCCACAGCAATAGAGAAGTCTGTTTAAAATTAAACGCAGTTTTTTCTCTCCCCCAGATTTTGCAATGCAACCTTTTTTTGCATGTCTCCTAAGGAAGCGAGAGCAATGCAACCACTCTTTTTTGGCTTTCTTTTAATTGCCTTCATTCTCTCTCCTGTACCTCTCCCTAAGCCCACGGGCTCTTTTCAACCGTATTTGAAAGAAGGGAAGAAGATAAATTGGCTTTTTTTATGATTTGTGGACACTGGCAGCTGGACAGAGGAAGAGGTGCCAATCATACTGCTGCCTAGGGAAAGGCAGGGAAAATTCAGCTGTTGGACACAACTTGAAAGTGGATGAGTGACTAATTAGTAGAAGCAAGTGAAAAAAATTAAAAGCTAATGTTTCACCAGAAAATGAAAACAACAGGGTTAAACAGAACAGGAACTATGACATGCTGCACACAAGGTCCCATGTTAAAATCAGCTTGAGTGCCATAACCCAGCTCAGAAAACCAGGCTCCCTGCAGCTCCAAGTGATGGTGTTCTGTGCTGGGGAGCCTGGCCATGCAGCCCTCTCTCCTTCCAGGAAGGTTTTATTACAAAAACATTTACCAGTATACAAGAAGCAAGGAAAGGACAGTTTGCTTCCCCTCCCTCCTTCTGCTCCCATTTTATCTTTCCCCTTCTACTCTCCAGGGACACTGCTGGCCTCCTCACTGTGGTCCTGCTTACACTGCTGTGATTCAGCTTTGAGCACGGTCCCAGCAGGTTATTTAAGCTCACCAAAAGCCAGGGTGCGCTTGGAATCCTAAGGCTGTGGTTCACATACACACATTTTCCTTGCTTTACCCAAGAAGGGTTTTTTCATGGAGCTCACAGCTCCGTAAAATGTTTGAGCTCTTCCTTTCCAAAGACTCACGTTTTGGTTACCGCAACATCCTCTCCTGTGGCCTTGTAGAAAATCATCCTGACACATTTGTTTTCTTTCAAAACGCTGCCATGAAGATCCTTTCTGCACCTTTTTGCTTTGACCACATCCCACTTCCATGTTTTTCTTTCGCGGTTACCTCTGTTTCACACATCCAGAATAAACGCTGTGCTTTTGGCTCCAGGCTTTTTTCATGGCTTACCTCCAACTTGAACATCACCTCTCCTGCTACCAAGATGTACTTCTACTCTGCCATGGCACCTTTTCCCCTGAATTTGTATATCTGAAAACCAAACAAACGTGTTTTCTCTTACACTGGCATGCAGAGAAGAGACACACTCATAGCTGGAAAACTCCCACTGGTCCTTCCCTAAACCCCTCCCCTTGCTGCAATGCCAAAGACAGACCCCACATCTGTTTTGAGAGGGTCTAAAAAGTCCACTCCTGGCCTTGTAAATGCCACTAAACTCAACACATGCATCTCCACTTGCATTTATTTGGTGGATTTTTAAATAGACTCTGCTTTCTGGCATGTAGATCACTGATGCAGATCACTGTCCCACAGCCTCCCTACGCCCCCTCTATGACACCTTACAATGAGGGGGCTCTGGGGCAGGTGTCCCTCTCTGCTCTGCAGCCATAAAGCACGGACCGCATCTGGTTCCGATCCATGTCTGGGCTTCCCAGATGTTACAGGAACTGCATAATATTTGAATAATAACAATAACATGCCCTGCTGTTTGTTTTACGGCACCTTTGTGGTCGTCAGCATGCCTTCGGTGTTACTCCAGTTTGCTCCTTGCTATCTCTATGCAGCAGTCTTGCACGAGTCCTAGAAAGTCTGATTTCCCCTAAAATCACTGAGAATCCAGGGGAAAAACTTGAGATGTGAGCTGGCTGGCATTCCTAGCAGCTCTCCTCCAACACAGCTTTATATCCTTGCTCTCTCCCAGCTGGCTCACCTCCTGCCCTGTTTATTTTCAGCAGAAGGCAGGAGGAGCCCAAATTAATAGAAAACAGGGAGGTTTCTGGTTTTCATCAAAATCCACAGAGTTCTGACCAGCATGGACAGGAGAAACCACTTGACAAGGGGTTTGCAGGACAGAAAAGCAAAGTCACGGGGATGTTTTCAGGAGTGAGCCCATGAGACTGAAGTGCTGCTCCAGCAAGGGCAGCATCCCTCCATCCTCAGGGAGCAAGCACCCCAAGGAGATAAAAACTGATTTTATGTACTTCTGAGTTCCTCAGGCTCCTTTGAAAGCAATGTAAAGAAGTAATTTTGGAAAAAAAATGGGAAAAAAAAAACCCACAGACAGTTAGACATTAAGATTATTTTCTCTCAGCACACTGTATATCTTGATGAGCTATTTGGCATTCCAAGCCTTGTGTCTGCAAAGAGAATAAAGGAAGACAAAATGTTCTGCAAATGCAAATATACAGCTCTACATTAAGCTGAGTATCTCCTGATATCTCTATATAAAATGAAAGCAGTGCTTAAATTCTAGTTTTGGAGTACCTGAACTACACAGAGGAAAAGCGGTTCTCAAAAAGATCTATTATTGAGCAGTCTGCAGGATGACACATCTGCTTGTTAATATACAGCAGGCTGGGAAGGCTGTGGCTGTGAGTGATGGATTCTGAAGTACTGCCTATGTACATCAAATCAGATCGCTTTTTGTCAAAGGAAGAACAGAGGTCTGGGAAACTGAGAGCGGGAGAGAGAAGTTTTCACAACAAAAATATAAGAGTAATAATTATTAGCTTTCACTGTTTCTGCAGACAGAAGGGCAATCACTTTAATTCTCCTGCATCTTGGCAAGCCTCTTATTTCGTAACTCTAACAATTAGCGTGCCAAATGAATGTGAACCAGGATGCAATTACTGAAGAGCCAGGGAGGGGAGGGGGAGACAGGGGCAGAATGACTGCCTGCTCAAATTATTTCACTTTAAGGAACATCTCAGTGGAACCAGCTCAGGCACACTATTAACAGAAGTAAAACACCATGGAAGAAGATGTGACTCTAGGCCCTCCAGTCCCTTTCCTGTATGTGCTGTGCGTGAAAGAGAACTATTCCTACATCCCTACGAAGGATTTCACATTTGCCACTGCACTGTTGATAGAAACCAATAAAAAGCAAATTGTTCTTCTTTCTTTCCAGCTGACGTCTATTTAAGACATACATACATCTCATGTTACCAGCATCCTCAAATCTTAACAATTGGTTTCCACAGCTTTTCTTTTTTAAATCAAAAATCAGATACGTGTGAGTTCTTCATTATCTTGCAGCTGCATAAGCTTCCAGCCATGAGAAAAATACCATTTTTACTGAAATAAATAAGTTCTGCTAGCAGGTTAATATTCCTATGATTTTAAAAATGTTTCACAGGAGGAAAAATAAAATCTAAAATCAATTTTCGGAAATTAAGATGAAATCCATATACTTAGTGGTTTTGTTTCCAACTTCCTTTTCCCAATATTAATGTTTCCCATACAAACTCTTAAAAATGGACCCTGTTAGCCTCTGAAGGGGAGGGATGGGGGCAGGACATTCACAGCAGCACAAGGCAGTCAGAAACAGAGGACAACCTGGAAGGAGAGAGGACTTCAGGATAAATAAATTTGGGACTCTATATACACACAGGTCACATGGTGATTTTTAACATTTTTCAGCCTGCAAAAAATTTTAAAAAAAGTTCCAGTCAAGCTCATGTAGTTTGCTGTTACTGCAGAGGCCCTCAATGCCCTTATGGCCATAGAGATCACCCAGGTCAGAGAGGTGGGGGTGTGTAAATTTGCAGCTGGGTCAGGTTTGCTCACAGAGGGGGCAGGGGTTTGTTGGCAGCTGCTCAGGGTGGACAAACCTTCGGCTTGGGGTGTAAGGGTAATTTTGCACTTATTTCCCTTTTCTAGTGCAGCACATACATATACATTACCCGCATAAGCATGTGCATGGTTATATAAACCTTCACAACCAAAACACTCGACTCGACTCCACATCCGTCTATACCTGGGGAGCAGATGAAAGAGCATGTACAGATGTGCACCGCTGGAAGCTATTTGGAAACTGCAGCAATAAGGGTGATACCAAGAAACAACTGAGGAGAGAAAAGCAAAACCACACGAAACCAAGGCCAAGCGGTGTGTCCACCTGACCCAGTCAGACTGATCAAACAGATTTGCTTTTAGTTAAAAATGACCTTAACTGGGGTGCTATCAGTCCATACATGCGGATACATAATACACATTTTTTATATTGAAAACACGTAAGGAAGAAAAACCATGAGAGGGTTCCTCCAGAAACCCTAACTGTGAACTTCCCGGCACAGCAGCAGCTAAGCCCCTGCCTTAATCATGCATGTGTTTTGCATTATTTTTTATTGACTTTTCAAACTCATAAAATGAGAAAATAAAAGAAAATATCGGTGACTAGTCACACAACCAATATTTCTGGTCCTCTAATCCCACAGACCTCTACAGCACAGTTTTATTTTAAACACCTGGGTAATCCTGTTGAAGTCAGAGAGATTACTCATGGACGTGAAGTCAAAGCCGTGACTCACAGGGTGTCCCTACTGATGGACAAGGCACGATTCCCATGGAGACCCTCTTGAAACACACAGCCATAATGGCCATTTTTTTTCCACATTTTTTCAAGGAGAAAGCTAAAATAAAAAGCAATGCAAGCATGAGACACATCGGCTGCTCATCTCAAGTCTGCGGAAAATCAGAAATATCTCAAAGGCGACTGGGGAGCCAGGGATGGGATGAAATGTTAATGCAACCCTTGCCTGACCCACAGTCACAGTGTAACAGCTAAAGCCATAGTGGATTCTGGCAAAAATGAATATAACCTGCAGCATCTTTACGAAGACTCTGCAAAATAGAGGAAGGTCACCAACTAAGTAAACATCAAAAGATGGATTATCTTCATTTATAAAGAAGTGGGACCGGGAGGAAACCAGGCCAGGCAATTTCCATCTCCATTGAGATGGGACCATATCTACCTGTTTGAGCTGAAGAGAATCGACTCCTTCAATAATAATTCCACTTAAGGTCAGTAAATATCAGTCTGATGCCCTGGAAGAGACACATATTTCACAGATACCTTTTTTTCTTTTTCCTTTTTCCTACTGCTGATCTACAATTCAAGTGTGGACCGCTTCCAGCTGTGATTGTTGTTTAAAGTCACACGAACCCAGGTCTAATATTTCAAGCATCCAGGTTTGGGTTCTTTAATTGCAACTTTCTGTGACTTCATGATTTATTCATCTCAGGATGCACTCAAAAGTCTAGCGTATCGCTGACATCCCCGCGCAGCATACTGTTAGCTTTAAAATTTCATAAACCACCATGTACTTGACAAGTTGAAAAGTTAACAAGGGTTATAAGGCAAGGAGAAAAAAAGCATGCTGAGCTCTGATCAGCTCAGCCCCCAGAACTCCAGGCTTTTCAGAAGTGCAGCACACAGCTTGGTATTAAAAAGGGAGACGCTATTACAATATTGTCTTTACGGCCCACGTTTCCCCATTCCTCAGCTGAGCTAAAATACGTCTCCTCTTTAATGAAAGCCATACTTACTTCATTGCACACTGGCTGTAAACTGTCAAACGGGGCCTCTGTCTAACGCATAAATTAAGTCTTGCTCGCAGCTTTTTTTAAAGACCTCTGAAAAGAAAATGGCTTGTGAGGCCACTCACTCCTACGTGGCCACGTGAGCAGTTGGGAGACACCAAAACCTGCCCTTCACCCCCAGGCAAATCAGTGGCCACCTCCACAGTGGCTTCAGAGTGCTCTGGGGAAAGGCAGGAGAAACCCTGCACGTTTGGAAGTGAGGGGTCTCTTAGTCCAAATGACTAGGGAAGAGTTCATGTTTAAAAGAAGCCTCTTTGCAGAAAAGTGCCAGCAAGTTCATCCTGATAAGGTTTCTATGAGGTTAAATTAAAGTTCTCAGCCTACAATTAGCAGAAGAGTATTACAGGCAGACACGGACAACATTAGAACAAAAATAAATACATAAATATGACTTATACCTTAAATATAATACCTTACCAACATCATAGGCATCCAGTTGTACCCTAGATGGACCCAGAGACCTTTTTTTTACATCTACTGAATTATCCCACCAGTTTTTGTGGGTTCACCTGCTGCGCGGAACTTTTGCTATTCACAAAGCTGGTCTGTTCTGATGAGCAGGCGGTAAAATGAGAAATACAAAGTAAATGTCTTTTTATCTCACCAGTGATGGTGCAGCTCTCTCACACATGCCTGCGCTCAGCGTCAGCTACCACAGGTCTCCCTCGGAGATGAAGGGGCTTTGGCCATACACACGAACCACCATGAGAAGGTTTAGAGGATGACAAAACTGCCTTTCAACCAGTTTTCAAGTCTATAAACAGCACTTTCAGAGCAGCTTACATTTCTGTTGTCCTGTGAATGGATTTCTTCAATGGGAAAGCAACAACAGTCATTCACTTTCATCCCAAACAAAACAAAAGGACCACAGCTAAACCAGAAACCGTGTGTGTACGGCACCAGAATATTTGATTACCACTTCTGAAAATATACCTGCATAGCATGAAAAATCTCCCAGCGGACCATGCTGGCTGTGTTTTTATTTTACAAATGCAAATTGAATTTAAGCAGCTTTTGCAAAGCCTGTTTTGTTAAGAAAATCAGCCAGCAGTGTGATGTAGCCCTGCTTCTGTTTTGCCTACATTAGCAAGGACAGGCTCCAATCTGCAGGATGGGGCAGGGGGCAACAAACAGGCAGGCAGTGATTTGGTTTCTGCACCAAACTCAGGAATCAGACAGGCCAGGGAGACATTTCAAGCTCACTTAGTGAACACTAAGCTTATAAGAAAACACATATTATTACAAAATGGGCTGCAGTGGGCTCTCCTTGAAAAGCAATACCGCAAACTCAAACAGAACTATAATTTAATAAAATGCAGAGAGATTCAAGTGAATAATAAAACCTGCTGTGATGAGAAGACGAAATGAAATTGCTTCTTCTTGTCCATTATACCTTTATTTTTGATTAGGGAAACAAAAGCTGGGAATCAAAATGTCAGGCTTTTTCATCCTCAGTGGGTTCTTATGGATACTGAAAAGGGAGAAAGTGCCTTGATTCTGGCAAACATAATTAGCATAACTTCAGAGTGAAAAATAGGCAGAGCCATTAGCAGCAGTCACACATGGATGCAGACTTCTGCATAGACCCTTTAATAAAAAGGCAAATCTTGCCCCTAACTTGATTTCTAAAATGAGTACATAAAAACACATTTATTTCATGCACTTTCCATGACACTTCATTACTTTCCAGAAAATTATATGCACTGGCTGTCTTTTCTTACATGCTAAAATATATACCGCATCCCACGCTGGCTCTTGTTTCTTACACGCTGCATTTTGAAATATGGAGTGGAAACCTCCTCAGGCAGAGAGGGTAAAGGAAATGTATGACTCAATAAAGCTAACTGGCATTACATGCAAAATTCTCCTTGTGCTACGCTCCCCAAACTCTTACCCTCTTTCTGCTGAGGCCATTAAAGCTGTTAAGTCGGTTTTCTTGTACTTTCTGTCCCCACGCTCCTCGACCAAGAAAGAAAAGGCTGATTAAAAATCTCTGATCCTTCCTGAAACAATACTCACTTGCATCTGCCCAAGTGTTACAGCAGCAAGCCTGCTGTCATGAGCACTCTCTCCATAAATCTGTCATCCCTGGTCCACTCCCTCCAAGCGCCATTTGCATGGAGAGAAAAAGCCACGTCACTGGATTACTCTTTTAATTACTCTTATTTGGATGTCAGTGGCACGCAGAAGGCCAGAACCCCAGCTTTGTCAAGTATTTCTTTAGTCATGTGAAGTTCACTAAAGTAGGATAGCCTGTTTCTCCTCTTCCAAGCCAGAAGGTGACTGCTTTGGTGGTGGTGTTGTTTAAGGACGAAACACGACATTAGATCACTCTCTAAATTGTCAATACAACTGTCTTTCACTAGGACTACCACAGCCTATATGGATAAGATGATTAATCACTTCAATTCTACCAGCCATTATTTCTAATTAAAAACCAACCCATAAATACCTATTTTATCACTAGGTCTGTGTGGTAAATAAATTCAAGTGGTCAGTAAAACACTCACAAAGGAAATTACATTTAAAAAATGACTTTTCATTTCCAAGTGTATCTTCCTAATTAAAATGGCTGTTTCCCATACATATCCCAGCAGCACTGTCTGCAATAATTTAAAGAGTCTTTGAAAGCACAATTCTCAACAAACCCATTAAAATAACTTCTTACCATCATCTGTTCAATGGAAACTAGAGCATTTTAATATTATACCACACTTCTCAGTGTTGACACTTTACTGCTTCTCTGTCTCCCAGCCAGGCGGTGAAGAATTAAAGCACGAGCAAAAGGAGAAACACGCAAAATGTGCAACTTCCCAAACAGGCAACTTCATACATTCAGATTAATTACCCTCTGTTGCTGATGGCAGATGCAAATCTGTATGGGTAATTATACCAAACCTTCCTTCCAGGAACATCTCAAACCTAAGGGGTTCTTGGGGCACCTTGGGGGCTTTCCTGGTAAGGAAAAAACACCCTTTTTTTAACAGTGTGAAGAAGCTGCTTAGAAGGAACCCCCCAGGGTGGGACTGCCAGGCCAAGACACTGTGTGTGGTAGGCACATAAATGCAGATGTTAATACCCTTCTAATCATCACTTCACATCTAGCACAGTCATAGCCTACTCTATATACAAGGAGGTGTTACACAAACTCCTC
Source organism: Machaerirhynchus nigripectus (assembly GCA_013397975.1). Lineage (NCBI taxonomy): Eukaryota > Metazoa > Chordata > Aves > Passeriformes > Dicruridae > Machaerirhynchus > Machaerirhynchus nigripectus. The sequence continues at coordinate 974,546 of VZRQ01004341.1, forward strand.
GGCCTTAGGAGCCCCAAAAGGACACACTCCACAGAGCAAAGTCCTCCAATCCTTATGGAGCACGTGGCAAAGAAATGCAGCCCTGCTCCTTGGTAGAGCCCCAGTGACCAGGGCAGAAAATGGGACCCAGAACATGAGGGGTGTTTTCCACGTTTGAGTTTGCAGAGGAAAGAGGAAGGACCGCGCTGGGCACGGGCAATGTTTACGTTGCAAAGGAAGGAAGGAAGAACGGTTCAACTGAGACATGAAGAAAGGCAAATGCTGCAAGCAAAGCACAAGCTGAACTACCATCTACAAATATTTGAATTATTCTATGCAATATTTCAGAACACAACAAACAGCACTGGGATTTATATTAAAATGATCCCTCTGTGTTGTTCCTGTATGTGTATATGAATCACACGTATTCTTCTTTAGATGCACTGCATATAAAATTATAGATCATATAAAAAGCTAAGGACCAGAGTTTCAAAAGCACTCAGCACACATTTAGACACTCACTGTCAGCAGAGGCTGCTGGAGGAATCAGCTGACTTTTTTTTGAGGACAGCAAGGATGGCAGAAACCACAACCATGCTCTTGAATTTTGCTGATACACAGCCTGGATGTGAAGACTTTTCCAAAACAAGGCCACCGTACTTACACTCTTAAGTGTGTGCTAAATGCACTTGAGAAAACCTGAGCCTAAATGGCCAATTTTACCTATGCTGATTCTGCTAAAAACTACAACAAATCCATAACTTAACATCTAGCCCAACTACAGCACATCCGAAACATTTATAATGTGCCACATGTATTACTAGTTATTTATTCTTTAATATAAACACTTAAAAAATTAATTACACGCTCTGTCAGAGCTGTCTAATACATAGGCAATCTCAACTATAAAACACCGCTGTGCTCTTTTCTGTAACCACCCCCACCTTTTGAAATTACCTTCAGATGTTTGTTAAGGGACATTAATGCCTCTGAAATCTAGCAAGAGGTAAAATGTTGCACTCAGCTCAGTGCCATGTATATAATTCCTGCATCATTAACTGGAGGCCACTAATTTTATCCTTAAACGACAATTTTATGGGACTTTTCCAGAGACCAATTATTGTAACTCTTGCCACTTTGGGAGGACACAAAAAACCCTCAACTGCATCAAACCAGTCTATCCTGAACTGCAATTCTTCAGCTCACATGGTTTTATAAGGTTTAAAGTGCGCTGCTGGGGGGGTTTACAACGTGATTCTCCAACTGCCGGGACACACACGCAGCAAGAACAACTCTGGTAAACTTGCCTTCAGCACCACCTCCACTGAGATGCAGAGATCTCCTTGGGAGTAACAAGCAGCCAAATATGCTGGAGTGTATTGCATAAAGCTGCACTGGACAACAGGGCACGGGAAAGCTGGCTTGGATATAGAGTTATGTGCACTGAAAAAGGAAGATACAAATGTGAATGTAAGTAAAACTTAACAGATGACCTTTCTAGCTCGGGATCTGTTGAAAATTATCTCTACACCTTGGAAATTATGCAGGAGGAAATGAAGACAATGAATTTAGCAAGAGGTGTTTTCCCTATTTCATTAACTGCAGGGTGATTACCAATCAGTTGTGAAAGTTATTAAAGCAATTTGTAACTTTAGGCATTTAATGGCATTTATGCAGGAGGGAACTGGCAATCAACGCTACCTAATTCAGCTTGAGGTGTTTCTGTTCTTTAATATATCATAAGCAAATTATGTCTGTACCTCTAACAATATGCCACATCTGAATCTGGCTCTTAGTTTGCACTATTAATTTCCACATTTTAATCCGAACTAACAACCAAGGATGGTGTAAAACTGTTACTCACCCTCCTTGCCCCCTTTTTTTAACGTATAGTCAAGAAACTGCTTGACACCCTGTTTTTCTCTAGAATAAATAAAATTCCTCCTGAATATGCAAAACTCCTTCTAAAGAAATAGAGACCTGTTTACTAAAATATTTTGCTCCTACTCAAGTGGGACTCCTTAATTCCCTCACTTGGAACAAGATGCAACAGAAACAAACCTGCATTAAAGCCAGATGAAGGGCTGCTGTAACAAACACATGTGGATTATTCCACAGCCAAGTCAATGAGACCTCATCACCCCGATCTTTCCTTACCTACTTTTTACCCTGTCCAGACAGACTTTTCCTCATCATCAACCTGATGAGTTACTGAAGTTCATTGAAAATACAAGCATAACCAGCCAAACAGAGTCACCTTTTACAAAATCACAATTAATTAATGTACCAAACACAAAATGCTTATAGAAATCAGTTACCCATTAATGGCTTTTTTGTTGTCATTTTTGAAATGTGGAATAATTCTGAAAAAAACCCCAAATATAATAAACACCACATAACTCTGCCTATTTGTTTCATAATTGTCCATTACAGGCTATTTCCACCTACAAGATCACGGGCCAGTATGTTCTCAGTTGGAACCCTTTTGCTAAGAAATAACTGAAATCTCAATTGTCTGACATTTAAATATAATACTGACTTTTGAATTGGTATTTTAATGGCGTGTCTAAGCAGCATGAATACAGATGTGCTATGCAGAAATAAAGTTATGTATTTCCACCACTGAAAAAAAACTACAGCTTCACAGGACTATTTTGACTGCAGTAATCCTATAATTATCTTCTCCACTTTCTAAGAATTATTTTTTTACTTCCAGGTGTGACAGTAAATCTGTCTTTCTCTCTTCATTTTTACAGACTGCAGCCTATGGGCATTTGCTGAGGTATGTGTATTAATTTCTGACACCAAGTACTGCTGCATTTTTGAGGAAGGTTTTGGGAAAGAGTCAAGCAGTTCTGCATGTTTCTACATCCTCATGGACATGACACAGGTACTCAAATCAAAATGAAAACATCATAATGGTTTTTTTGTTTTATTGACTTGCCAGCAATCAGCTCTTGCTACAAACAGGGAGATCTGCTGGCTCTTGATACCTCTGTAAAAAAGGTACCCCCTTTGCAGAGTGGTTTCTATGATTTAAAACTTGAGACCTTCAAATCTTCCCTTTTATAGTCAGCAGGTTTAGGTGTCCAATCTAAAAGCCAGGTGCAATTAGTGCCTGCAGTATATTGGTTAGGGGCAGGGTTCACAGGAGCGTTTCTCCACACAGGAGACACTGAAAAATCATCCTTGTGTTCTGGCATTTTCCAGGCTCTGCCATCTCTCCGCGCTGAGCAAGAATGAGCACGATTTTTCCCTTTAAGGGTTTTCATTCTACATCCACCGAAAAAATGCAGTTTTACTGCAGGAGCAGGAGCGGAAGGTATGGTGGGGCAGATAGTAAGTTGATTTGAAAATGACTGAGAAAGGCTTTTTCTCCCTACTTATAACTCAAGACTTACTGAAGTTTAAAATTTGAAATGTTCAGGTTGGCTAATCCCCTCTGGGGCTTTGCATTACTAGTAAAAGTTATGACAGCAAAAAGAGCTGGATTAGAAGTGGTTACAAACTTCAGCTTTCTGGGAGATAAAATGGATGGGACAGCACACCGGGGAAAGAAGTTTCAGAAAAATTCCAGTTTTAATACCATGACACAGGTAATACTGCAAATCCACTCTGCTGTTTTGACTTCTTTTTGGTGGAGGTTATATCTGCACTTTAATGCACACCTTAAAACAGTGAATGAGTATCTGCATAGGTAAAAAATACCCACAGGGTAGCTCAGTCCTGTGGGTGGGCACAGAAAGGGTTTTTAAAGAAAATCAGCGGCTGTCCCTGTGCAGGCATGAGGGAACACTGTGCTGCAGAAGAGAGAATAAGGGAAGCATCCTCCCAAGCTGTAACTCCCAATGAATCAGGACATGACTGAAGGGAAAAAAAAAATGTTTAGGGTTTTTCAGCTGTTGTAACACGCAGCAATCCTGATCTGTAACCCAGCAATCCACACGGCCTCTCTCCTCCCTGCAATTGCATCCCATCATGAAAACCACTGAACCAAGTTCACAACCTAACATGGACAGTTCCAGTTATCTAGCAATCCTGTCCTCAGAGAAGAGAAAAAAAGAAAAAAGAAAAACCAAACAAAACCAGGAGAGACAGGTGAAAAAATACTGGGGAAAAAACCCAAGAAATAATTAGTCTGTTTTCAAATAGTTACGCATTCAGCATTTATGTATGTAGTCCAGGGGGGGTAAAAAAAAAAGAGGCACAAGTTGTAAGACATTCATTCCGGGCATTTGCTAAACTGCCTCTTACTGCCTTATACAGAAGTAGTTTTGTTTGTACATTGTGTTGATTTACAGCCCTCCCTTCTAAAACCAACCCTGCCTGTTCTCTGCAAGAAGGGTTAAGTGTTTAAACCTGTCACTTCTTCAGAAAAATTATAAATTGGTCTACGAAGCCAGTAACAAATAAAAAGAGGGGGAAAAAAAGTCTTAAATGGATAAGCCGTTTCAGCAAGCTCTCTACTATCTCTTTTTTACATTACATGAGAAATCTAATTAAATGCTTCAAGGGGGAAAGGCAAAGTAGTTCTCAGGCTGACTATATTTGACCTTTCTTCCTTCAAGGTGACAAACAAACAAACAGGATGCTAATTACTGTCTCAGCTTGAATTTGCACTTGGAAGAAAAAGAAAAAAATCAAGTTTTGCTTAGCTAAGACTATAGGGAAAGCTATAAACTCTCAGGAACTTTTTAGTTCCTCTTGACTTTGTTACGGCCTTTGATGTCCAGAAAAGCATTCACTCGGGACACCTTCCCCAATCTTAAAGTTGGAGCAGAGCTGTGAGCACCAGCATCCAACTCCTGCCAGCTCCACTCTGACCTGCACAATTGGAATCCACTCAGCATGACGAGCACTGGGTATATATTGAAGAACAGCACTGCCAAACATCACTTCGATCACAGGGGGGAACACTGGACTTGTCTCATCAGCAAGGGAATGGGATAATTCAGTCTGGGTTTTGGAAGAGCCCATCAGAAGACATGCCTTTTGGTTTGGCCATGTTCCCACTACACAGCCCTTGATGCAAACCACAGATTGTGGTCACCTAAATGACTGCTTACACCACACTCTCTGGTTAGAAACCCACTCTGATGCTGCCCCAGCCATGTCTCCTGCACCTTTCTATACAGCCCTGTGGGCAGTAGAAATGAGAGTTTAAGGCTGGCTTTGTGAAATAACAAGGCATTTTCTTTCTCTCTCTCACCTTGAACTCTATAAGGGCACACATCCCCTCTACTCCTATTCGGGGAAATTCTCAGCCTTGAATCGATGATGGCAAACCTCCCATCATTAGCTTGAGAGTGGGCCAAGATAGTACCCTTAAAACTTTAGGAAAATTAAAGCCACCACAGGGAACCATGAAAACGAGCAGGAACGTGGCCCAAGCCCCAGGCCCAAGCCCCATAGCCCAAGCCCCAGGCTCCTCCCTTGTATAGGTGTGCTTCAACACTTCACATATTCAATCCAGTAAATACATTTATCAATTCACTGGTATTAAGCCTTGGGAGTTGCTAAGATGTTCTACTTGCAAAGCTCTTGGATTGTGACTATCCTGATTTCCACACAAAAGCCAGCCACCACACAGACAGGTAGTGGTTTTGGTGCACAGCAGCACGAAGATTTGCTGAGACAGGAAACTCAAAGCAAAGAAAGGAAAATGTTCCCTTAATAGCTCTTGATGTCTACATGGTACAGGTATTTGGTCACTGTCATGAGAATTTTCTAATGTGAGCTGCAGCACCAGAAGGAGATTCATTTAATACAAACACCATGGATGTATCCACCTGTTCACTTTTAAGCTGAGATGGATATGCAGCTTCCAGAAGCCACGTAATGGGTTTTGAAGAACATCTCACTGGACAGAGTGAAGAAGTCCTGCTCAGAAAAACACCTGCACAACACAACCCAAGCCTGGGTTACTTGAGTATTGAGTGAAAAATGAATCCAAAGCAACAGGTCAAGACACAGTGAGAAACACGTGGAAGGAAATACAAACAAAAAGCCATTAAAAGAAATCAATGCCACAAACAGAGGTGAAATTACCAAGGCTTCTCCCGGTGCCACTGGTTGTTTGCTCACCTTACAAAAGCTCATGAGCCATACTTTGCCTGGTAAGGCAGAGTTCAGCAGTGAGTTTAAAGAAAGTCAGGTCGAGGGTCAGGAAATAGCTCCTCAAAATATGATCTGTCAGATGCAGCACAGAAAGTGCTTTTAGAGACATAACAAAAGAGTTATGAAGCAGGTTCTTTACAACATGTTGGGAAAGAACTTTTGTTTGGTGAGACTGCACCAAGTACTTCTTTTCCTCCTCGTTCTATGCACTGGCACTTAAGCTACAATGAAAAACAATCCTATGCACCTTTAAATATCTCATAGTTTGAATCAAAATGGCTCTACTAGGCCTAAAATGGACAGAGGTTTGTCTTTACCAGGAGATACTGCAGCCAATCTTTTGGAAATCTTTTATCAGTGTTCCACTTTGCAACATCCCCGCCGTAAATCTTACCGTGAGGAATTCATTACGTAATTGGATGTGGCTCTACCCAATTTATCTTTGCTTCCTGAGAATCCAAACATAATTCATGATTCATGTATAAATTATATCAGGAGCAAGTGATCTGAGTGCAAACTGCATACTGCATTAAAGAAGGCTGAGCTGCTCAACTTCAGGGTGTAATATTTTAATTTAAAAATGGAGAACAAGTATGGGAAAGACTTTTGAGCTTCCCTCAATACGTCAGAGAGTGAAACACAGCAAGCCCAGAGGGTGAAGCCTCTGTCAAGCCAAGACAATGGAAAATAAAAATGTACATTAGTAAACATGCAATTTATATGCAAACTTCAGTTATGCCAATCCAGAAAATGTTAATCAAGGCAACCAGCCAGCAGGAGCTGGCACTGCAGAGAGTTATATATATTGGGGTGTTGATGGAAATATTTTCTAATTTTTGTTTTCCCTCTCTCTCAGCAAGTTAGTGTATTACCCAAGATAGCAAGAATAACAAGAGTTTCTGAATGCTAAACTCTTATGAAAAGGTTTTACATCCTTAAATCTTGCCTTAAATCAGAAATTATACTTCCCATCTTCAAAAAAGGAAGGCGAAGCTTCTGACTTTGCTTTTCTCTCTACCTTGTTTTTTCCAGAAGGGCAAAACTGAGCTAGCTGGAAAAGCTCCATACATTTGACATTTCATCAAAAGTCCAAGAAGATAAAGTATTATTCAAAAACAAAATTCCCCCCAGGAAACCTGAATTATTTCCAAGACAATGAAACTGTCTTGGAAACAGTCTTCCATCAGTTGGTCCACTACAGTCCTTCTGGCAGCACTGAAATGTTCCATTTTCTCCTCTAGTCCATGCTCCCTTGATAAAACACCTCTTTGCTCATGTACCAGTGGGTAGTGTGGAGGTCACACAGCTGTAAAGCACCCAGAGGAAGCAGTCAGGCAGGGAGCTCAGAGAGCTGTGGAAAAGTCATGCAGCATTTGGGAAGGACCACCCAGCTCCGGATGAGTGAGCCAAACTTGCAGGTTTTAACAGTGTTAGATTCTTCTGCATGATCTGTACTAGAAGTGGCCTTCCTTTTTCAGTTTTTCCCATTCTCCCATAAGAAAAGCTGACATTTTCTGCAGTAGCCAAATCCTCCTCCCTTTCTACCTCTCCACTACTGGAAAACAGGTTCAGCTTACACGCCTTACAGCAGCCCCAATGGGACATGGCTGGAGCTGTGGCAGAAATGGGCATCTCCCAGCAGAGAGAGCTCACCCCACCACCAGTGAGCATCTCCCTTACTGGGGCCAGGGAATCCTCCCATTGGAATGCTGCACCTACAGGCTCCTGGGGTGGCACAGCGCCCTTAGGCATGGCTGGAATGGACTCAGACTAGAAAGACAGAGAAGGAGGAAGCCAGAAGAAGAAGATAATGGCCATGTATTTGCTGAAGTACTGAAAAACACCTAAGAGGGCTTTAAAAGAGGCAAGCAATAATCAGCAACACTTTTGCTCAAACTGAACCTTCATTTTTTGACAGAGCTGCTATCAGTCACACCTGGGACCATGGAGGAGACAGATTTGAAGAGAAGGAAGCTATGGATGGGAGATGAGAAGAGAGGAGACAGTGACCCAAACATCCACAGTGACAGAAAACGAGAGACTGGCAATACAGGCAAGTCTCACTACAGGGAAGCCCACAGAGGATACAAAGAATTAATGCTCTATCCATCTATAGCTGGTGAAAAATAGGTTTAAGTATTTTAGGAATTCACTCCTAAGCATTCTTTGAGGGCCTGATTCAGCACCCTCTGCACTCGATTTAGCCATGTAAGTGCAAAACCACGCACTAGGAAAGAAGTTACTTACAGCTTCGTAAAACAGAAATAAAGTGTCAGGCTTCTTTTACCTACAGGAAGTTCAACTTAGCCTTCCCAGAGAAACCCACCAACAAAAATACTGACCAGTCTTTCGAGAAGAAGAAAAGACATTTTATCCACTTGCAATCCTGGCCTATTCAGCTCCCAGCATTCAGCACTAAAACACACCAAGGTTCTGACAGTCAGAAAACCACCTAATGCTTCTAGGCACCTCTTCACAGCAGATTATTTCCAACATGGATGCGAAAAGATCTTCATCATCTTGTTCTCTAGACTCACCTGGAGCAGAACTGAGCTTGCAGAGTCATCAAAATGCCAATGACCTGCCATTAAAATGCCACCATATAGCAAACAGGGGCATAACTTGCAGTTATATTTAGGTGAATTCAGAAGTGCTTTGAGAAAACAGTTGGTGGCTACTGAAATACCAAAGCCCAGTAATGGGAAGAAAACATCCACAGCATTATGGCCATGGGCTGTGTGGTCCTCTGCTTGCTGCAAACCAAATCAGAAATGTGCTGCAATAAAGGAGAAGAAGAATAGAGCTCACATCTCATGTTTCAGAGTAACTTTTGGAAAGCAATGGCCCTTGCTAAGAGCCACGCCTTCCTACATCATGAGAGGAAAATCATCCACTTAAATACACACACACACACACACACACACACACACACACACACACACGTAAGAAATATTCCAGTTTCTTACTTACAAACAGTGGGAATAATATCTATTCTAAATTAGACCTTTGTAAATAAATGTAGAATTACAGAGGCCTGCTAGGAACACCAGTGAACAGCTTGACTTTCAGTGTTTCAAATAAACCAAATCATGGCACTCAGATCATATGAAAGCAATTTTTCTGTGGAAAATAGGTTTTGCAATTCTCAAGCTCTGCTGTAATAAAACTCCCTATAGTGTATTTGTGTGTCCACTGATTGCAGGGACTGATTTGTGCTATATGTTTGCAATTACTCGGTAAGGATATACCAATGACATAACTCTTATGACTACACAGGCTAAGCTCACCTCTTAAAGAACAATGCTTGGAAGTGTTTCTTTCTCATATTAATCCTCCACGCACTTTAAGTAATTTATGGTTACTTAAAGTTTTGCAATTCTAAAAATTCTTTGTAGACTAAACCAGATGTTAATCTTCATGTCTAAAAAGCGTTCTTGAACCCAACAGAGAGATAGCACCATTGATTAATAACCAAATTTTCTGTCATGTCATCTTTGAAGGATAGTTAAGGAAAACTCCCTTGTGAAATGTACTTTTGAAACATTACTGATGTCTGAATTTCTTTGATTTTCCTCGCTCTCCTTTCACTGCTTCCACTCCATAAAAGCTTCTTTGCATCCTTCAGAAATTGTCTTATTAAAAAAAAATTAAATAAAGTTCCTAAGTAAGTCTGGCCCTTTGACTACAATTACAATTAACAAGCTAAGGGACTGAAATCCGTCCCTAAGGCAGATGCACGAACCCAACAAAGTAAACTGGAATAGCTACTGCTGACCTCAAAAGCACCAGAGTTTGGACCACTGCAAACTTTACAAGAATTATTTAAGAACTAAGTCATTGGACACCCATCCAGAAATCAAGCAAGCTATTCAAGGTTTACTCGTGCTCTATCCTTTAGATAATAAGAGAAGCAACCTTAGCTATCATTTATTAGATTGCATATTTCTATGGCCTCAAACATATCACCTAATATAAAGCAAAAACATATGATGGCCAGCTATTTATGAAAGAGCCTTAACTATTTAGACAGATTTGCTGGCTTGTAAAATAAGCCAAATTTAGTGTCTTACAGCATTGCACTCCACTAGGATATTATTTTAAAGGTGGCTATAAGCAGCAGCAACCCCTACAACTGGGACACAGGCAAGTCTTGCATTCTGTTGGTGGAAGACCTAGGAGTGCTGGCCACTGACATACGAATTTACATTCTGGAATCTGACATCCTCTCTTGAATCACTCAACTGTTTACCCTTCTCTTTGTCATCTTCCCTAAATCCTGGCAGACACAAAGCATCTGCCAGGAGGTCATGCTGAAATCAGCAGGCAGGTCGCATGGAGGAGCTGCTCTGATCTACGATGGCTCCAACCACACAATGCAACTGGCACCTTCCTCAGCTTGCTTGGTGCTCGTCGGCCAAACAGGAAAATGCAGTCTGATTAGAGGCTGCTTTTTCAGCGAGTGCCAAAATAAAACTTTCGCCTTCCAGAGGGACACAGATTATTTATTAGCAATTATTTCTCTCGAAAACCCTCTTTTCCAGGAAATCGTCTTTTCTCTCTTCACTTCAGAAAGTTTACACACAGCCTTCCAGGATGTCACTAAAGTGCGAGCAAACTATTTACATTCCTGCCATATGTCTATTGATACCCTGCAGCTGTCTGTCTAATTTACAATTAGATACCAAACTCCTGCTTGCGTAACAACTTGCATGCTTCCCTATTACATGTTTTTTACACAGTTAAGTAGATGTCATTTTTTTATCTTTTAAATCTAGCTTATTTTTTCTTACCTTAAATTTGTTCATATCTACACATTTTTCCCAGTAAAAGAAGAAAAGGATTAAAAAATAAGCATGCAATGGTATTGGCAGGACATAAGAGAGACAGTGCTACCTCCAGCCTTGGAGGTTTTTAAGATAACAGCTGTACAAAGTCACCACCAAACTGGTCTCAAGCAGAAAATTGTCCTGCCCTGAATGGGAGACTGGACCAGTAACTCCGCAGATCCCATCCCATCAGCTCTCCTATAACTTCCAGATCCTACCATCCTGGCACAGGGAAGGAAACAGCATACCCTTCTTCTTTCTGAACAAAGAGGTAAGACCCAAGCCACACACCAAGACAGCCCTCCTTCCTAGGAGACTGAGTCTAGTTGTATTTTCAGAGGTCTACAGACACTACAGGCATTAAAACTTGACTTCCGTGTGCACCCATATGCCTGCTTTTAAATTCAAGCATGTGCTGTGACTGACTTCATGAGCTGAGCAACTAAAACACAACAGCAGCACTCCTTAGTTGGAGCAAAATGATGAACCTTTTAAAAAAATGCAAGATGATCTGATTCTGCTTTTTAATTTCCAAAAATAAGAACAAAATTGGAACAATCAAGTAACCCACCCCACAGGAACAGGGCCTGCACTTCCACTGCCTCCATGGTATTTCTTGAGTGTAGATGCAATATTCAACCTCCGAATTTCCCCAAAAAAACAGCTTTTATAGCTCAAAGATGCAGCTGAGACAATATGTAAACTCCACGCATGCCTCTGTGTGCAGGCTGAAAGCTGGAGCATAGAAAAACCTCTTGGGAAACTGGATGAGCACTGGTCTTGCGTGTCTGTGTGTCTGTGTGTTTGTGCACAGCTGCTATAAAGGATGAGCAAGTTCCTCACTCATTTGGTATCCCCCAGCATCCCCTCATAATTGTCATGCAAAGGAGGATGCAACCTCTGCAAGGCCTGGGGAAAACCTCAGCATATTTGTCTCTGCAATGAAAGGCTGACAGGTATTTTTCCAGGGCTCCAGGGGGAAGCAGGGAAAAAATTAATTTCCTAATCCAAATAAAAGACTTGGAGATTTTAATTCTTTGTTCCATACCTGAACTAGTATTAAAATTATGTACACATATCAGAAAAAAGCTAATCAAGTTTTCCTTTATGGTGAAACAGCATTCTAGAAAGAAAGTTATTTTAGGTTAATTAAAATAAGCTATACTGATGAAAAGAAAAAGTCTCACTTCCCTCTTTTCATATTAAAACAGAGTAAGAGTTACAATTCTAAATGCAAGACATTGAACACAAAAAAATATTATCAATTCTGCAACTATCAAGAAGACATTCTGACATCTTCCAAATTATTTTTGTCTTACTTCCACTCCAAAGAAAACCCCATTAAAATTAATGAGCTTTAACAAGCAATTTTGTTTTGAAGAAACAGCTTTTTCTAAGAGAAAATTTGTTTCAGTGGATCTTTTTTTTTTCTGTTTTGATCACTAACTAATTAATCGAAGACACTGGAGTTCTCTGATCCTGAACATATGACATGGATTATAGTGAAACCAGCTGGAGATTAAATTTCTAACTCACATATGGAGCTCATGACCCTCTTTATGAATCATCACACCGTTTGTTTAATATTTAAGCAACTCCTAGTTACTCTGAAGAAAACGTTGAACAACAGGGGCCCATAAAATTAAAATCACACAGCAAAATCACAGCTACTTGCAAACCCTCACTCTTCTTTGGGACTTCATCACAAATCTGTCTGATCTAGGTTCATTAAGTTTATTTTTTCACTCCCAAGACGGTAAGAGATGATGGAACACTAAAATTTCATATAAACATCTTTGATTACAGCTTTCAAGCCTCAAGATATCCAGCCTTGCCTTTCATGCAAACCTAGACATGGTAATATCTTGAGATTAAAAGGAAATATTTCTGAGCATGCTAATCTGTTGAAATCTTAGGAAGAGCGGGAAATTAAAACTGTGCAGTTCTAGATATAATTTTGCTATCTTAAATGCACAGACCATGCACACTGGAAAAGCAACTGTCTCAGTCGTGATCTCTCTTTTCTTGGCTCCTTAACTCACCAACTTGACCAACAGATTCAGAAAACTATCAGTAGGTTCTCACTGAATGCAAACCTGCCACCAGGAACATTTTACCTACCTATTTTGGCAGAGCTAAAAGAAACACACTTTTTCTAAATACACTTGCACAGCTTCCAAAAATTGCCATGGCAATAAGCTCTATTAAATGAGTAGTGCAAGAAGTTTAAAGCTTCACCACCACCTGCTCATCTAAGCAAGGTCAGCAAAATCTAGTCAAAACCCAGCTCCCCTCCTATCAACCTGAATCTTTTTGCTCAAAGACCTGTTTCCACTCAATAGGAAGACACCTCTTGCCTTCAGCTTTCAGACCAAAGCACAGATTCACATCCAGTCCCTGACAGACATCCAATGAGCAAAATCTCTTTCCAGCCATGTTATTTTCTGGCATGAAGCATCCCTTCTGCCTTCCCTTTCTGTTCCATTAGTGCTCCCACTCCGACTTACCCCCATCATACCAAAAAACTGCACACCTTCTCGCCCCTAGATGCCTATTTCAACCTGGAATGGATGGATACAAGATTAGTCAAGTCATATAAGGCTCATGTGTTTCTCTGCTAATAATTTGGCATCAGTAGGCATGATCTTTTAAAAGCTCCTTTTAATATAATGACTGGTTGAGTGGATTCGGTGTCTGGAGTTGTGTTTTCACTCAAAAGCGGTGCTCCAGGCAAGTCTCAAAGCACAGGCAGTGTTGATTGCCTCATGCCAGAGTGTGTTAGGTGTGCAGCTGGGAGATGCTGGTGATTGTGCCAGCTTTAAATGCTGCTGCTGCTCCGTAGCTGCTGCTGCCCTGCCTGTGCAGAGCCAGCAGCAGGGGATGGGTGAGCACTCCTCATCCTCTCCAGGGCAGGTTACTGCAGCCCATGCCAAAAGCTGTTGATGCTGCCCTTAGGAGAAGATGGAAGGCTTTCCCACAGTCGTTTCTGCAGCTCTGCCGAGCTTTTTCACTCCTGCCTGAGCCAACATCCGCATGGGCAAAATGGTTGTTCGCACGCAAAGAGCCGCCAGGGTAGAGCAGAGCACTGTGCACCTCCACATCTGCATATGCTGCAAGTGGTTTATTCATTTTCCAAGTGAAAAGCATGCAGCTGCAGCCCTGACTTCTGCACAGCCTCTCTGCCTCAGCACCAAGCATCCACAGAGCATTTGCCTGGCTGCTCAGTTCCTGTCTCTGCAAGCTTGAACCCACCTGCAGGGGTAGATGTGCAAACAGAAATCCCAGGCTGCCCATCTACCCAAGCAGGGCAGCAGCAACATTCTTCCACTGAAAACACCAAGCACCTCACTCAGTGAAAAAAACAGGTACCTAAAAGCAATTTTTCTGCCATGAAAGCACCTGTTGTGCTGTGCTCTCCTGAATTATGTATGTAAGCACAGACCTCCCAAGCTCAGCAACACTGTCCTTGCAATCTCTTGTGGCTCTGCAGTTTGCATAACTATTCCAGCAGCACCTTCTTGTATGCTCCCCAGCAGAATTAATTAATGTTTGCACAGTACTTTGAAGATGAAAGTACTAAGCGACTGCTAAATATCAGACCAGATTCTCAGCTGGTTTAAAAAATAGCATTTGCAGTGCAGCATCTGGGTGAACAACCACCCTGACTCATTAGAGAGACTCTAGCAAATGTGGAGGAAAAAAAAAAATGAAAAAAAGGAAAAAGAATGTAGAAAAGGAAGAATATATGCAGAAAAGCAGCACTGAAGTAATAACCTCCATGCCTTTCGCAGAGTCCCTCTTTCTGCAGGAGAAGAGTACAAATCTGCAGAGCCACGACACTGTTCTCCTTCAAACCTCCTTAAAACTCACCTCTGCTGAGATGCCTACAAATCATTCAGCACTGATTAGCCAGCTGATGTACTGTGACTTCTGCACATTACACTTACCATAACCATCCTGCTCTTAATGTTGGCCCATCCCATCTGTTTACTCAACCTGCTGCTTCTTTCCTATGCTCTGCCTTGAGAATTTGCAAGTTTTTCTTTCTTTTATTTGGTGTCAGGCCTAGCCCAGGGATACACTGACAAAATGTCCTCCCAGGCTTTTGCAGACTCCTTGTAATAAGGACATGCAAAAGTCAGTCTCAAAGGGTTAGCCTCAATAGGTTTAGACCCACTTACGCTGTGTATTCCTGTATTAAATGGTTGATCGTGGGAAGCAACCCATGAGGTTTAAGTCACGCGCATTATTATACATAGAGCAGCTGTGTTCTTTTACAAAAGGCACTGTGCTGCTGCAGTTCAAAGGCCAAACTTAATGCTTATGCGATATTATTCTTATTTTTTTAATAGCGGAAATTGCTCTTAAAATTGTAGGTATGTGGTCCAAGAAAAAAGAGAAAGGGAGGGGAGAAGGCACCTGCAGACTGCACTCATCTGATGTCGGGACACCACGGCTGATGGGAGAAGCACCTCCATCAGCTGGACACATGCAGGATGAAGCACTAGCAATGAGTAATATCTGAGGATGAGGTATCAGAGTGAGTCATCTCATTGGTCACAGGGACCAATACTGCGTGACTTGGACCTGGTCAATCTCTCATCCACAAGGTCTAGGAGCCAAACTCAGGCTCACTTCAAAAAACACAACTCCACTTATTTCACTGGGATGTCATGCATTGAAAGGGTGTAGATACTCCTTCCATGGCCTCAGCAGACCTTATGTTTTCAACTCGCTCACTAAATCAGTCACGTGCACAAGAGGAGAGCCCTCAAGCCTTTTCCCATGTGCAACAGCAAGACTCTACTCACTCAAATGCCTAAAACAGCACTGGACTTTTAGCTCTTTAAATTAAAATATTACACCAAAAATAAGCTGAGATACTCCAGTGAGTGCTACAAATCCCAAGGTCGCTAACTTTGTAAGAATGTGGGGATTTTTTTAAAAAAACGTAAAACTAAAGAGAAACCTGGGGCCAGCGGCCTCATGTTTTTCACCTGTACTCCCTTGGTGCAGCAGTACTGATCAAAACATGAGAGGAGAGGATGCCCCTACCCACCCAACAACAGGGAGGCTGCCCATATACACACTTTGCCAGTAACAGATGCAACCAAGTGGGTTAACTTCCAAGCCCTGTGCCTTGGGCAAAGCTGGCTATTATTCCATCCGGTTGCAGATTTTTCTTAGTCCAGTCTGCTTCATGCTTCCACTGTCCACACGAAGCCTTTCTCCACCGAGAAACATTCCCTCTGCCTCTTCAGCATGACTTAGGCTGAGGCTCTGCACTCATAGCCCTAATCTCTAAAGAGCTGGGATGAGATTTTCAAAAGCACTTAGTGTTGACCTACCTCTGCTCCAAATCAGTCTGATCATATTAGGTTAACTGCATTTAAGTTTGGCCATGTATATTTTGTCGTAATAAACTTACCCCACAGAAATGCTACTGCTTTAAAACAAGATTACGAGACCTGCCACTATATTTATGCATCTCAATAAGGAATCTGATTTTCCAGTTTCAGGTCTGTGGAATTATTTTGGAGCACATTGAATATTTAGTACTGGCAGAATAGAGGTCAATGCAATTATGTCCCCTCTAAATTGAGTGGGAAAGAAGCACTGCACTGGAGACCTTAAGGCTCAAAACTCCAAAACTAATGCTTGAAATTAATAAACATCTCAACCCAGCCAGAATGCATTCTTTTTTTCAGCATACATGAGTGGCTCTGCACAATGAAGACCTAAATACCAATATGGGACTTTATCTTTCTCTTCCTTTTTTTTTTTCCCCCCCAAAGAATTACCAGGCAGTGTTTCTAAATGATACGAGAAGTGACTGTCAGCTGTCACCAGCTTTTCTCCAACACACAAACACTGGAGAACCACTTCTCAACTTAGTCCATATGGCACCTTCAGAAAGACCAGGGTAATACTTGAGGAGTTTTGGCCAAGAAGCTCATACAGTGTAGGACTAAATGTACTCTTACAGATGAGTTGGGGTTTTTTTTAAAGATTAGTATGTTGAACCTTCTTCTGCTGCATTTTCTCTTTTGATATATATATATATATATTTTAACCGACTCCATAATTGGTCTATCTAAATGATTGACAGCAAAGGTGAAGGAACAAGTCTGTTAGTCTTGACTGCTGGCGTATTGAATAGAGAAGCTGACATCTTAAACTTCTTCCCCTCCAACTGGAATTATAAATTATAGACTTCTTCTACATTATCATAATACCAAGTTCATCTTAAAAATAGAATGATTCCTTGGGGGTGTATTTATAGTAAAAAAATACATATCTAATGCTGTACTTAGCATATCTTCATATTTTAATAAAATTGGATTGATTGTTCCAATTTTGTTCTTATTTTTGGAAATTAAAAAGCAGAATCAGATCATCTAGCATTTTTTTACAAGGTCCATCATTTTGCTCCTGCAGGACATTCTAAAACTTTCAAAAGCTCTCTGTAACTTATCCTCCTGCTCTCCCTGAAGCTACTTGGCACATTGCATCTTCCCAGGTTGGCCAAGGGCCACTTTATCTGAGTCTGTACAAACTTTGCAGGGAGTGGAAGCGAGATCTGAAGAAGTCTGTGGAAATAAAGTTTCTACCTCATAAAACCCCCTTAATTCAGCCTTCATCCCTAAGCAAACAGCTTCTGCGAAACAAATCATTGTGTCCAAATGAATCAGTTTGTTTGAAAGCAAACACAGCCCATCAATAAAAGCAGAGCAATAAACCACAGGGAAATGTCCCCAAGCCAGATACAGTGCATTTAGACTCTCCAGTGTACTTAGCATGAGAGGGAGGGGAGAGAGATCTTTAAACTTTTGTCTAAATTAGACTCAAGTTCAAATCATGCTGGTACAAAATCTCAATGACCAGCTCCTAATGCTTTAACTGTCTGTGGAATGCAGAGAAGACAAAGATGAACTGCAATGTGGGATGCCTAGAGGAGGGGGTTTCTGGGGAGGGAGTAGATGCAGTCATCCAGGCCCCAAGTCCTGTCCTCCCCCCCAAGGCAGGCCCAGCCAATAAAACTCTTGATCTGCCCCAGATTCTTGACAGCATGTGCTGTAGTGCTGAAGTCACATCAGAGCAGGGGCAAAGGGAGACACCATGGCCACAGTTCTTTCCGTTCACCGGAGTTTTCTCTACCTTTAATGTATACAGCCCTGTTGGAAATGCCGCTTCCTACTGACTATCCCACAGGAAAAAAAATCAGCCTCAAGTCATCTGCACAATGAATTCCCCTTCAGCTCTCATAAGTGCTGCCTGCCTTCAATTACACTGGTGTGCCTTGAACTTTTAAATATTTTCAATTTCCAGAACAGTTTTGACACAGGGAGAGAGGGAAGGGACAGCAAAGAACAATACGCTTCAAATAAAATTTGGCACCGTTCAGGATTTCTTCCACCTCATAAAAAAAATCCTCTAAGACACAAATAAATGTATCTTGTTAAGTTAGCAGGATATCTTCTCCTAATAGTGCAATTAGCTTTCATAGGAGATAGGCCCATGTACTGTCTTGAGAATAGACTCTCAGGCATATATAAGCATGTAATACCAGGCACACTTCTCTCAAATTAAGGGAAGCATTTGTCATTTCCAGTGCTGACACTGAAAAAGCAGTGTTTTAAATGCTGTATTAGCATAGACTCCCAAGGGATCTCCTGAGCAGTGCCTCTCAAGGAGAAAGCCCCTGCATCGACTCCTGCAATTCCCTTTTCGCTGCCTGAAGGAGAAGCGCTGCCAGGGAGCATCTTTGCACGGGAGGAGGCAGCAGGAGCCACAACACTGCAATGAGCTTGATAACAAGTCACGGCTAAGACATCTGAAAGGCTTTGAGACTTTACCTCTTGCAACCACATAAGGAGCCTCTGCAGCAGCCCCATCCCATCCTGAACTCCCACAGAGGTCCAGAGCTCACCCCCTCAGTACAACATACACAGACATACCTGTGCATCACCTACTACTCTGCACATTAGGCAAAAGCAACTTCGTTTTACTTCAATTACTGCAGGCTTGGTAAACTGTAGCCCTTATCCATCAACAGGATGGCCTTCATTAGTCTGTTCCCCATCATTTAACACAGCGATAAGCCATAGCTGAACAGATTACACTGACTATTTTATTAATATCCTGCATTCAGCAAATGGGGAAGAAAATGCATTATTCTGGCAACTGTTTCACGTTTGCCACCAGATACATGGGGGAAATGTGTCCTGAAATGCTTACTTGCCCAATATCACCCATGGGTAAGTTGCAGGGAAGACAAGAAAAAACTGCAAGGAAAGCAAAGCCACCACATGGACTGAAAAAAAAAAGCTAACAAACTCTGCCACATCATATCCAAGCATACAGTGCAACATTTTATTGCACGCTTACAGTTAGTATGCTGCTCTTTTGTTGGTATCAGCACAGGCTCAAAATGCCTGATCCATCCCACTCCACAAACCCTACACAGTGACAAAATCTGCTCTAATATCTGGATGGCAGCAGTTATGTTTCCCACTAGCTGTTTCTGCAACCCAAAGAGAAGCAGCATTTCCAGAGCACAACTTGCATTGCAGATGGGTGAAATCACCTTCTGAGGGTGTCCATGTTTGTCAACCAACCAGGACAGGGCTCTTCATGCAGTTATTCTGGCAGAGATGCATCCTCACCCAGCTGGAACCCATTGGTGATTCCCCTGGGCTAGGCTCCAGGTGGGGGGCAGGAGGACAGCAGTAACAGCGCTCAGCGCTGCACAATTTCCAGCTTCTCTTCAGCCTACGCTGTTTAATATCTGGAACATCTAATTATTATTATTAATTGCACTTAACTGCAAACTGTAAAATAAGTGTGAGGAATGCACAAATAAACTCTGGCACACCTGCAGCTTAGCCCCTGCTCTTCACTTAGGTTCAGCTTTACCATGCAAAGTTTGAAACATCTGTTATATACATACTGCAACCAAGCTTTGCAAAATCCGTCAACCTGCAAGCCTTGGCAACAAAACCAGCCCAAGAGATGTAAGCAGCAATCTGAGAAGATACTCCCCAGGAATTAGATTTTGTAAACAAACATTTCAGATAATTGCATTCTTGTTCTCAGTGCAATGAAGGCCCCATTTAGCCAAAGCATTTGTCTACAGAGTTTAGTTTCTTCCATCTAATGAACGTTGATCCTGTCTTAGCCTCGGCTGGTATATCATCAGGATCAACATGAAATGCTAATGGAGAAAGATGCTTAATATCATTTCAAGTGTTTAAGTTACAACTGCAGCTATTAAGGCAAATCCATTTACCTGTTCCTCCTCAGGCTCCCCAATGAGACAGATTTAAAAGTTTCCATGGGGAGAAGTGATTCATAATGGCTACACGGATGAGAGAAAAAGCCTTTCACCATTAATTACAGGCAGCATTTTCCAAACCCAAGCCGGTCATTTTGCCGGCACAACACATAATTAGCAAGGCTCGTTTTATTTTGTTGCCTTCAAAAATTAGTTCACTTTTAAAAAGCAAGGTGGCTGCCTCCAGCAGCAGGGATAACCATGCCCACCAGATAGAGAAATAAGGCTTTGTCATTCACTTGTAGTCCATGGCAGAGAAATCCAACAGGTCCCCCAGTTTTCACTCCCCTTGCTGGTTCAATGCCGGAATCAGTGTTGGTCCCTGGGGCATCCCGAACATGAGAATTTCAGGAGCATCCAGGTAAGACAATCACTGCCAGTCCTGTGAATGGAGTTCTTGGCAGTGAGAAAAGCCTCCTCTGTTTCAAACTTTCCAACTGCTTTAAGTGCAGGACCTGCAACAGCCAGAGCAGCGAGAAGGAGAAGGATGGTTCCTGCTCCTCAACCCTGTACAGCAACTGCACTGGGTCCAGCCCCAGTGGCATCCACGGCATCTTCACAGACTGTGCTCTGGAGACATCACAGATATAGGAGGGGACAATGCATTGTAAGGGATGCTGGACTTCACTCACCCGCAGAGAACACTCTCAGACACCACCTGCATTTTAAAGCAGGACTGTTTCTTTCTTTGCGTGCCTCAGGCTGCCCCTCAACCTCTTTGAGGAGCAACTTCTCCACAGCAGAGGCTTCTGGAGGATGCACCTGCCAAGATCCTAGTTTTGAACAAGGCACCCAAAATAGTGGCTGGAGCCCCCAGCACCCACTAGACAGAGCTTACTGCCGGAAGCTATTGCTGGAAATACTAAAGTTATCCTCATGCAGATTTTAAAAGGCCTCTATTTATGCATGTAAATTCTGAAGGGCATTAGCAGCATCACTGACACACGCTGACAGCCAGCCCAGCTTTGGGAAGGGAATAAGCAGCAGCGACTGCCTGAATAATTGATGTGCTTTTACTCTGCCCCATGGCCCAGTTATTACATTGCTCACTCTCTTCAACTGCCTGTGGTTTCTAAATTAATTAGAAATCTTAATGTCATGGCCAGCCAGTGAAAAAAAAAAAAAAAAGACACCAAGAACAAAAGAAGAGAGCGCTTCTCATGCCCTTGAGCCTTGGGATTTCTTCCTTCAGTCTGGCCACGCAGGAAATAAAAGCACAGTCTCAATTTCTGCAGCTTTGGACCCAGCAGCACAGCATGAAATCCACTCCATCTGCAAGAAGCTCCCATTGCATGGGGGTGAACATCCCCATCAAGGTCACTGCTTCCGTAAGATGGGGCAAAGCCTTTCCTAGGGGCTGGCTCATGCGCAGAGCAGCTACCGTGTCTTCACTGCCGTGAAATACATCTGAAACGTCCCTAGCCCAGCCATTGCAACCCAGTGCCATGCAGCACCAAATAGAAGGACACTGCTGCAGTCTGGAGGAATAAAAGAGCTCATGGTTGCTCTGCTCACACAGCTGACAGAGCTAAATGACTCTGTGGGATCCCGTTCACAGGACGAAAAAAACCTGTGTGTGACTACCTGACCTCACAGAACAGGAGATCAAATATAACAACATGAGTGGCCATTTTTTTGCTGCATATATACCCTTACCTACTTAAAATATTGCTTATGTGAAACTTTAAAACAACACCTATAGCTTTTAAGAAACCCAGTGGGAGTAATTCCCATGTTTGAGCCACATTGCAAAAGTGTGGATAGTTGTGTTTGAAAGCCTCAGAAAGCACACAGCCATGATGAATGAGGGCATGTTTTTAATCTCTTACTTGCAAAAAGAAATACTGCTTTTTAAAAAAATCTCTTTACAACTGTACCAAAAGCATAAATAAACAGAAATGACTGAGCTTGTAGAAATAATTTTTAATTGCACAGATAACTTACACCAATATTTCACCTTCTTATGAAAGAGCAGTGAAATACCAGTGAAACTCAACAGCATGGCACAGTCTTCCTCTTTGCCAACACATCGTGTCATCCTGTAATCTGTACCACCTTTCCATTATTCCCCTTGGAAAACGCATTATTTGAAATAAATTTGATTTTTGGACCTTTCTTTTTGACGTGGATAAACAGACCTATACTCAGAGCACTGAATTTTCTGACTCCACGTAAAGTTATACCGCATCTCCCATACATGTCAAGTGCCCAAACATGACAGTCCTGCAGCAGAGAAGTGAGCTGGTGATGGTGACAGAAAGCATTACAGGGTTTTAAGTGACATCATAAAACCAAATTGAAGTATCCAGCAAAATGAATCCCATTTTTTAGGACGTGGAAGGTAGTTCAAAACACTGTGACCCCAAATACAGGAGAATATGGTTCTCCAAGAGTTTAATGCACTTTGATCAAGCATTTATTTGCTCCAGGAGCTGCTGCTTCTGTCTGCTCTTTTTCCTCTCCTGTCATAATTTTGCACTAAATTGATGCATGCAGAGACCACCACAAGAAAAATACACAAGGTTCCACACAAGTTGCAAATTTAGGCCCTTGAAGTCTTTTTCAACATGCTTCTCGAGATGAGACTTCCATTTGTAGGGTGGGAAGATGGACTTTCAGAAAATGATAATGCTGATAGATGGAGAAAGCAGAATTTTTCCACCCTATGATTTGTCTGCGTTGTCATCTTGGCTACTGCCTCCAAAATGCACGTGCTAATTATCAGCAGTATGGCACTGCAGATGTAGTGAACACAAGATGTCACTCACATGCATTTTTCAAACCCAAGCAATGAAATGAAGTGTCTCGTAAAAACATGCCACGTGTTCATACAGAAAGTTTCCTGACCCCAGCAACATCTGCTGTCTCTCTCCACATCCATGTTTTTAAGTCTCACTAGGCTTGCTTTGCTATACTCAAATCTACAGACCTTCACATGATATGTTCATTTTGTTCTTCTTACTGGTATCTACCGACATCTTTTCTTAGTTTGAAGTCATTATATTAATTACTACAAAAACTTAATGAAAGGTTCAGCTCATGTGGATTCCTCAGCTTACCCCCAGTATAATCGTGCCCGACACAGACTTTACGGCACAGGTGAATTCCTGGTCCCTCTTCTGGATCACCATACAGCTAAAAGGATGTACCAGCTGAAGCAGGACCACCACTTTTCAACATGGCCATGCTTGCCTTGTCCAACTTTTACATCACTTGCCTCCAGGGAGGAAAGAGTGCAAAACCACTCGAGGCCCTGTAGGGGTGCTCACCTCTCAGCCTTGGAGAGAAGGCAGAAGAAAATACAGGAGATGGCAGCAGTACGGAGCAGCACAGTTCTGCTCACTGCTTTTTGGAGCCTACTCTTTCAAGATGCAGCCCCTGGCAAAGTGTCTCATGAAAGTTTGATGAACAGCATTTTGTTTAACACCAGCAACTGAGCCACAGCCCTGCCGAGCTGCATTGCCCCAACAAAATGTCACGACCCAGGAGGATCAAGAAACTCGATTGCAAGAGGCAGGCTTGCAGGCAGCAGAGGAGCTCACAACCTCTGGAGCCGGGTGCACCACCCTACGAGTTACTCGGTCACTGAAACATGAGCAGGCTGCTGTAACACTGCTGAACACTTGAGCCTCCTCCCGACACTTGCCCAGCAGGCTGCAAGGCTGCATCAGGCAATCTTGCAAACACAGCCAGGTCTGCAGCCCTTTTTCCATTGGCACANACCGAAAATATTCACAGTATGCTCTTCCCTACCATTTGCTTCAGCATTTTCATGCTCTGCTGCTTTTGTTCCCCTGTCCCCTTTACATAAAGGAATATTCTCAAGAAACAACTGTGCCTGCGTAACTGAAAATACACAAAACCCATATGCAGAGGCGGTGTTGGAGGCTCATGCAACGTGATCAGGTCTAAATATTTTAGCACAGCAAACAAACAAGGCTAGACTGTATGGTCCAGGAATTACCTTTTCTTGTTCTTCAGGTGCTAGAAATCCACACGCTATTTTTTGCAGAGTGCTATATTCAACATTTCTGGAAACAAAGAGAAAAAGGAAACAATTAAAAAACATTTATATTTGCTTCTGAGGACTTATTAGGCACTCATGAACTTTCTGCTCTACATCTACCAGAGGATACAGCAATGAACAACTGATTTTGGTCAAGAGACCTGATTTTGAAAAGCCTGTAAGAACTTTCAGTGTCTATGAAGCACATCTCTGCATGGGAAGACAGTACTAACATGTATCTAACAATGGTCAGATGAACAATTTAGTGGACAATATCACTGCCAATAATAAAAAAAGACCTTAGAGATTCGAGTAGATATCAAACACAAATGCAGGTACATGAGTATCTCTTCACCACAACAGACTCCAATGTCATCTGGATAAACTAATATTAAACCAGACAATTTATCAGAGGTTTATAGAGGTTGCTGCACCAGAATAAAAAACATCTAGTTTGAACAGAAGTTAAAATAAATCATGATTGCAAGGACAGTAATTCCTTTTCCTCAGCAGCTACAACTTAGAATTTCTCTGTCCCTTTACATCTTTAATATTTTCTTCTAATTACAGTGTTAGATGCTAAATATAACATTAATTGACAAAACAATGAAATGGATGTATCCAGGTCAGCCTCCTGGAAGTGTTGGTTTTATTAGGACTAATTACACAGGAGAAATTGCTCCTCACAGTTGGGATTGCTACAGACGAAACTTCAGTGAGAATCAGTCTTGTCAGAGTCAAGCTGGATGGCACAGGACCCCAGGACCTCATACCACCCCAGTGAAACAATTAGAAAATATAATTAAACACCCATGCAAGGGAAACAGCAATGAGTCCTCCTGCCTGAATTTTGCTTCCAACATTAACTACAAACCCACCTCCTTTTCTGCAACCTGTAGGGGAGAACACAGGTCATGTCATTTGAAAGAAGTGTATTGAAATGAAAAACCTTTAAAGGCTGATTAAAATAGGATCCAGTGTTAAACTGGGGCCAGTTGTTCCAGTTGCAGCAGTGGATCCCCAAGCCTTTCCCAACCAGGGCTGTAACACAGCTTTTACCCTGCTCCCATGATTCCACACTCCCTGGACCACCCCACACCTTCAAAAAGTTTCAGACCAAAAAAACTGGTCCTGGGATGCCAGTTTCACATCTCAGCTAATCCAGAACAGTCTTACTTTAATTTTCAATGGCAAAAAAAGAGAGCTGTACCCCAGCTCTAGGCACTCCTCGGCAGGTCCTCCCCTGAGAGCATGAGAAGAATGAGGCCAAGGCATTGGTCCCTAACGCATAATTCATCTTATTTATGTACTGAAGAAGCAATTGCTTGCATTCAGTAACCTTGGAAGTCAGACAAGAAAATTAAAACTTAAAACAAGGCTTGAGAGTCCAGCATGCATGCTGCTTTTTGAGTGATTTCTCTATAATAGGCAAGTATGAATGCTCTGGAAGAAAAAGACTTACTCCAGCTTGCCTGTCAGCAAAATTGCCTCTGTAAGCAATAAACAGGCTTTGGATCATCTAAGAAATTTACAGGCAAACTCAGGGTAAGGCCAGTTATTACTCCTCACTGTACAAATGAATAAGTCTCTAGATGTAGGGACTACACCCATTTTCAGCCTTGGATTTTGACCAAATATATACAGTTTCAGTAGGAAAAACCACTTTTACAGGTGTAGAGCAGACCAGGCAACACCTCATAAGGGCATCCATATACTTTATTTCTAGGAAAAATGCCATTTGTTTAGACTACTCTGCGTGTGCTTTATAGCAAAACCTTTACCTGGTTCCAAGAAGCTTTTGGAGAATAATTCTCATTTGATGGGAGCAGTACAGAGCAGAGGAATTGCAGTTTGCCTAGTTGGAAGAAGTTAATGTTTGTTACCCCACTGCCTTGCCACGGCTTTTAAAACAAAATTAAAACAAGATCTTTGTTTCATTTATGATACCCCACATTCTACTTCTGCTTGGAGAATAAAGGACTAGAGATAGCACAACATACTGTGGTTTATGGCTCTTCTGCGTCGTTTTAGGATTCAGCACATGCTCTTCTCCCAGCTCACCTTTATTTTATCATAATGTGAGTGTACTGACTGGTAAATTTTTCTTGCCTTCCCTTCCCAAATGCCAAATGTGTAACCTTGAGTTGGCCTCTGACATATGCTATTTCTATGCAGATTTCAAATGCAGATTGGGGAATTCTCGTTCTTATTAAAATAAGAAGGGAACTATACAGGGATTCCTGCAAGAGCAAAGATCTTGCAAAACACTTGTTAGAGAGTCGACGCTCACTGGCAGTGGTGTGCTGCTGGAACCACAGGGATTTGGCATTAGCCCTAAAAGAGAATAAACACACTAAAGAAAGAGGCATTCCTTTACCTCTGACTCCTACTAATACTCAGAGCAGTGCAACTCCTGCCCTTTATGCAAGGGAACCTTGTTTTGATCCTCTTTTGCTGCTCTCCATGCCACCTGGCTAACCTGCTCGCCCTCAAACCTACAGGGCTTCTCAGAAAGCATTTGCTGCTTCTTCCCTAATTCTCCCCTGGTCATACTCTGCCTGGACAATTTGGAAAAGTGGCTTCACTCAGGATGCTAAGGGAACAGGAAATCACCTCTCTCCCTTGCTTCATCCCATGTTACCCTGGAGCTCTATCTGCCAAGTTTACTGCTAAACGAATAATGGAGATACTTCAACATAGCCCACTTCTACTAACATGGCTGCTGGTCTTCACGTGGCTAAATATTTCTAAATCCTCTGCTTTGTACATAATGCATCCACTCAAAGAGGACAAGGGCACATTGCTCTGCATAACTAAATGCCACAAGAAGGGTAATTAATCTGCAAACTGGCATGCTGCTGCACCTCCATCCCAAACCAGAAACTGCTAATAAGGAGAGCAATGATAAACACTTTTTGTCTGGCAACAGCAAAGGCTGGGAGGAGAATCCATCAAGATGGGATGGCTCACCCTCAAGCAGCTGTCTTCACTGCAAAAAGCCAAGCAGTCCAGTTTCTGTTGCAAATGCTCACAACAGAGGGACCCACAAAAAAGGACATGAAGTTTTAGGCAACCAGTAGGAGGCTTCTGAAAAAGCCTTGTTTGCTAGAACGTACCAAGCACCTCCCTTCTGGCTCTGCAGAAGCAGAGGAGGGAGCACCCAGCGTCACGCTTTTGGGGATAAAAACCCATTCGGAGCAGCGCTGCCTTGCTCCCGGGCATCAGCATCTCTGCATCAGCCCAGCGAAACCCAATCAGCAACTTTCACCCACGGTGACTTAATTAACAGGCACCCTACAGATTTCTCCAAATCCTCCACACTGCCATCTTTCATTACCAAGCTCTTTTGATGAAAGTGATTAAAGCTAACAATTATAATTTCTTTTAGAGAAGCCCCTAGAGGCTTTGGCGAGGCTCAGACTTCATTGTTCACAGAACACAATGCAGAGAAATCGCTCTCCTGAAGAGCTCATCCTCCAAGAAGACAAGGCAATCAAGGAATAGCAGAAAGAAAGGCATGGAGACAAAAATTATTGCTCAAGGTCAAAAAGCAGGCCCCTGACAGAGCTAGAACAAAACCCACCTCCTTCGGAGCACTCATGAGGCCATGCTGACTCTCCAATACTAAGGTGATCAAATAATACTCTTTATTTATCAAGTGTCAAGAGCAGGTGAAGTGGTTCAGCGCTACTTGCTGTTCTGGTTTTGATCATGTCTTTTTGTGGTGACTCTCCAAGCAAAGCTAACCACGACAGTGAAAGGGTTACCTCCCCTTCATGTTCCGAAGAAATGCTTCCCATACGTTTTCATGCAGATTACTGACAAATCAATCCCCCTCAAACTTTTTTTATTCTTCCATCAATGCTCTCAACAAAGAGTGATTGCTCAAGCACCCTTCTCAACCTTGCACTTCCAATTTTTTAAAGAATGGTCAATCTCAATATGCATAATTATAATTGCAAATGGATCATTTCATCTTGCACTCCTCTGTTTTAATGGGATTATGTACCATCAAATCTCTACAGTAACATTTAAAGTAAAAATGTCCTACGTCATTCATGTGTGGTTTAGATATTTAAAACATTAATATGCAACCTGTGATATTATGAAAGGTTAGATTTCTAACTATCTGGCTCAGTTATGACACCATAACTCTGCTGTAGTCTTCACTGATTACTAGAAAAATCTTTCCAATGCAGTATAACTGTAATTTGATAGAACTTCTTGACATAAAATTCATCAGGAAGAGAGTGGTTCTGTTGTGCTTTGTACAGGGACAGAACAAAGCACAAGTGTGCAAAGCGAGTGAAGCTTTTAGTCTTTGCAAACAACTTCAGTGCATAAAATATTAAAAGCAATGCTAAACTAATCTCTGGCAAGAAGTGCAGGCAATTCACTACAACTCGTATTACAAATGCCTTTGGTTTACCATTTAAAAAACATTAGAGTCTACCATTATGGTTGTGTATCATAGTGCTGTACATTAACCTCTGTAATTTTCCAACATGGTATATTGCAGTAACACAAATTAGGCTATCTGGCAAAAAAAGCTTGAAAAGACGCAATATTTAAAGAGAGCAGACAGGAAAGCTCCTTGCTCCTTCCTGCCAAAGACAGCAGGAGAAAGTCCAGTCCTCTTTTTCCTCAAAGCAAATGGTAAAATCCCATTAATTTCCCCTGGAACCGACAGATCCGCAGCATCTGGGAAAGGATTCAGTCTAAATACATCGCAGACATAACAGATGAATGATTTGGGGGAAAGGGGTTGCCTGCTCTCATTTTAACACTTCTGTGTAACAGGAACGGAGCAGGTCATTTCTGTAAGCTTGAAAACGCTTTGTGAGCTTTCAGGAGGATTTTCCCTTCAGCGTTTTTTGCCTTCTGTCTCCATTTTCTCCTTGTTCATACGCTTAATGGCTTCCAAATCTGTTGAGTGTACAAGATGCTTAAAGCCTACACTTGGTATTTACTGTTGTAGGACCCGCATGGTTAAAATATTGTTCTACAATTATTAGGAAAACATTTACATTTCACGTATTTTGGAACAATTATGTCTTCTCTGCTAAAGAAAAAAACTGGAAGCTAAATTTTCACTTGCACATAATATTGAAGTTTTCGTAGCAAGACATCTATTTCAGGTACTGAAAAACAATAATAATAAAATGCTCATCATGTTCGCAAATTATTCTAATTTCCACGATGAAATTTGTCCACTTAGAAATATGTCTAATAACTAAACCAGAACGATTTCATTTGGTTTTGTAACCGTTTTCAAAGATTCTTCTTTTTTTTCTTCATGGGATAAGAGCCTTGTAAAAATATGCAAACAACTAAGAAAGAAGAAGAAAAAGAGAACACAGCCCAACACTGAGACAGCAGCACTCACCTAGGGCATGTTGGAGTCCTGTTGTGCAGGATGCATGACACACACTCAAACCTTGCTGCTTCCCCTACAAGGCCACTGGCTTGCTGCTCTCCTTCCTATAGAACTACCTGGCTCCTTTCCCTCACTCTCCACTTCTAAGGTATCTGAAACTCCATCCAAACCCAAACGCTTCTGTTAAATATATTGAGTTTGAGGAGAAAAAGGTCAGCTTCATTTTGTCTCAGCTGGCTCTAGCACCCAGCTGTCGGGACCAACGGGTGCTGGGGTTAAGCGAGACTTTTTGAGCCTGTCTTTGAGGCAGAGAGCAGCCATTATTTCCATCTGGCACACCAGAGACATTTTTTTCCAAGCAATATACTGGTTCCAAATGGTTTTTGAAGCAAGCAACCAGGCAGCTATGTGAAACCCAGGATCTGGTACTGGAAGATCCAGAGAGCTCCCTGCAACAGCAAAGCATTTAATGAGAGAGGAGAGGGGAGCCTGGAGCCCTGCCAAATCTAATCCTGGTTATACGTGCCACAGCTGGATTTCTTCAAGTAGGGGCTATTACACTGGCACACTGCTGACCAAAGTCTTCTGTTTCATGTAAATTCTCTGCAAAGACCTTAGGAGATAAAACTGATTAATCCTAATTAAAATGAAAATCAAGGAAATGACACAGTCTGTTGAATCTACTTGATGAATCAAAAGCTTCCCTCATTTCTATGTTAATTGTCTTTTTACAAATGTGCAGCACTCTCGTATGCACAGAATAATGTTTTCATATTTTTCTTCACTTGGAACATTGCGGGACAGATGTTACAAAGCAACCAGAGAGCCCTTCTGCATTATCAAGCCCCTGCAGAAGTGCCTAGCTAGGTGCCGACTCCTTTCTCAGACTTCTCATGGCTTTAATATAAAAAAAAATAAAATCCCAGTCTGCAGCAGTGCAGCAGCCCAGACACTGAAGCTGGGGAAGGACTGGCACCCAGCAGGACACAGCACCTTCCAGGATGCTGAAAGGTGTGCGAGATGCCCCATTAGCATTGAGCAGGGAATGTACCGCAAGTTAAATTCAAGCAACACAAACACGCCAAATCCCCGATCTCCATTTGCATGAGGCCGGTAGCACTTCCATGAAATATCGCCACTCGAGCTTTTATCAAAAGCCTACTTGCACATAACACCGTGTCACAGAGAGGACATTTGGGAAAGCAATCAACCTGCAAAGACATTCTTGAAGTGCAGAAATGCAGAACAGACCCTTCCAAGGACAGTTCAACTTAGGATGGGAGTGATTTAAAGAGGAACGAACCAGCACACTACTAACACCGGCCAATTAAGAGGTGGAATGCATAGAAAGGTCTCTATAGATATGTACGTAACACAGTAAAGAAATCCACATTCAGTTTGTATCCAGCCAAAATTGCATCTTGCCTTAACTTGTAGGGGGCAAAACTAACCTAAGTAGTAAAGGCACACTGGACAAAATCCAGAATCTGCTGCATTACTTGCTTAGACACCATTTATTGTGGTTACATTTTATTATACAGTAGTAAAAAATTACAAGGCAACATCCTGTGTTATTTCCCGCTGGGATAAATGATACAGATGTACTATTAAACCTCAAAACCAGCACCAGTCTGCCAGGCTACATTCCATTTGTGTCTTTATAATGTGTCAATAGGCTGACATTTATGCCTTCTGATGGTAAAACGAATTATGTTATAGACATTTAAATATGCCATAAAATGCCTATCACTGCACAAACTTAGAACTCTTCCAATCTTTACCAAAACAAAACACACAAATCAAAAATCCCACCAGACACCAGCATCCAAACTGAGGACATATTGGCTTCCTTTTTTTCCATGCTAAATTGATTTTTGTATTGCTGTCAGCCACAGTTAGGAAGGCACTCATGAAGATCTGCCACAGTTTTCAGCCCAAGGGCATCCTAAACCATGGAAATACACCAGAAAGGGATGGTCCTATAGGGATCTCACAGTGGGTCACAGACTATATGTGAACAAAGACATGATCTCAGCATGGTCAGTGGTGCTGAGGGTTTGAGGGACATCAAGTTCAATAATTCCAATTTAAAATGAGCTCTCTCTGCTTAGTCACCACCAGCTCCTTTGAAAAGGCCCGCCTTGCAAGAAATCAAGACAAAACACTCATAGATTGGCTATTAAATGTCCTGCTTGTGGGAAATGTCAAGATTAAAAACATGGACACTAGCATACAATGGCTATTTTAGGCCCATCGTGGTCTCGCATTAATGCCATTCACCAAAGTTTGTTAACTTGAAATGAGGCTCTAAGAAATGCAGGTGGCAAAACCAGACTGGGGAACAAAGAAATTCATCGTTGGGGCTAGATGGTCACAATTTACAAGTCCATCCATGGCCTAATTACAGGGGCTGTCTGGGCTAAAAGTAGATTGGAGTAACTGGAGGTGGTGAATGGGGATGCATAAACAGCAAAATATGATGGGTTTGTCTAAAACCAAAGAAGCCCCAAGGCTGTGGCTGAAGCTTTTTTTGCACATATCAAATTTCTTAATAATATAAAAGATAAGCAGACAAAAGCAAAGGAGGAGTTCAGAAACACGCAGCCTGGAAAGGCATGCTGGAAGGAGGGCTGCATGCTCCAGTTACTATCCCTCTGGCAACTGGCATGCGGGGATAAGGAGAAGCTGCAAACGTACCAACTCCATAGTTTTCTGCAGGGATCACATCTTGAAATGATTGCAATTGGCATAAGGGGTACTGATGCTTCAGGGACTTGTTTAAAAAAACATCCTTAAAAGAAAATTATCATAGAAAACAAGTTTGGGGTATTTTGCCTCTGAGAACATTTAGAGCTTAATGCATTAGAAATGCAGCTGCATCAGATACTGTGCTAGAATTGTCCATGATCAAGCTGCAGGCAGGAAAATGCCAGACTGAGCCACTTCATTACAGTGCTTACCATCAAAATGAGACAGAAAGTGGCTGCTTCTCCACTCTGACAAGTTTTTAATTGCATCTAGAAATTACCTTCTACTTTAAATTTCATTCCGAAATTGTGTCTAATAGAGGCTGCTCAAGATGAGTTTGTCACACTTCTAAATAATTATTACTAATGTGACACTAACATCTTTCTCTGGAGTTTACACCACCTAAAGTGTCTTTGAAAATACGTCCTTATCATTAAACTTAACACGAAATGTGACAAAAATGCAGAATTATCCTGACCTTTTAATTCCAAGTGGCTTAGCAGTCACAGTCCTCCTCCAAAAGGAGACCCATCACCTTTTCTGTCTTGGTGACACTTGTAAACATCTTTTGAAGGACAGAAGAACACCTTCCCACATCAGAGCACAATGAACAAGCACACAGGCACAAGCTTAGATGATACTCATAACCAAGACTAAAGGTTATTACTAGGCTGCATTGTCTCAAGACAACACAGTCCAATCTAAAAGTCCCAAGAAGATCAGATTTTCAAGAGCATCTTCTACAAGCTCATTCTATGAGCTTTGCATCCTGTCAGGGAAAATGCAATCCCAACACAGTGAGGATCACCAACATGGCAGCACTGACAAAGCATGGGCCTTGGAAATTTTGAACCACCAGGATCTGAAGCCACAAGAAAAGCAGAGGGTCTCTATGCAGACACCTTCATGAAATCAACTGTCCAACAATCTGGTACACAAACTCAATTAGAAACCTCCCAGCTAGTATAAAGATTTTAAAAATAAAGGGAAAAAAGGCTCCTGCTCCTTCTAAAGCAGAAAATAAAACTTTCCCAAAAGGAGAGGCTCCAAGGAAACTACACAGTCACGCCCTGAAAAATTTCTCTTTTGATTTTCTACAGGGCAAACCATCCCACAAGTTTTAAAGATCTGTAAATGCAGCTTATCTGGACATTAAAGAATGTCTGTAAATGTAAAATAAATAAATGAAACGTAGCATGAAGAAATCCATGAGAGGAAAAATCTTAACCAGTGTCTCCTCACACAATTATTATACAATATTAGGATTCAATCACCTTTTTCCTGAGACATGAAATACATATAAAGACTGGCATATAAAGACATCTCTGGCTACAGTTGCTTTGGAACTGCCTTCAACCATCTTTGTTTTATTACCTCAGATAGCATGATGTCATCAGAAGCCTTTTAATCTCTTTTAAGACCTTTTCCAGTTATTCTTAAATTATTGGGTGTGAATATGTGCATGTGTGTGGCATTTCTTTATTCCTGCAACCATGTGATAAACTGCAGTGCCACAAGATAAATTGCATTCAGTTTACAAATTTGACCTCCTCACTTGAACTCTGGCTGCTAATCCATTTCAGCTGGGACTATTTCTAATACGCCATACTTCCGAACAGCTTTCAAACAGCTGTAGGGGCTTTTTTCTTTTTTTTTTAATGTGTGTTTTAAAATGGATTTCACATTAGAAGTATTTTCTTCTTTGCACCAGAAAGTGAAACAGATTACAAGCAGACAGACCCTGGCTCCTGGCAGTTCCAGGATCGAGTGTCACATACATCCCAAGCCAAAGGGGAACAACAGCTGCTCTAGGTGTACAGGAAACTTTTCTATCGTGGGGTGCTGGCACCTTTAATGATGTGCCCCCAACAATATCTGCCACACACCTGCAATCCCATTAAAATCCTCAGGAATTATCCTCCTGCATCACCCTGCAACAGTTTTAATGAAGGTTTAGACACTCAAGCCTGGCTTTCACATATGTCACCCCATGTCATGCAGGTAAGCATCACCCTGCCATACAGGGTTCTCAGTTGAACCAGGTGCTGTGCCACTGCCTGCTCAACTCCAGGCAAGCAATTTGGGTAATTCTCCGTTTCCATGAAAACTTCCGGAATTCAGAACAAATGCCTCAAGTTATGCATTGTGATACAGAAGGGGGAACTAATAATCAAACCAATTTTGGGTTTCCCTTTGGAAAAGATGAATGTATCTTAATTGTTGTAGATGTTCGTTTTCCAGAGGCAGCACAGAACCAGCTCTCACTAACACACGTTTTCTCTGTGTGTTTGAGAAGTTCACTGCTTTTCAACAGCTTAATCTATATGTATATATATATATATTTCTTCCTTTTTTTTTTTTTTTAACTCTCTAAATTTCCTTGCTTGGTTCCATCCTAATTTTTTTTTTAAAAAGGTAAATGATAAAGTTTTGTTTGCAGCCAGCCAGCATAAACAAAACATCTCTCAACTACTCACCACATTTTTTCACAAAAAGGACAAGAATAAGTTTTTTAATAACTTGCTTAAATATCCGTGACAGAAGAGTCCTACTGCTGCCAAGCTGCCACTTGCATTTGCCACACCTGACCAGACAGCAAAACTGCCGCTTTCTTTGCCTCTCCTCGAATCTCAGACAAGATGGATGCTCAGAGCAGCACTTCTCATTCAGCTGATGGGTGCATTTTACTATGCAAAACAACCAACTGCACAGTTTAAGCATGTGTTTAATTCTAGATATGCTCTGAGATCCCAGGACCCACCAGCTCATTACATCCCTAATACAGGCTGCAAACCTCAGCATTACTCCTGCACGAGAAAAACAAGCCAGCCCCCTTCTCAGCTTCAAATAACTGAAAAGTCCTAGCAGCCCCCATAAAACTAGTGTGGATGAAAATTAAGGATGTGGTTAAGGACCATTGCCAGACTGGGGTCTTGCTGTATTTTTCCAAAAGAAGCTTGATGGCATCAGATATATAAACATGACTGGCTTAAGCAATTAGACCTGCATTTGCTATAAACTCTGCAATCAAATATTCATTTCATTTTGCAATGTCATCAGTAGTCTGACAAGAGTAAAAGCGAATTAAAAATGCAGCAAAGTATTCCAGGTAATCATATGCTTTTTTTAAGGAGCTAAATTACTTATTTAAATCACAGAGACATACTGAATGGGATGGCTGTGAGAAAAACCTATTGCAGAAACTGGCAGAGACACTGGTTTCGAGTAAATCAAAACTTTTGTGTGATGATACTTGATAACAAAAGCACCAACCAACTTTGGGTGACTCTTTTTTTTTACCAATTCCAAGCCCACATTACAGATACTTTCTACTTCTAGAAAACTGCACTCAGTTGAAGCCAACAGTTAAAACTTGACTATCTTCTAGGCATGTTTTTGGCTGATATGTTTTCCACAAGCCACATAAATTATTAATCCTTTCTGAATTAAAAAAAAATAAATAAAGGCATTAAGAAAAAGTGCACTTTTCTCAGGTGATCCTTTAAGAACTTCTGCACATGAAGGTCTCAATGGACACCACAGTTTTATTCACAGTTGGCTTGTGTTTAGATATATGAAAGGAATGATCAGCTCTTAATATGATGAGCACTGCTCAGGATTTCCTTAACATGGAAGAGGAGATCTTACTAATGGTTTGACCCGAAATGAAGAAGGCAGACCTCTAGTAATTAGAACAAAAAAATGCTTTGAATTCCCCTTCTTTTTGCATAAACCACTACAGAGGTCATTTGGCCAAAAAGCCTCAGCAGCTGAACTCCACAGAGAAATGTGTCTTCTGAATCTGCTCTCTGCTGAACCTCACAGAGAAACCCCATTCCTGCTGGTCCTTCTTCACTGATACGGAGAAGTATAAACAGAGACACGGTATCCAAAACATTTTACCAGAGCAATAATATTGGTTGAAAAAACATCAAGTGAATGACAAAGGGAGACTCTAATTGTTTAAATAGTATGAAGAGTAAAAAAAAGAGCTAGTCACTTAGCAGAATATTGACAGGCAGTAGGTTTTCATCCAGTATTAGATTTATCAGCAAAAACCCTGGACAAAAAGTTAAAAAACTAAAAAAAATTAAAAAAATTTTTTTAAAAATTTAAAATTTGGCAGAGTTAGGATTGAATACCACTCTCTTGATTGACTGGAAGTGCTGGTGAGACACGAATGACCTAAAAGCAAAGAAGGACGCACAAACCCACGGTGGCTCCCAGATGTCAATGGCTGCTTCACACCAGATGGCTGGGGGGGACCATGACAGCTGAGGTGAGAACCACCCTGAAAGGCAGTCTGTACACATACCTGACCAGCATCACAAGTCACGTTCAACATCCTCAAATTGCAATCTATTAGCTGGCTGGGATCTCCTTGAACACTTATCAGAGACATTCACACCTATTCCCACATCTGGAACAAGTGACTCCATTAAGCATCACATTAGGGCAATAAAAATGACAGCAACTGGTCTAAACTGGGATCCCAGCAAACCCTGATGGCTGATGTACACTTATCATGCCCACTTTGAACTGCTCCAAGAGGTCCCAGTGCCCACAGAGCTAAGCAAACCCAAAGCAGTGGGTGGTCCCAGCAGATAAATGTGAGAAGTTGCTTGCAGAAGCCCATCTCAAGCCCTTGGTCAGTGCCAGTTGCACAAGTACATCTTTGTAACACCTATCTTCACATCCTCTAGACTGTACTTCAGTCATTCACCTGGCACTAGCAGAGAGAGCATAGTTAAAAATTTGGGCTTGCAGCATTGAACAAAATGCAGTATATAAAGGAAGATGATAGGGAGGTGCATTTTTGCTGAGCAGTATCCGATAAATAAATTATAAAGAACTGTAACTGCTAACTATTAAGAGACAGATTTATAAGATAGCTAAAGCTTTCACAGTTGAGGAAGGAATGTCCAATAAAACGGCACAGCTGTGATTTAGTAGGTGTTTAAATTCATCGTTACATATATTTTGTATTTCTGACTGGTCTTCGCTACCAAGTCATATATTGGCTTTGCCTGATATACGTATCCTTTTTTGCATATGTAATGAGCTTATCAGCTTCCACTAGAACAGGCAATTTTAGAGCTATCTTCTCCCAAGGTTTGCGCTTAAATGCGCCGGATGACTCATCCACTGTACTAATAGACACAGTGAATCCAACAAGGTGAAAAATGTTAAAGGCTCAGATTCTGCAAAGCACAGTAGGAGGATGAAGAGCACAAAGACATTAAACTGAGAGGGACTGTCTTACCCAGCAAGGCTTACTGGGAGTGGGGAAAAAAAACCCAACAAATTTCCTTATATATTTTTATCATTTGCTAAGATCTTATAGGTCCTTGCATGTCAGGCCTTGATCATCCTTGTGGCTGCAAGCACAAGTCAGGGCTGCTAGAAGACAAATCCCTCAGAAACACAGGCTGAGGTTCCCCAAATCGGTCCTAAAGCCTTCAGTCACCTGGATAAAGTGGCCGAGACTCCCAAGACAGCTTTCAACATCCACAAGAGCCACTGGGGTTTTAGCACATCTACAATTTGCAAGGCTGTGTTCTAAAGCCCAGGTTTGGGCAGTGTTCCCCCGAATCCTGGCCCAGCTTCTCCCATTTCCAGGCTGGAAGGGACTGATGGCTCAGCCGCTCTGGATTTCTGTGTAACACCAGCCAGAGGATTTCAGCTCACTGCTCCCACCACAGTGAGCGCAGTCATTGCTGGTCAGTCTGTGCCCTGCTCCAGAAAGAGGGAACTTAGTAGTGGTAACTCCTGTTAAAAAATCTGAAGCGTCAGGGGAGAGCTACATCTAAATCTGATTGCCCTTCTCAGTGTCATCATACACATTTTACTGTAGCCACCAAAGCAAAGGAACCTGCAGGATTTGGTGCTGCAGTTACACCACAGAACTACATATGAAGACATCTCAGTTGAATACTGCAAGATTTCTTTCTTAATGAAATCTTTTCCCCATACTTTGCATAAATATTTAAACAAACAAAACCAGAAAACCACTACAAAAACTCTTTGTCCAACTGCAATGTTTTGAAAATAAAACCCAAACCATGTTTCTGTTCAATTTAATTCATGCTGAAGCTCAAGTGAACATTTAGGCAGCATTTATCATCTTCAGAGCACCGTGCAAATGCAAGTTAATGTATGATTTGTGGTCCTGCTCAGCAGGTCTGTGGCCCTCTAATTCCTGAGTATCTCCATCCTTCAGTCTGACTTGAGTCCTGCACCCTGGTGAGCCAACAGCCACCCACCACCTGAGCACTGGCAAGCTGCAAGTGTTTCAGATCAGCAGCAGCTCTGGACATTATGCAATAAAATCCTGCTGCAGTTCATCTCTGTTTCATAGCAGCTCCTACCTTAGAGTCACATCTCAGCTAAGATTTAGCTAACACAGCTCATACAATACTATTCCATCCATCTAAATAGCAAAGAAAAGGGGGGGGGATAAATAAAAGGGAAATAAATAAATGTTTTACAGATAAGAGCTTCTGGACCTGCTAAAATGCAGCTCTTTTTTCCCCAAATAACAGAGGACTTACACTTATCCTCGAAGATGCTTACAAGTCAGCTTTCTCTTTTAATCACAGCACTTTGGAGAGTAAATAATCGTAATTGTCTTGTACATTGCTGACTACACCAAGAGGAGTACAGCAAGGGATATGGCCCAGAAAGGAGCTGGTACCTCTCACATCATCAGGAATGAGTAAAACAGAGGCTACATTAAAAGGAAAGGTACAGAATTTAGTATCACTGCAATGTGGGAAACACAGCTTCTGACATCTGCCAAATATCTGTCTTTCCTACATATGTAGGATATAAACCTATGTCCAAGTGGGTTCCCAATCCAGAGGGTTAAGATAGGAGGCTGGATCACAAAATCAGCCACTTGTTACCATAGAAAAGACAACTGTATTCCCTTGAACTCTGACAAACCAAAGGACACTCCTGCTTTTCTGAAAGCACTAATGCTGCCGGTATTTCCCACGGGACTTGAACTAGTGACTGGATGGAGGGCAGGTGAGGCACAGGCCCCTGTTTCCAGAAAAAGGGCAAAATTAATCAAAGGGTTAGAGAAACCACTTGATATCCTTGTACTGCAATCAGAGACACACTGCTCTGAAGTTCTCTTTAGGATATTTGTTACACAAAATACTTCAGTAGCAGGAAAGTCCTAAAGTGCTTCAATGCTTCCAGGTCTTTGAGGGCAACCAAGAGGTCTGGCATTTTTGACAGCAGGCAGGAAACCTTCTGAGTAATGCCCTGTGTTCATTAAAGTTGTCATGGTAGGATTTTTTATGCTTCCTGCAAGTATCAACCCTCACAAGGAGTAGCAGCACAGACAGCTTTCCAGGAACTCCAAACATCAAGAGGCGATTGTGAGGTTCAAGGGACAATGCTGCTGGGTGCACCTGGTGCTCCTCCCACTGCTATGTTCCTTCTGGCTAACACAGTGGTTCCATCCTTGTGTTTTCTTGGGAACAGAAGCTGAAGGCAGGCAATTTGGCTGAACCCTCAAAAGGGAAAACAGAATTGATCTGCAGGTATTACACAGCAATGCTCCTCCTTTTTCTCCAATTTCTTCTCCTGACCTGCACCATAGCTATGCATTCTCACCTAGCAAGGTTGCTCAGGACCCTCTGAAGTCAAGAGCAAAGGTCCTCACATGAAAGCCAAGTCTGTATCTATCAGTCAGCACTTTTCCTGCTATCAAAACTAAAGAAAACCCAGAAACTGTGTACACACAAGGAGTGGGGAGAAAAATGCCATCTCTCATCTCTAGGAGAAATGGATAATTAACACTTTGCTTCACAAGGACATGTGGAGGCAGGACTAAGACTGCATTGATCACTCCCCCTGCAGAGTAACTTCCTAGGATGTTGCAGTGCCTTGAAAAGAAGCATCTGGCACAGGGCACTGAACAATG
This sequence comes from Machaerirhynchus nigripectus, assembly GCA_013397975.1. Classification (NCBI taxonomy): domain Eukaryota; kingdom Metazoa; phylum Chordata; class Aves; order Passeriformes; family Dicruridae; genus Machaerirhynchus; species Machaerirhynchus nigripectus. The sequence continues at coordinate 1,014,869 of VZRQ01004341.1, forward strand.
GAAGGTGAGGTGTCCGTAGCAGGTCCATACCCGCAGCAGCAGGGACTCCTGGCCCCACTCTGGCACTTTCAACACAAGGATAACTAGTTTCAGCTTATCATCTGTTTCCCTTGCTTAAGGCCAAAAATATGCTGCACTGCATGGTGAGCCCAAGGGGGAGGCTTTGATAGCTACATTAGCCTGGAAATGAGACAACACTGGGAACACATATTTAAGAGGGAAGACTGAGCGAACTTTCCAATTCCTTCACAACAAAAAATCTCTGTAAATACCAGTAAGGCAGAGAAGAGAGAAAGCAATGGGGCCCCAAAACACAGGCTTGCTTCCAGAGTCCACACGAACTTTTTACACCTTTTACCCATTCCATTTCCCAGGGAGGAAAAACTGGCACAGGGAGGCAGCAGCAGCCTTGCACTCCTCTGTGGGGGAACTGGACTCACAGAAGTTCTCAACTCGACTGGGAGGCAGCAACAGAGCCCCAGCAAGCTGTGTGAAGCTGGTTTGCATCTGGAACCAAAGATGCCGTCCTTCCCCAAGAGAGTCACCATGACAAGGTTAGCAGCCACTGCTCAGCCAGGCTTCCCTCCCTTCCTCTGCTGTGGATGGAAGTCAGACAAAGGCAGCTGAAGGCTTTGGAGAATCAAGAACCCCAAGTGCCAGTTACTTTTTCTTCACAGGTAGATAAGAGGAAAGTGCCCAGAGGAGATGCTTGGCCACTGAAGTGTGTGGAGTCATAGCAAAGGGCTGCTTCTGTTTACTCCAGCCAGGGAGTCCCTGCAGAAGGCTGGATGCTATTTTTGAATCCTGCAGGCTGACGAACGAATTCCTGAGGCAGGGAGCCTCACAAGGGACTCCACTGCAGGAAAATGAACGCAGCTGTGCAAGGAAAAAGCATATTCAGCAGAATATGGCAGGGCTGGGAAGCACTCAGAGCCCAGCAGGCAGAGCTGGCAGCACCCAGCAAGATGAGAGCAGGCAAGTGCTAGGAGGCACTGGGCACTCAGCAGCACTTCAGAGAATCACAGCATCATGGAATATCCTGAGTAGGAAGGGACCCACAAGGATCAACTCCCGGCCCAGCACAGGACCACTTAAGAGGGAACCTACCAATTTCTCTGCTGCGGGCCGTGGCAAAGGGAATTGATTCATGACTCTGGTTTTCCCAAACTGGATGGTCCCATAAGAACGATCCTGGCTATTTCTCATGCTGCCAGATGCCTTCTCTCCTTCCTCCTGAAAGGTCCTCCTAGCTCCTTTCTACTCAATGCACACATTTTCAAGAGCTTTTTGTGAAGACCTGAATTGTCTTGAGGCAGAAGGTGTTTAAAGCGTTCATGCCTTCCCAGTCACCAGCAGCATCCTTTTCTCATTTGGGTACCGCCATCCAACAGGGGTAAATCTGAGAAGCTGAAGTAAGAGTTGAACTTCCAGACAGATAAAGGAAATCTGAAGTGAGAACCGAGGATTTCCACTGCAGAAGTTTGGTGCACATAAGTGCACAGAAGTTTAGTGCACAAATTAAGTCAGGGGAGCTTGTGCTTCAAATAAACAGAGCACAATACACACTCTATGCGGGCAAGTCTGACCCCAAACCTGAAGCCAGTAGGCAGAGTTCTCCAACCTTGACTTCCCCATCTGCAGAGTCACCCAAGTAAATACACAGATAGATAGACAGATATTTTGCAATAGTAAGGAGAAAATAAACTCATCGCTGCTTCTGGAGCACAGCGATACATCTGAAACAAACAGCACAAAGGAGTCAAAATTATGTTAACAACCATGTCTTCAGCATTTCAATACTTTGCAGGTAATAAAATATGAGGCCAACAGCCAAGGGAACACAAAATACTGTGAAGGGACTCACTATATATCCATTGTCCCTTCTTACACCAGTGGGACAGGGTTCAGGATGTGAAGTTACATGGCAGTGTGGAATTACTAAGGGACAGGATTGAGGTGCCCAAAGCCCACTGATTTCAGCCTTCCTTCCAGTTCTTGAGCACTTAGCTTTCAGCAAGTGTTTCAGAAAGGATTTACCCTCTGCTACTGAGCACGTTAACCTTGCTGAGAGGGAATGGTTTCAGAGGAGAGGAGACACGATTACTTACCTGATTTACTTAAAATCCCTAGTGAATATATATCTACACGCACATATATATGCATGCATATACACAAAAACTGACATGCAATGATCTCAACTGACATGCAATGATCTTAGGACTACAAAACATATTGCCTTCTTAAAAGGATGCATTGTTGACTTGACAGGTACCATTTTACAGAATTAAATCAGAAAATATTTTAGATATTCTACAGCTAAGTCTGCAATTTGACCCTGAGATCTTCATACCCCTGACAAAATGATTTGGTTTGGGGGTTTTTCTTTGCTTGCAGGGGGAGAACACAAAGCCACAAACAGCAAATCTTTGAAGCACAGAGGGGAAACACAAAGTGAGCAATGTAAAAACAGATAACAACCCTTCCAGTCCATATTTAGCTGGTATTTACAACTACAGCTGGTTGGGGAAAAAAATAATAATTAGGCAATCAGGTCATTTTTAGGATAAAGCATGGCCCTTTGACTACACACAAATCCTCCTTCTGCCAGACACTTAACCTATCTTTGAAGACTGCAGAGAGCTGACTAAAGAGAAACACAGCATTTCACCATTCACTCCAAATTATGCTTGTTTGCTGGATTATTTTCAAGGGCTGCAATAAAGGCATAGACTGCCTAAAGGTTTACACTGGATTTCTTTGCCATCTTGCTGCATTTAAGGCCAGAACAAAATGAAGGGGTTTTTTTTCCTTCTTTTTCATGTTTGGTACAACTCCACTCTGACCATCTGACAGCATGTTGTATTACCTTGGGCAAGGATACACTCTAGTAGGTTAAGAGAAATAAACTGCAAAGTAACATCTTACAACCATCTACGTTGGTTTTTGCATTCAGATCTTAATAAAAAGAAGTTACAGTAATAATTGAGATCAGCACAACAATGCTCATCTGCTACAGCAGACAACTTTCCACCAAGGGTTTGCTACCTTTTTTCATACAGCATTTCTGACAGATCTGGAATGCATCTGGCTATCTCATGTCCTCGCCCAAGAAGGGACACCATGAAATGATCAGCACCTTGCTAGAAGCCTCCTCTATGCAGCTGGTGCCACAAGGAGGTGCTTCAGCCGGCACTCGGGAATGGGAGGCAGCAGCAGCGCTGCTGAGGCTGGCACAGCATGGAACACAACGCACGGCCACACGTGGGTTCTTCACGCTCCAGGAGTAACATGAAAGCCAAGGTGGGGAGTATCAGCAAGGATGCACCAAGAATGCTGCTTTTCAGTGTGGAGCTACATCCACTGCCTTTGCCTGTCACAACACACGATCTGCACACTGAACACGCACACAGCATCCTGGCTGGTTTGTCCTGTGCTTACAAAACCCTTTCTGCTCCTGTCCTTTGAAGGCTACAGTTGCTCCCTGTATGCAGAAAATGAAGTGACATTAGGATCAGTAAAATTGAGCCTCCAAAATTCTGATACATGGGTATTAGAGTAAGATTCAAAACATTAAAATCATTGTTGAAGGATAATTTGACCTGCATAACCATACATTTTCTCATACGCTTATAATTGTTTCCATGGGGCAGGGCAAAAAGAAGAAGAAAGCAAGCACGAATTTCAACCATTTAAAAAATTCATGTGATTTTTTTCTTATTGGAATTACCTTGATCATGAATGACAAGGACATTGTTAATTCCAGGAGAAGGTGGAATAGGAATATCTACTTTAAAAAAAAATAAAGGAAGGTATGTGGTAAAGTACCATTCAGTGTATGAAACATGAAGATTTTAAGTTTAAGCTCACAGATCTTATGGTTACACTTATCCTTCACAGGCATACAACATGGATTTTCAAATTATTTCCAAGGGCTTAAAGAAAAATTTGTGATTCAAAATAGGGAGTGGGGGGGAGACACCGAATTTTCTTGATGTTTGGAGAGGATCATGTGTTTACTACCCTGCTTTCCACCCACAACAAACACACGTTTTAGCAACCAACAGTTGGAGAAGCAGAAGCTGCCAGTGAAAGTCAAACATGACATGCAGAAGGCATCTTATTTTTTTTTCTTTTTTCTTTTATGCTAATTCAGAAAAGAAAAGCTTCATCCTTTAGACCCTGGGATTAAACAGATAGCACTGAGTCCCTCCTTATCAGATAAGCTACCACCCAGGGAAACCACAAAAGGATACAATTTTTGGCTTTCTCTTGAAAGGGACCATGACTCTCCCCGTTGTCCTGAGTGAAAGGTCCCTGATGCCCCAAGCAATACCCAGCCATGCCCTGCTCTAGCCCCATCACCAAAGTCATGAAGAGTTGAGGAAGTTGCCGAACTGTAGAGAAAGGACAACGCGCTGCCTCCACAATGCACAGCAACACCTCTGGCCACCAGAAGCATGTGCATCCCTTTTATTGCCAACTTCCCACAAAGCAAGTGTATGTTTTAGTTGTTTCACCAGATGATGAAACTCTGTTTAATTAATCTCCAATCACTTCTACAAGGATACATTCCAGAGAGTCACTGGAGCCCTGTTGGTCATAGCAACTGGCAATTTTAGTGAAAGCAATTCTGAGAACCAGATTAATTTGCTTTTAAAAAGATTATTTAAGAGCCACTCTGTCTAATATGTTCTATAACCATTGCCCAGCAAGTCTAATTGCAGATTTTCAGGCAAACATTTTGACATTCTGTTCCAGGATATCTGTTCAAGCCAGGATGCAACCAAGTTTGTGGAAGCTTCAACAATGGCTCTTGATGGTGGAATAACAACTCGAACTTCTCCAGCACATGCCAGGTTAGGTTTTTTGCTGCTCCATTAAAATTTTAACATAGCTTCAGCAAATAATGAGTTTACAGACTGGGATTGTTCCCAAATCAAGGCACCTGCAACCAGTAATGAAGTAAAAATGCAAAAATGCCCATTAGTGGCATAAGTTACACATCACCCATCAATCGTTGCAGAGACTGACAGTCACAGGAGACCATTTCAAAGCCAATATAGGAACATTATAGACAGGAAAGAGTCAGAATGGCAATAGTGATGAAGTAGGAGGAAAGCAGCACACGAGCTATCATTCATTATTTTACTACTACCATAGTACCCAAAAATCCCAGTGGAGTCCTAAGCTCCAGCCCGCTAAGTACTGCACACACGTAAAGTCAAACCCCTTCTGCCCTGAACAATATATATTCAATAAGTCTGAGGACAAAGACCATGAAAGAGGCAGTGGCACTGTCCCTGCGGTGCAGATGGCCAACCAGGGCAGGAGGAGGTTATGCACCTTGTGCAAGGTCAGATGAAAAATCAATGGCGTGTGAGAACAGGTCACCTGAATTGCAGTCCAGAGTCCACTGCAAGGCCAGCCCTCCCCACTCTGATGTCTGGGCCAGCACTGCTCAACGCTGTGCTTAGGTACTTCGTGCATCCTCCTGGAATGCCACTCTCTGCTACCTACTTTTATTCTCTTAATCTTGTCTAGCCTCTGTTTTCAGGGAGCCACTTCAAGGCATCACCACAAGTTAGGAATTCTGCAAAGTAACGGCTCTGAATGCCCTGTGAAAAACTGACTGATTCAGAGCTGAGCTCTGAGTCTCTCTCAGGATCTTCAGACCCAACTGATACGAGAGGTACTGAAATAGATACCAAGTGTGGAGGAATACACGTCCCTTGAGGGATGCAAAATTTTCTGACAATCTCACTAATCAAGACCTCTTCACTTACAAAACTCCATGCTGCACTTGGGACTCACTCATTTGTAGCAAAATTACCTAAAAGCGAGAACGGCCCCTTTTGCAGAGAAAACTGTGGCACAAGCCACTAAAACCACAGTGATCCACAACAGAAAGAGAAAGAAACTCAGCATTGCAGTGCTCCCTGGAGAAGCTCATTCTGGGCTCAGCAGGATGGCTCACTAGAGGAGGAGCAGAATTGAGCCCACCAGCATTGTTACCCCTGGCCCCTAACTGCAAGAGCATGCCATGTTCTCTATTCCCATTAACTTGCACAACTATTAACATCCCATTCCTCTCTGGAACAGTGGAAGATGGTGAGTCCTTGTATTTCAGGGATTTAAAAAGCGACCCAAAACCAGTTAAGTTAAAGCCCTACCTGCTGCAAACACGCTTTACTGTAAATGGCAGGATTTGAGTGGCACTTCTGTAGCAGTTTCCTGCGCTAACTGTACATCAACTGGGTGTTTTATATACTTTGGTGAAAGGATTTTTCCTTGTTTCTTAGGATCATCATAGCAAAGACAATACACCTCATCATTTTCCTTCTCTGTCAATCCAAGCTATTTATCACAGAGGCTAAAAGTTGACCCATTAATGGGATAAGGATTCCTAATCTATCACGAATATATGCCAACAACTAATCATTAGATTCCCTGTAAGCCTATACATTATTTACTTTTGACATAACACATCATACAGCTTTTTCTTTTACTCAAAATCATTTCTAGACTCACATTGCTCTTGAATGGAAGAAGATGGCAACAGGGAAAACTGTTTAACACCAGAAGAACCAGAGAGCCTATACCAGCTCCTCAGCAAGGTAAATCAACACAGCCAGTGACCTGATTTCAGTGGCACTAAGCTAATTTGCATCAGCTGAGCACTGGGCCCATTATCAATAGATTTGGAAATGAGCAAGCAGATGCAAAAAACTCATTTGGCATTGAAAGAATGGAAATAAGAGGCTCTTATGAAGGTTTCTTACTGAGGGTTTGCTTTTTATGGCCCCACTAGTGAGTACCTAGCTTCCCCACAGGTTCTGTGGATCAGGTGCTTGTCGATACTATGGCACAGGGTTCTTCCAAAGAACAGTTACCAGTATGGAAAGGGTTTGTCACACAGATAATTCTCATGCAATCCCCCAAGGAACCAAGCTGGCTGGGGGAAGGACAAAAAGGGGTTAAAGCAATGATGTACTCCTCTCCCTTCACTCAGGTTACCCATTTTCCACCCCAACACCCATCCTGCAGCGTTGCAGCTCAGAGAGGAGCTTGGTCATCCAGACTTGTTTGTTTTTATAGTTCTGGAGGAGATGATAATCTAGACTCAAGAAAGAAGATAACTTCCATATTTAAACAGCTACACATATTCTCAGCCTATTTCGGGAGCACGGGGAAGATAACACAGAGCTCCACTTTCCAGGCTTACCATGCTAAGAGGATAAAAAGAGAACTCTTGTTAATACTTGTGCCTAGACAGTAGAGCATTATGGCTTAGATTCACAAAGGGATTTAGAACTCTAAGTACCAACTGAAATCAGGAAATGAATGGGACTTAGGGTCCTAAGGGCCTTTGAGAGTCCCAGTCTAAGTGCCTCCTCCTTTTGAAGCCAATGGGAACAATGCCATGGCATTAAACAAGGGCAGAGCCTGCCCACGAAGCTTTACCTCTATTAAAAGACATGGGGTTATCTGGTGACAAACAGGCACAACACCCTTGGTGAAAAGACTTTGGCCCGAGTGCTTTTAAAGCTTCTACTGCGCTCCATCAAACGGAGCTGAAGCAAAGTCCATACACATCAATGAGAGCTTTGCAGCGAGATTAAGATTTCAGTCCAGGTCCTCGACTCAGAGGCAGAGGAGTTGTCACTGGGAAGACAAACTGTGCTATTAGCAAGCCTGGACCATGCACTGTTACTGCATAAAGCTGTTCGGGTAGGCAGGCAAGAGTGCACAGTGGTGTAGTTTCACCCTTTGGTTTTCCATGATTAAAGCGTGGCATGCCCTAATCCACACTAGCTTTAAAAACATTCTGTGAAGTAAATGTAGTCATTGCACTTGCACTTCATTCATTATTGCTATTTTAAATATATTTTAATAACCATCAGTGGCACGTGCTCCCGTAGGATGAAACAGGGTCTCCCAACACATATCGCACCAGCACTACTGAAATTTTCTACACTAGTGAGGGGAGAAAAAAAATTCTGACCCACCTTCTGTACCTTCTGTACTTCTGAACACAGCATAGGAGAAATAAAGGGCATTATCTAAGCAAGTATCAAGTGTTTAAATACTATTAAATGCTACTAAGCTCCTCATTGTGCTGGTATAGTATGTCCCTTTTGCTTATACAGCACCAGAAAGCTTTATAATGTAAGACAAGGGTACCCTGAGAAATGACCTAATGGAAATCACTTTACATGGTGAATCCCTCTTTAACCAGGCACTTACCTGAAGGCTGCAGTTCCTCTCTTGTGTTCCACTACATCAAGAATTGAGGCCGATACACTGGTAAGTGGTCAGCCTCATCGGTGACACTTTTTTGTTCGACTTTGTCCACAGCATAGAGCCAAGAGGACCACAAGGCTGTTTCACAAGACACGGCATTTTTGACAAAAGGTCTTTCCTTAAAAAGAATCCCTGAAATCTTCCAGTTTGTCCTGCAGACAATTTGACATGGGATCAAAAAAGATTCATCATCACTGCAGCAGTGCTATCTCAGTGCCCAGAACATGTAGTTAAAGCTGTCTCTGCCCTACCTAGTCAGGAAAAGTGGAGAAAAAAAGAAAAAAGTTTTGGTTTTTTTTCTAAAAGAGGAAATCAATAAACACCAGCACTTCATCTCTGCTCAATTTAGCCCTTTCTGGAAGCATAGACAATTCCTGATGGCGGTTGTCCAAAGTGTCCAAATTCAGATAGTCTGACAGCCCTTTCAGTAGGGTTAGTCCTGGCAGAGACAATAATCAGGCCTCCCACGACGAATTTCATTCAACGAGTGGTGCTGATTATGGGAGTGGTTTGAATCATCACACAGTATTGACCAGAGATCAATTTTCAGCTTGAGGTATTGTGGAGAACATACAGTACACAGCTAAGCTAAAGGCAGGGAGTAGGAATTCAATAGCCTACCCAACCATGTCAAATAAAAGCCTGAACAGATAAGATGCTACAGTCTCTGCCCCCTGAAGCCCATGGCTTTAAAGGTACACACTATGATAGAATGGAGCTTGAGGAACTGTATTTCATCATTACACTTCGCTGCATCATTAAAATTACATACAAATTACATTTGCTTTCTCCACCCCAAATTTATTTCAGTCAATGTGATTTCACATTAAAAAAACAAAAGACAACTTGCTCAGCTCTTCCTCTGATCCCTGATTTCCTTAATCAAAATTCTCTGAGCCAGGTAACAATACCCCTTCCTGCTGCAGGTGCCTCATCCCCAAGCAGTACATTGTCTTCCACCTCTACCCATGACAGCCCTGACCCCACACCACCACCATCTCTGTAAAGAGGGAACAGCTAGGGATGCTCCCTGAAGACCCCATGCTGCCAAGCATTCCTGCATGCTTTTAGCCCTTCACACGTTTAAGAGAAAAAAAAAAACCTAGGAGGTCAGGAAATACAACATATCCTAAAAATAGTCAAAGAAGGAAAAAGGCACTTGAGAAGGAATTCCTTTCCCAGTTATGCCCACTGTCATGTGTACCACAGGATCACCAGTTCCGGAAGGCCATCAAAGAGGAACCAGGGCTTGATCCAGCTCTATGGCAAAGAAAAGAAGGTCAGGGCCCATTTCAGGAGACACAGCTGCATAGGCCTCTCTGCCAAGCACCAGCTCCCAGGAAAACAGCTTTCACTTAGGGAAATCTGCACCAAAAGTCGTTTTCTACCTTGCTTCTCCAGCCCCCAGTGCCTAGGTTGCATTCCTCAGCACACAGGAGGATGCTGGGATTCAGCATCACTGACACTGGGATGGGAGGGAAGGAGGGAGGGAGGGAGTAGAGCAAAAACAGACAGTGGAGCCTTGCACAGATGCTCCCAAATCTACACAGGCACCTTCTGGATAGGAGAATTTGCACTGTCTGTGCAAATGCAGAACTTGACAAGCCAGCTTGAAAGCAGGGGGCTTCAAGCTGGACAAAACATGTTTTACTTGCAGGGGGAGAAACTAAGAATCAGGAACAAGCGTGGGACATGGTCTGTTTACACTGAAAAGTTTCAGTATCTCTTAGGGTGGTTTTTTAAGTGTGCAAGGGTAGAGAGTTTAATCTTGTAGAGATCAGGAATTCTTGACATTTTTTAACAAAGGTTTTTTTTTTATTCATCTATTATTTATGGAACCTATTTTACAATTTCCACAGGGCTCAAAGAACATTAATACAATGTGTCTTTTAAAAAGGAAGAGAAATTTGAAAATGGTTAATCTAAAAATCACATCAAATCACAGGAAAAGTGAATTTAGCAACCATGAAACTGCTTACAAAGTCACTGAATCCCACTATGTTGTAACAAACAGCGGGGTAGCAGGGAAGGACAGAGTTCCAAACTTCTTCACCAGTCTATACTCAAGCCTAACACAGAAAATAATAAACCAAGAGAAACTCCTAGCTAGAGCAGGTTAAATTCCAATCCTTCAAAAGTCAGCAGCCATACTGAGTTGACTTCCCACACCCACAAGCAAAACGCAGAAGCTTATGCACATGGAGCATTTCAGTGTTCTGCATGAGATCCTACTGTTTCTCTTTACTCTCTCTTTCTATGTTTTCTTCTTATTTTCTTTAAGTTAATAAAGTCCTCCAATTTGCCCTTTTTTTCTTTATTCCCTTCTCTCAACTTTAACTGTTCTGGAGTCTTTTTTGTGTTTTCTACAGCCTTATTCCTCTTAGTAAGTTAAACATAAAATCAAACCCAATTTGGTCATGTAAAGAAATATAACAGTGGTCTAGGGAAAAGTATATTAAATGATCCCATCCAAACCTAGCTAAAATAAAAGAACTACCACAGGAATTAAAAATAGGGACATGTCAGAAGATAGTTTGGGGTGTTTTTTTTCCTTTTGCCTATTTTTCAATCTGTCAAAAAGCAAATATAAGACAAGGACCAAAATAAAGTAACTATGGTAAAAAATAGTGCTGAATTTTTGAAACAAGACAGTGAGTTCAGTTTTAAGAGACTCAGCTTACAGATCCCTCATCTACATAAGCCCTCAAACAATGATGTGTTCTAACAGGGTGAAGTGCTAAAATGCATCTGAGCTGCAAACAGGGGATTGGTATCCTGCAGTGACAGAAAATTACTGCTGGATGACAGGGCCTGCAAAGTTAAATTATACTGCTTTAAAGGAGAAGAAGATAAGAGTACTGCTAGGAAATGCAGGCTGCTATACAGTAGAGTGTAACGTGCACACACCAGGATCAGAGGTCCCTCCTGTTATTCTGCTATTGTGGTGGCCAAGGCATGCCAAATGAATTAAGGAATTTCACAGTGACTTAAAAGAAGAAGTAATTTCAATTTAATAAATATATATATATAGAAATGTGGCCTAGGGCTTTACAAATCACAGAATCCATTAAAATACTAAATGAGAAATTTACCTGCTATTTTTACAAGTTGCCCTCTGCCCTCACAAATAACAGAGGATGTGTCTGAACTTTTCTAACTTCAGCCAACTACACCAGCCTTTTCTGAAAATATTCCTGTGCCTTTATTTTCAGCTCCTCCATTCTGCAGTGCTTTGTGTTATGGTGTAGCACTTTCCCAGGGCTTCCCCCTTGTACTGTAATGCACCAAATATTTGGATTTTTCTACTTCTCTTTACTATAACAAGCACCTTTAGTCATCTACTTGCTTGTTTCAAAATCAACTACTTTCAATGCACACAACAATTTGCTGTAAGAATACTTTTTGTAAATGCTGCACACTTGCCCTTTAGATATAAAATGTTCCATTCAAAAAAAAAAAGCAACTTGGACATCTAATAAGTGTGATCCACAAGATCTCCAGTCAGCTGGAGAATCACAGCCATGACACTCAACTTTAATTGTTTCTTATCTTCTGAAAAGTTCATCCACAGTTGGCCATTTTAGCTATACGGCGATGAATTTTAAAAATAAGAATTTTTGTTTCTGTAACATGAAAGTCTCTGTTAACTGAACAAATTCAATCAGCAATCCCACAGACTGGCCAAAGCTTGCATAAAAATGAAAAGGAGTGAGATAAGACAAATAATTCAACACAACTCCTGTTTCTACATGAAAAATTTACTGCCAGTCAAAATGTCAGCACTCGGGGGCACATGGAGATTGCGAAAAAGCTGTGATTGCTCCACACACACAGTTCAAGCAGATTCTTCTTCTTGCTGTTACCTCTGCACCTTCCCCATGACATGATTTACAGCTAGCCTGATGAAGCTCAGCCAGCTATGGCTGAGATACAGAAACAATCTGGTCCATTGCTGAGAAGCGCTGAGCACCTCCAAAACCTGGTCTGTGTTAACCTCTGTGCCTACTGATGGATTTCAGTGCCCCGGGCTTCAACTGATCAAGGGTCTGTCAATACTTCCCTGGAAACAGCCTCCCGTCCTGCAGCACAAGGGTTCATTTGAAAGACCTTGTGTTGATTGCTAACATGTGTCCTCACTTACAATATTTTATTTCAGGGTGAAATTCAGATGCAGTTATGATTTCAAGTTTTAAAACACTGTAGCAGTGGATTTGAACGGATAAACAGACTAAGCATAGTTAAAAGTCCCACTGGGAAGTCTTAAAAAGACTAATTTATGAATATGCAAACACTTTCATGTCATTCAATCCTGATAAAGTCCAGTTGCAGAAGCCCATAAGATGAAGGCAATCTGATACTAAACAAAGCACAAACTGCAAGAATAGTAATTTACAAAGGATTTATACTGAGGAATTTATCCTGTGCAGGTTTCCTTTCAAACATACTGCTGCTTGGGCTCTCCTTCTTTTCCAAAGACCTGGTATATTGTTCTTTTGTGATCACTTTATTTCCCTATAGTAGTTTTTGACATCTGCATTAAACTACCCTATGTATTCCCATCTTTTCTGCACTAAGTGGCGTAAGCAGAAGAAAAGGAAACTCTATTTTTCCCGACATGCACAAAGTCACACAAATAAAAATACTGTTACAGCTGAAAGGAAGAATTTGCTGCTTGCTTTGTTTGCATTTAGAAAGCTTATCACAACTAAAAATACACCTTGCCTGGTAATACTAAAGACATGTTAGTGGCGATGCACAGGATTTGCAAAATTATTTCACTCTAGCTTAATGCTGCAATCAGCAGTAAAAGGACCATCAGTAGCTTGAAAGGGTAGGGGGTGATTCTTGACATAGCCTTCACTAGGAATGCAGGCCAACAGGGAGCATTTGGAGGAACCACCCCTCCGAGACACGTATCATTACAGTCAGGACACAAAACCAGTTTGGTTATTGACAGCCAGGGTGTGTGTCCTACGTACTGCTGTGCACAGTCGGGGTCACATCCTGACCCAGCTGACTTGGATTCAGGGGCTCTTCCAGTGCTCTCATCCTTGTCCTTGCTGTCATATTATCCTAAGTATTATGGATGATAAACCAAGGGCTGAAGTTCTGACTGAGCCTTCCACTAGCACTAAACCGACTTCACTAAAGGTCATGGGAGGAAAAATCAAACCTACACTATCAGACAGCGTGGCAAGAGGTAGGGGATGGCACAGATATGGCAAAACATGGCAGCTTCTCCTCAGCCTGAGAGACACCACAAAGCCCTATAACCCAAGCAGCCACCAGGAGAGGGGATGTTCCTCCAGCATCTCTTCAGGGCAGGAGACAGGACTGATTGCAAAGCTTAAGATCACAGAGTTCCTGTAAATACATCCGTCCCTGGATGTCAGCAGATTAAATAAATATGGCCACACAGGTCTGCAGGTTAAATGGAAAGATGTTAAGTGACCCGGACTGCAAGCGTGGGGTGGGTTTGCTCCTTTGAAATCTGTGTGTTTAAATTTTACTTCCTCTCTCGTTAGCCTGATTTGAGACCACCACCGCAGTGCTATTTTCTCATTTGGCCAGATGCACATAGACCATTTTCAGAAATGGTTTTTGTCCTCGAGAACAGACACGCAGCATCTTTTCATGGTACATGCAGCTCACAGAGATCACACACAGCTTCGGAAACAACTCAAACCATCAGGGCAAGAGCAGCCTAAGGAGCCAGGTCTCAGCAAAGGGTCATCCAGCACTGAGTCTGAGGACATCCAAAGATCACTGGTGACCATCAACAAAGCAGCAGGAATGTGGTCAAACCAAGAGTACTGACAAAACTAAAATCTCCATTGTTGTGTTCTGTTGAGAAAAACTGAGACAAAGTTGAACTAAAATGTCTTTGTGATGATTTATGGCAGTGATACACTCTGGTCAGAGAAAAAAAGCAGTCTGCTCAAGATTTTAGCTCAGTTTTGTCCTTTGCTTAAAAAAATAAACAAGTGCCTGAACGCATTTGACAGTGAAAGAAAAAGGTTGATCTCTTCAGGCTCTCAAACTTGCACAGGAGTCCAACAGAGCTACAGGATGCAAAAAGGCAAACTTGTTTTTTTTAGTGTTTAAAATACATTAACCCAAATAATGACTCATTTTCTCCTTGATTACAGAAAGATGATTATGCACATGATAGTATTTTGTGAATCTGCAACAATAAAAGACTATGATGACATTTTAGAAAATGTGAAACAATTATCCTTCCCCCAAACCTCTCATTTAAAAAATAAGGACTTTTTCTCCAGAAAATAACTTCCTTTCTGAAAAAAAAAAAAATCTTCCACCTGAAAAGATAACCTTACTGTCAGCAGAAGGATGTCTGAAGGATACAGGAACAAGGACCAGTACCTGTAAAAACACTGATAAAATGAGCAAGCTCAGGTACTTGAAAGTGAACATAGCAAAGGTCCAGGCCCCACAAAAGTAGGGGGTTGCCACCTGAAAGCACAGCTCCTGCCAGGTAGCTTCCAGATCATGGTACAGGAGGGTGGTATCTCAAAATAGTGCTCAGTCAAAAGAAAACTGTATCCAAGGTGCCTGATTAGCCACGACACTAATAGAGATGTGCCTTTCTTTCCTGAATGAAGCAAGTCAGCAAAGACCACCAGCTGTACTAAGAAAAAGGATTTCCTAAGAGCAAAGAAGCAGAAATATGGGAAAGCTCAATCCACACCTACACTATAGTGAAGTTTCTCAGTTATGGCTGAGGCATGGAAGGCACATATAAATCCAGCGTAAAAGCAGATGTAGGAAAGCAAAAAAAAAGATTGACGTTCATATGGCCAAATTGCAGAAGTCAAAAAGTCAAACCAGCACCTTTTAACTCTGCTGGTATCTAGATCCAAGGCAGGTAACAGGGAAAACAAGTATTGATTTGGGCAAGTAAAGTGCAGAATACAAGATGAAAAGGAATTTTCCCTGAATAATATGAAAACTCATGGCCTGAAATAATCAAAATGCATCAGATATAGGAGATCTGGAGATCTCAGAGTTTGTGTTTGGAGGGGCTGTTCAGGGGAAGAGAGGAGGATTCCTGGTTTCACGGGTCACCCAGCACACTACAGACAAATTAATATGGATACACTGCATGTAGGCTTCCAAAATTAAGAGCAAGGCCTTCAGCTCAGCTCTTCAAAAAGAGCAGAAAGGAGAAATGCCTCCCTGACACACAAGTAGTACTCTTGAGAGCTGGAAGAGGCAGGCAGTATATGAGGTATGAGTGAGACTCAGAGCTGGGGGAAATCACAGAGGAAAATAACCATTTTAAGAGCAGCTGCTCCTCAGACAGAGTAGCAGCTCTTCCCTACCTGGAGGACTTTGCCACATCTGGGTACAGCAGGAACAGCTGCTGCCTTTGTCAGGGAAAGGGGATGCTGGAGTGCAGGAAAACCAGAGAATGTGCCAGGCAACAGCTCCTTGCCACCCTGCCCCATGTTGAACCATCTCTCCAGCAGCTCTCAGCTTGCTGGAATTGAAAGCATAGCTCTTGCATCACGCTGTAACTGAACAGATATGGATTTTTACATAGTCTTCTTTATATATCTTTAAAGAGTGTATTTCTGGAATGCTTATGGCATATCCATCCTAGGAATGAGACTGGAGGATAAGCTCTTTGCTCCCGCACTCATAGTAAGTTTAATTCATGGGAAAGCTACTGCAGCTTGGTATTTTGCCAGTCTTACACAATACGTCTTTGTAGCCCCAGACCCTCTCAAGGACCAACAGCTGCCCAGAACCCCACAGCAGGGACCCTTACAAGGTTGGTGAATGGAGAACCCTAGTTAGCTGACCTGCAGGCACAGCCCTGATGGACAGGTGAGTTTGCCCAGGGAAACACACATTTTGGGGTAAACGTTTCAGGAGGAGCTTTCCACTGGGCATGTTAAATGCTGGATGGAAGGGAGGGGCTGCAGCCCCCATGCCTACCTGCCTCTCCACCCCCTGGTGTGGCACAGCTGCAGGGGGGTTCCTGGAATTCGGACCATCATTTCCCAGCAGTTTATGGGCTAATGAGTCTTAGACAAAGATTCAGCTGCCCAAAGGCTGGTGGCTAAACAGAGCCATCAGCAGCCTAAATACTCACCAGGCTCCTTTTATAGTCAGCAGAGATTGAGTAAATATAGTCAGGGGAATTCAGGGAGTGATTCATCTTGACCCAGACAGAAGTGTCCAAAAGCATGTACAAAAAAGCAAATTGCTTGCCAAGAGGGCAGGCCAGCAGAAATGATGCTTGTCCTCACAGCCTCTGCATAACTTGTGTAGCTATTGCATAAAGATGTAATTATGTTTCTTCTCAGACTTCTGTTTAATTTTGCAAAGAGGGCCCCAGCAGTTAAATTGAAAAAAACAGATGAAGGGGATCAGACCTCACCCTTCACATCCAGGCTGCATTCCCAACTTCGAAAATGTAGATGGAACACACCTCAGCATACAGACTCTGAAGACAGTCTACACACAAGGCTCTGCCCTGCTGACAGAGCTCTGAAACTGCACCAGGGTGCTGGGTAAGGTCTAGGAAGCTATGGCACAGACAGGCATCACTTCAGTTTTTTAGGAAGCTCAAAATAACCTAGGAAAAAAAAAAAAAAGAGTGGGATATCATAGAATCGTTAGGATGGAAAAGCCCTCTAAAATGCATGGAGTCCAACCATTAACCCACAAGCACCACAGTCACCACTAAACCATGTCCCAAGCGCCACATAGACACAGTTTCTAAACTTTTTACAGTGATGTGGATTCCACTGCTTCCCTGGGCAACCTGTTCCAGTGACTGACCACCCTTCCAGCGAACAAATTTTTCCTAATATGCAATCTAAACCTCCTCTGGCCATTTCCTCTTGTCCTGTCACATGTTACCTGGGAGAAAAGACAGAGCCCCACCTTTATACAACCTTCTTTCAGGTAATTTTAGAGTGCAATAAGATCCCTCTCCGTCTCCTCCAGACTAAACACTCCCAGCTCCTCCAGCTGGCGATTCATGCTCAGACTCATGCTCCAGACCATTTCCAGCTCCACTGCCCTTCTCTGGACAGACACCAGCACCTCAATGTCTTTCTTGTAGAGAGGGGCCCAGAACTGGACACAGCACTCAAGGTATGGCCTGGCCACTGCCCAGTACAGGAGGACAATCCCTGCCCTGGTCCTGCTGGCCACACTATTGCTGCACCAGGCCAGGATGCCATTGGCCTTCTTGGCCACCTGGGTACGCGCTGGCTCATGTTCAGCTGCTGTTGACCGGCATGTCCAGGTCCTTTTCTGCCAGGCAGCTTTCCAGCCACTCAAATTCTGAAAAGGAATTTTCCCCATCAGAATATATTGCCAGTTTTTTTTTTTAATTTCTTTCTTTTTTGAGCATATCTACCTCAAGTGCAAGACACACTTAGATTTGGCCATGAAGACTGCAGCCCATCTCACTTTACAATGTACCTTGGGTATTCTGGGAAACACAAGAGGGGATTTTTTATGTAGGTTCACAAATGCGTGAGAGACCTGCCAGAAGAGCCCTTTGCCTCTCTCCACTGGTGAAGCCCAGCATTGACTTCACCCAAGAAGAGCCATCACTCACACCACCTCTCCAGCTCTCCTCCAGGCAAGCAGCAGGGGAAAAAAGGGGCTTTTCCAACCTCACTGCATGAACACAAAGAGAGTAGAAAAACACTCATAAAAGTTAAGATCGGGTAGAGAAGTGAGTAAGAGGTGAAGCAGCCAGGGAGTGACTAAGAACAACTTTACAAATAATCAGGCTGAAGCTGCTGGACATGGAGGCTGGGGCCCCATGCCCCAGGCCACCTGAAAGTTAGCAAAACCGTGCCCTTTTGAGATGCTTCAGCTATGTGAAGGCGTAGGCTGAGCATCCTCTGCAGAGATTGAAGCAGGGAGGTGTAGAAATAGAAGGAATAAGGCTGGGAGCCAAATTGGGGCGTAGGGGGTGCGGACGGAGGGAGGATAAGGCACTTTGCTACATGTCAAGTTAGGAATGTGGCTCATAAGGCCTGTTGTTTGGGTTTAGAGTTGCACAAGAGGTTACGAAGCTCCAAAGAAACACCAATAAAACAAGCAATATGTAAATAACTGGCAGTTTGTGTTGCCACAGAATGCCCAGCTAAGAGGGGCAGCTCTTCAAGGAGAAAAGAAAACACAGTCTCTTCACCAAAGGTGCAACAGTTGAGATCATTCTCCATTACTCAAAAGAAAAAAACCCAAACCAAAAATGACCATACGAACAGGAAAAAAAAGAAATAGATAAAAAAGTGCTTGACCATAAACACGAACTAGCCACAGCATGGTTGTGGTGAGCAACAGTGGAGACTGTGCAGATCAAAGCTCAGCTTCAAGTTGGAAAAGCAATGTCCCCATCTCCAAGGCACAGAGGAGATGGCAGGGTACAAGGAGCTCCTGTTGCTGGACTAATATTTGAAAACAAATTATGTCATTTGAAAATACAACCTCTATGTGCTTCACCAAGAAGGACAACAGCTACAAATGCAATGTAAATCCATTTCTTCTCCCTTTCTGTTTTTTGCTGCCCAGTGTACGTAAAAAAGGAGTGAGGCCAGCTGGGTGGGCCAAGAAACCCGTGCCCAGACATTGTATTCATGCTCACAGAGAAAAATCTTTACCAAACCTTTCCAGACCCAGTCTTACAATTGGCTAACACCTGTCTTTGGGAACATTTGTTCACTTCCATATAGTTCTCATACTCATTTAAAAAAAAAAAAAAAAAAAAAAAAAAAAAAAAGTAATAGGAATGAACTAGTTTTTTTTCTACCCATCTCCCATAAACATCCAAATTACTTCCTCTAACAGACAGAACTGCTTCCACACAATCAATAGTGGGTTTCAGTTTCATGTGGTACTATCTGTGTAAGCAGGAAGAGTTCAGCAAAAGGTGGCAACGTCATGCACAGCCTGCGTGATGTATGGAAAGCTATACATCCCTGAAAAGCCATAAGGTGGCTTCCCTTTGCTCAGCTGAATCAGCATGCAAATTTCACTGAGATGAATGAGGCAACGGCACCGGCAGGGTGTATCCCTTCTGATTTTGGGATGGAATGACATCTGGGTAACACCATCCTGGATTAATCTGCCACCAGGCAGATTGCAGCACGGATACCTTGCATGATGGGATTTGCATACTGCACAGGAAGCCAGCTAGCGCCCTGTCTGCACAGGAGATGGAAGGAATAATCCTGCCTCACTTTGTAAACTACATTCCTTATCCTAACTAGAGAGGAAGAATGAAGCTTCACACTAATATTATTATTAGGTTCTTAGATGCACTCACTTGAAAAATAAAACAGTTGCACCAAAAGATACACATTCACTGTGCTGGTCACTCATTTGCAATCCTGTTTCCCCACCACGAATAACCACTTTGTGCTTGCTGGGCTGTGTTATCTCCACAGCAATACACATATATGCTAATACAACTGCAAAGGCATGGCAGGTGAGCATCCCAAATCCTCCTGTTAAATGAATGGAATACAAAAGAGAGATCTGGGAAATAAAACATGTTTAAGAAACACCAAGAATTGGGCAGAACTGAAGTGTTTGGTCGTATCAAAAACATAATTTCCCGAATGGCCAGGTTCATTCCAACACAGACACTGAGCAAAACCGATCACTAGCTTCAACAGGGATGTGTCAAAAAGCAGAAGACAGCCACAATGTTCTGCACATGCAAGAACCTCTATTTATTATTTTACTATTATTTTAATGCAGAAGCAGTTGTCCCAGTGCTCATTATTTGGCTGAATGAGCTGAAGTGAGACTCCCCGGGGCAGCTGCTGACATAATGAATGATTGTGTGGTGAAGCCTAGAATGTGAATGATGAAGAATTTTGAAAGGCTCTGGAATTTGTGAATAACAAAAGTAGCTACAGTCCCCAAAATCTCACCATTTGTTCTCAGCAACAAAGGAGGACTCAAAGGCCTTTGTTTAACAAAATGATTCAAAAACAGGATAGGAAAGGAATTAGGGGTTATCTCTACAGGCATAATACAGCAAGCAAATTGTGTCCCCAAGTAGGAAGAGTTATGAATGTGTTCTGTCAAACATATTGTTAACTGAATTACTACGGTACTGTTTCTTTTATCCCTCCTCCAGTACTGTTACCATGTTTCCTGTGTCAGTAATTCTCAAGGTCTCAGGGCCTTTCAACCCAGACTCTGCAATAGGGGAGATGCTTATACCACAGGAGACTTTGGTCCTCCAGTGTGCAAACGGAAAGCATCTGACCATACAACCCCCTTCCTCTAAGGGTTTCCATCATGATGCCTTGGCATATCTCACTTCTTCATCAGTATTAAAAATAACCACAGTTACAATTATCTTAAACAAATATTCCACTTGCATTAAAAAAAAAAAAAACAACAAAAAAAAACAAGAATCACAACCCTATTAATGGTCTCCAGTATGGGACAAGAGCTTGATGGTGCAAGGCACTGGATGGGCCTTGGAAAAAGACAGCCATGCTCCAATGCAGCTTCCTTTCCCCTCAAGGGGGAACAAGCATTCCAGTTTTGGAGCACTTACTGTGGGGATTACGTATGAGCTCGGTGAAAGACGACTGAACCTGATGAAGATTCATGCCACACTGACAAGTGCTATCCAAACAAATATAAATTCAATTAAAAGACTCTGTTGTGTGAGCAATAAACTGAGAAGTGTTCTGGATCAAGGAGTGGAAAGCCAGCTCACCCGTGAAGGTTGTCAGGCATGAGAAATTAAGACAGGAGACACGAGCAATGCTGATGCTGAAACCAAAGGCAGGCACCATAAATCAGAACGACAGCATTCCTGGGCAAGGGGAGGAGGGACCAACACCCACTGAGGGACAGATCCAGCTCTGCTGCCTCCTCCTCGTGTTTGGGACCATCAGCTGAGGGGCAGGCAAGGGTTTAACCTCCTGCAGGCTCCACTGTCCACCAGATGAGCTCTGCCAAAACCCTGGTCATGACACACACTTACAGGGATAACATCAAGGACTCCTGCACAGGATGATTAGGCTGGTTATCTTTCCTTGCATTTAGGCATTCATTTTATTAAACCATGCACTTCCTATAGCAGTAGCCAAAGTCAATAGTACCTGTGGTGTCTCTTTTGCCAATCGCTATAATGCTGGAGCTGCAAGCAGTGCAATAAAACCTGCTTGTGCTACCCTGACTGCCTCCAGTCGATGCAAATTTGGCAATCCTTTCAAAGGAACCAGGCTTTCACCTTGGGATGCTACTCAGACCTGGAAGAAAAAGTTGCCCTGACATTAATTTCTACAGGTGCCTCATCAGCTCATCCTGTCTCTACTAGAAAACACTTGATTAGACAACAATAAAAATGCAGCAGAAACCTATGGCTAAAGAGTATCTTCAGTTCCTGGCCTCCTTCAGTCCCCTGGGCAGTACTTGGAGAACAAGAGGGATTCATTAGCATACCTTTAGAAAGACTTCAGTACACCTTTGCTGACACTGGGTGCTAGGTATTATTGCTGAAAAGCATTCTTTTAATGAATGACGAAATTGGCACTAAATATTCCAATTCCAGGAGCTGCACCAGAATTAAAAAAAAAAAAAATTAAACCACGTGATTCATGGTAAAAAAGATAACAAGACATGACAGCCACACTGAGAAGCCGCCTAGAGAACATAAGGTGAAGAAAATCTGCTATCAAATTGTCATGCCCAACATGAAATAAAGCCTCTACAAAACAATGCAGGGCTGAAGAGGCTGGAGATGTATGCTTTCCGAGTAGTGATGTCTCCTGAAATACGGTTTAACACCTGTTATTAATCCTGCTGCCTTGGCACATTTACACCATTTTTTCTTCCGTCTCAGCTACAAATGCACAGGATCACACCTGAGCCTGGCATTAACCCATGGAAGCACCACAGTCAGAGTTCACCCATCCTGCACACTCAAAGGGAAGCCTGCTATCTAACTCCCTTCTGTTTAGAAAAACTCCTAATTCCAGTCCCAGATCTATCATCCCTTCCTGTCAACCCCACTTGAGCCTTTTGCCTTCACCAACGGTAATTTATGGACAAAGATATATGGTGTGGCAGTGACAGTATTTTAGCTGCTGATTTCTGTTGCTCTTAATGTATTAAGCTTGCAAAAAGGAAGTGGAGAAACAAAGTTTTCATTATTTGCTTTCTAAAATTGACCGTATGGTAAATAAGCACAACAGAAATACTGAAAATACAAGAACATGACAGAAAGTAAACCACTAAAACATGGGAGAAGATGCCCCCAAACAGAGCTGCTCCTCCCAGCTCAAAATTCTCCATTTATTACTGATTTTTTGCACTGAGCATCACTTGCTCCACACCACCTCTTGCCATCTATCAAAATTTAGCAGAGATTTCAATGTTCTAGAGCAAAATTATCTCTCCACTTGGTTCTGCCATGTCTAAAACAAAGACCCTAAGAGCTCACCCAACAAGAGCATTGCAACCTTCAAACCATGACTGACTTTGAAGCCCTGACATCCTCCAAAGAGATGTGGTAAAGGAAGAAAGCAGTGGAGCCACATGCTCTTGGAAAGTGGGTCTGCTCTTACCATGTCAGCACCGTCAGGATCCCATCTGCACAGTGACACCAACAAGAAGCTGGAGTGCCTGTCCCAAAGAGCATCCCACCAACGAGACACAGAGGAAGGTAACAGAGGCAGCAGCAACTTGGGGAAAATCAAGCAGAGTTGGGTGCTGGCAACAGCAGTACATCCTCAGCCATGAATGTTTATGTGCCTCTTTTCCCAGCATCACCCTGCCAACATACAAAAACTGGGTTTAGCCCCCGAATTTTTCAGCTGCTTCTGATCTCAGTGAACATTAATGTGCGGACAATAGGCTTAGCCCCTGTGTCCCCACTTCTATGCCCTGCGAATGACCTTTAACTGGCAAAGGACACAATGGGAGACAAGGGCTGATTCAGGGCTGCTCCTGCCGACCATGTCACTTCTTATTTACACTTGCCAAAGCACAAGCACCACTTCTCTGGGGCCAAAAAAGAAAAGAAAAAAACCAAAAAAATCTTATGAATTTACTTTGTTGGGGCTCCATAGGAAGATGTGAAAGATCTGCGCAAAATGAAGCTCCAGTTGATCTTGGTACTGCAGTGCACAAGCACAGAGCCCACAGGACAGAGGGGGAAAGAGATGCTCAAGCATGAAGGAACACCCTGGCATAGGATTTTATATCTCCAAGATATCTAAGGATGGTGTTTTTACCTTATGCAATAGGAGTCTATTAAATTTTGTGTTGCATATCTGAACTCTCCCAGTAGTCTTCAGGAGCACTAAAAAAAAGGAAGATCTCACTGGTTTTCCACTCTCTCTTCTCAAATTTTACAGGGAAAAAAAAACAAAAACAAAAACAAACAAACAAAAAAAAACCAGAAAAAACAAACAAACAAAAAAAAAACCCCAACAAAAACCAAAATGAGCTCTAGTCCCCAGTGAGAACAGTAGACTCTACTGCACTTCTTTGTGTTGGAAGTCCTATTCCCCAAGTCCCCTGGTCCTTTCTAGCTCTATTCCCCTGGCATCTCTAGACACTTTTCCTCTCCTCCCTCCATATTTCATGTTGAAGATATTCCACTCAATTTAATAAAGATGGAGAGTCAGCTAAGTGGGGGCTGTGCATAATGCAACTTCTGTACTCTGTGACTGCATCTCCTTTAGAACAGCCATAGGCTAAATAAGTAAGAAGGAGCAATTTTCCCTCTGGGAGATGCAGCACCTTTCCCATGGCTCAATCACCATTTTATTACACTGGTTGCACAACACGCTTTGAGGTTTGGAGCACGCTCTGAAAAACTGCAACATTTGTTCACACATAAGACTTTCCCAGAAGTAATACAATACTAAATTAGCTATCATTTCTTCAAGTGGGTTGTTTTTCTTTTCTGCTGATGATTTTTATGCTCGTGGTGCACATTAAACGTAGCCTCACCAGACAGGTATAGTGCATTAGAATGGAAATGTCAATATGGTGAAACAGTATGTGTCATGTTAAACAACATTATTACGTGTATTTATACTCCAGGAGGCAATGACCACAAGATGCAATGCAACAGCAACTTTATCTGCCCATTAATAAAAACTTGTACCTCTAGCAAGTCAGGTGTCATGGCAATGTACTGCCTAAGACCTATTACTGGCAACAGGAATGGTCATTTATAAAAACGTTGTATTTGGAACTATGTGTTATAGTTACACAGCAGGTCAAGAAGATAAATTCTGGAAATGATTTTGCCTTAAAAAGTGAATGTTTAAAGTCGCTCATCTTGTACAAATACATTGGTTAGTGCTTCTTAAATTTTGAAGATTCTTATCATAATGACGCCTCAGCTATGCACACTTGGGACTCTAAAACCTCAGAATGAACAAGTGAACATTCCTTCCCTGCATGTCATCTCAAGCACCCACCAAAGAGGTCAGCCTGGAGCCCACAGTGGTGTCAGTCCATGCACAGCTCCAAGGTAAAAAGCATTTAGATAAATTGCCCGTAACAGCACAATCATTATTTCACTTGTATCTGACCTAAGTACCTGCATTTCTAGACTATTTTCTCTCTGGATACAAATTCTTCCTGGTGAAGATATTAAAAAGCAGACTCCTATAACTCAGCCTTAGTTATCTGAGCTTAAAATTTGAGGAATTACAATTATGTTCAACAGACAAAAACTCCCTTCACACCACAGGCTAGAATAAGTTTAAATGAGAAATGCCACAACATTTCTGGTCTCCAAAGCAGGGAAGGGAAGGGTTTATTTAAGCCACCACTAGTACTCACTAGCTCTGCCACCACTAGGATGGGAAAAAAATACAGCGCTATTTCCCAGGTGGCCCTGAAAACAGAAGTCCTTGCTCAGTGCCAAGGCTCTTGCTTGGAGCTGGTACAGCAGCAATGACCTTGAAGTCTTGTTCCTTTGATCTTCCCTTACCAAGACTGCTCACTCACATAGCACCATGAGGCAGCAATTAAGCTGACTGGCCCAGGGAACCGGCTTTCTCTGCCCCTCACCTCCTCCCTGTCCTCCTGGATCATGGGATAAGAGTTTTGTGCATACCCTGAATATCAGCAAAGCTGTTTTCCCAGCAAAGGGAAGAGGTTATCAACAAGCTTCTCTGGGAGGTTCTGCTCAACAGTTCAGCATGATTCAGATCACAGCATTTCCCTCCTATGCCTCCGTAATTTCCTCCTTTTCTCAGGGACTGTGAGGGCTGCTGAAATCTCAATGACCTATTCATCTCGTCCACATGGAGGAACAAAAATATCTAAAGGAAAACATGAAATTATTTTACTGCAAGGCTGTGTGAAGAGACCCAAACAGGACCTCTATTCTACAAGATTTGAGTCCAGCTTACGTAGCTTTTCACTTACTTTCATGAGCAATGCAAACAAAAAACCATCATGCCACTGGGAAACCCGTCTTACATTTTTCTTTTTGTGTTAGTAAATGAATGGAATTTTAAAAAAAAATTTAAAATTTTAAAAAATCACCAGATCCACCAGGTAGAACACTTAACTGGGAGATAAAATTCTCCAAGAACTTTTTCACACACAGACAACTATGACAAGGTGTCTTAAGGAGGGAAGGCTCAGGCATGTGAACATCACTTTCTGGCCTGTGAACCAGCAAAAAGCTTCCTAGAAAGCCAAGGGGACTGAACGTCAGTGAGAGGAAGGCAGCAGCATCTTTAAGTGTTTTATTAGCCCTTGAGAAAGGGCGGACCAAGAGACTCTTTTACCTTCATGTTTTTTCTCATAGTACCCCAAGCTTTGGGAGGGGAATAAGCCCTCAATTTCTGCTTACCCAGCTCAAGTAGTTATCCTATTAATTGTGCAGGCCTCTTGTATCACTTAGCAAGCACACTTTCCACCACCAGCACCATCTTACACTAAGGTTACAACCACAGACACAATTTCCATGGCCCAGGGGGAGCACAGCCAAGTGGGAAGGGAGCCAGGGCACCTGCACGGCTCGNACGTCAAAAATCCGTGGGGTGATCAGCTGTGACAGCAAAGAGAGTCAAAATATACAAGCAGACAATAAAAGTTTCCTCCTATATCCAGGGATGCTCAAATTTCTATTTCAGAGTACTTGTACTTCCTCATCAGTAGCAAGTTAAATTTTCTGTTGACACTTCATGAGCAATGTCAGGCCATTTAGAAACATGAATTAAACACTGAAGTAAAATTAATAAATAATTATTATTATAAATTATAAATCATCAGACATTTTGACAGCTATCATACAACTGCTACTAAATGAGAACAAACCCATCCCTAAAAATTAGCCAAGACACAGACAAGCAACGAGCAGCTGTTCATGTTTCCATTTTGAGCAATGAACAAGTTTTAACAGGGTTTGTCTGACAGAACCATCATCATCTACCATGTGAAAGTGAAGCGGCTTCAAACCTGATGCATGCCAAAATCCAGACGTCCAGCTCTCTTCACAGTAAACTAGACAGTAGTAAGAACAGGACCAACGGATCCTCAAATTACTCAGAAAAGAGGACTGTATTTAAAGTGAAGAGCTGTATTACTTCTTAGTAAGGAAAACTGCAAGTTGAATTGCATCACTTATGCACCAAGATAGCTGAATAAATGCAAAATACATGAAAATATTGCACTTCATTTGATAGCGGAGACAAATAAGAAATGCTTACCTGCACAGCAAGCATCTTTTTACAGATTGCTTTAGCACCATCCTGATGATGCATCACACATAAGTTTAGAAAACTACAGACCTAAGCAAAGATTCACTATATCAGCACTTGGGGAGTAGAGTGCCATGAAAGTTGAACAGCAAAAATGAAAAGCCACTTTGGTGCATGCATCCCTGTCTCCAAATGGAGCAGGAAGCACAGCTGGGGATCTGCCAAGGCCGCCAACTTCTCCGTTCACCCAGACAGAGTAATGACAACCAGAGAATCTTTGGAAAGGTCAAAAGCAACCTCACTCAATAAAGCTCATGCCGCTACAGGCAAGGTACCAGTACATCAAAACTAACAGATTGATTCAAAATTCTCCCTGCTGTAGAAAGCTGGGTGATCCTGAGACAAGATACTGAACTCAGATAAAACCATACCCATCCCAGCTCAGGAAAGATCCAGGTCCATGCTCAGATGGAGAGTTTGCAGTAGGAAAATAAGAACTGAAGCTAGTACCCAAGGGACACATTATCCTTGGCTCCCAGGGCAACACAGATGACGTGAACTCATCACCCACCTTAGCAATAAACGCAATAACCACCCTCAGGAATTCACACCAGCTTGGGATTAATTCAAGTCTGGAATAGGCATCCGCTCTGTTTTCTAAATCCAGCATGTCATTTAGCCTCTGCCAATATGGCTTCATTTTCATATTAAACTCAGTGGCATTTTGCTACTTAAAAACACATTTATACTATCAATTGATATTTCATAGAACTCAAGATTGATGTCACCAGGCAGTCTGGAATATAAACCAGGAGTGCTATAAAAATCATTCATCGAACAACTACTCGAGACTTAGGAATAGTTAGGAGAGAAATCAGGAATCTCAGTGCAGCAGCAAACAGCCCCTCTGCAGAGATGTCTGCAGCATCCCACTGCGAAATACCAAGCCAGCAAATCCTTCCTAAACTAATCATGGTTGTTTCCAACTTCAGAGCCCCTTCTTTGGGGCTGGCAAGACTCCTTCCCCAAACTTCAAAGCTGCAAGACCTCAAAGATGCTTTATTGCGTTTACTCTGGCCCGCAGACCTAATATATGGGGTTGATACTGGCCAGCAGCCCATGGATTCTCACACCTGGCCAACAGACTCCTGCAAAAGCTAGGCTTTGCTCCAGAAGCTGCAATCTTTACAACCGTTTCAAAGTAAGTATTTAAGTCTCTGGAAGTTTTCCCTTTTGAAGAAACCTCGTGCAGGGGCCGGAGAGGTCTGGAGGATCTCTGTAAATAAAGCTGGTGAGAGAGGGGGATAAGTGTGTATGTTTGTTTAGGAGGGTTATGTTACATTTTCTACACCACCCCATTTTTAAGGCAGGAAAATCTGCTCGGAAATGCTTTCAGAAAGAAGCGACGAAAAGATTTTGAGTGGAGAAGAGCTAAATTTAGCAGGTGAATCCCTCAGCTTTTCTACAGCATCCCAAAGCATGCTAGCTGGCAGCAGTATTCAGAAAACAAACCTTTTAATTCCAATATTTAAGGTCTAACGATTGTTTAAATACTCCTAGAACTAAAACAGGCTCCCTAGGTTGAATTTTTTTTCACTTTTTTTTCAGCTTGTTCCAGCATTTATTATTACATATTTCTTTTAATTGAAAACCACCAGGAAATTTCAGACCCCCTCTGGATGCACCACATGAAGCCAAGGGCAGTATCTCATCTCTACACCTCTATCCCAGGAAAGCAATGCTTCCGAAATATTTTTACAGGCACTCAGAACCTTCCAGTACGTTCGAAATTGCTCTCACACTGAGGCTGTGATTCAAGGTAGGAATCCAGGGTAGGAACATGCCTAGCTTTAACCCTGGCTTAAGCTATCCCAATGAACTCCAGTGGTAGATTAACGGAAGTAGAAAATGGTAGGCATGCTCTGGACCACTACTTACTTACAGCAAGTACTCAGCTGTATTTTTTTAAATGCTCTAACATTAGAGGCAGATTTTCCAAAGACCCATCTCCCATCCAGCCTATCTTTAATGGTTTTTCTGGCTGGACCCCATCAGCAGCAATGGAAGCTGGCAGAAAGCAGACAGCAAAGCAATAGATAAGGATTGTTTTAGGGAAGAGTTATTTTCACCCAATGTAACTTTTTGGCAGAAAACATTCCTGCTATGAGGCACCGTCCTGCTTCTTGAAAGTGCATCCAGCATTTCTCCAAGGAAACCCTTCTTAAACACAATGCTATGAGATTTACTGCTGCTCCTGCCCCAATGTATGAGTTTCTGCAAATAAAAAATTTTAAAAAGTAAAAAAAAAAAAAAAAAGCCAAACAAACGAAACAAAACAAAAAACACCACAAACCAAAAATATTTTTTAAAAGGGATGAAAAACGTGTGTCAAGATCGCAGCTTCACCCGAAGCTGAAATCAAAGATTTTTCTGCATGCAAGGCTTTACAGACGCACACCTTGACACGGACAGTCAGCAGCAGCCAAGCTGGAGGCGGGATCAGCCTTTCCCAGCAAGCAGGATGCCACCAGCCCCGCAGAAGGGCCCTGGATCACTCTGAGTGTGAATTCATTTTCAAAGTCAGATAAGAACTGATCTGCCTGCTTGCCTAAGGATTGATAATACATGCTGTATTAACTCCAGAATGCTTTTCTTCTCCTCAGTCTTTGTAATTAAGATTTCTCAGTTTAGGGAAATTCAGCTTCTTGTGTATTGCCTTACTTTCAGAAACATGAAGGGCCTCCGTGGTTTCTACTATGAAACAGAAAAGCTAGTAAAAAATGATCCTGGGCCAAAGGAGGTGGACTTTAAGTTCTACATAGGAAACCTGCAATCATTTCAGATTATCAGCAGTGCCTAAGAAACTTAGCAAAACAAATTCCCATGGCTTCCACTGTGTCTGCCTCTAAAACTGCTAAATATGATTTTCCTAAGTCCTTCATTGACATAAGCACACAAATCCCACTGACTTTTAAAGTGCCCTAAGTGCTACCAGAAAGAATTTTAAAAGGTGTTTAGGCTCCTGTTTCATCCTGAAATCAACAAGAATTAGCCACAGACCTTCAAAAATACTCCCCAAGGGCAATGAACAATTAAACTTTCCTGTTATTTAAAGGAGATTTTTCAAGGTTCATGAATTACTGGTCGTTTCAGTTCCTATCCTGTAATGGATAAGAAAATTAAAAAACAAGAAGGAGAGATGGGGGAAAAATAAAGAAAAAAAAACTAGGAAAAAACACATTTTGTCTTTTTCTAGCAATGCTTTTCTTTGCATTACTGACTTCCCGAATGACAATGAAAGTGCAGAACCTGGAAGCAGAAAGTAAAGGTAAGTCAGTAGAAAGGTTTAAAAGCTCATTAAGACACTGAGCAAAATATCTAAATTTATAACTTCTGCCAACTTTTTCACTAGCATATTCCGGGGTTTTCTCACTCAGTCTCATCAACATAGAAACCCGCAATGGAAGTACTCCCATCGAAACGTATTTCATAGAAGGAAAGGAAACACTGATTTCATAAGAGGTTGGGAGGTTTTCTGAGATAAAGATACCTATGCAAGAATTCGCAGTAACAGGCAGTGTTTAAATGGGGGATATTGTCTTTGACTAAGAGGATTTAAATACCTGGCTGGGCAGCACAACCTAAATGGTTCAGTCTGTGATGCTACAGAGAAGGCTGGAAATCAGCGTATGGCATCTACCCAGTGTTTCCCAACCTTCAGGACTGTCTGCAAATCCTGCCTAACAACTGGCCGCAGCAACAAATGAATACCTCAGCAACTCGTATGATAAAGTCTTTCAGCTCCTGGAAAACTGGTTGGGTGATTGTGATGCAAACCATCACCGACCGCGGCAGTAAATACGGCGGGGCAGGGGTAGGCGGAGGAGGGCTTTGTCCGTCTCCAAAACGGGACGCATTCCTGGCTAAATGCTTGCCCTGTGGATATGCAGGGAGATGAATGCAGCGAGATGAATAAAGTCAACAGCCCAGAAAAGCTCAGCTGGCTCAGGCCAGCACCCAGGAGCATCACCCTCGAGTAAACTTGGGAATGGCACGCCCGGCCTCCTTCGGCTTCCTGCAATGGAGAAGATGGAAAATTACCCCCTCCAAGGAATGACTACGGATTTTTAAGTCTAATATTTTAAAATGCAGTGATATCACTAGTGAAAGCATGAAATAGTTTACTGAACCAGTTATAAACTTCTCTCCACAGAAAACATAAAATAGGAAGATTTTCCATAAATATTCTGCGTGGAAAAAAAAAAAAAAACAACCGAAGCTATTTCGGAGAAAATGAAAACTGTGTTTTACTGCCAACATTTCTGATTAAACAATTTACTCAAAAAGCCTATTTTATGATAAAACAAAACTTTAAAACCCTGACATTATTGCAAAACATATGTCTTCTGCAACGATATTAAAAGCTAGGTAGTAAACTTGTGTTCCATTTTATTCCTTTTAAGGTTAAACAACCTTTTTCTTTTAAGAGTAAATTGAGACTCAAAGTCCAAAATTACTGCTTTTAGAATGCAAGAGTAGAGCAGTTTCAGATCACAGTCCTTGTACCAATTTGTTCAGAATTCTTTTTGACTCTAAACACACTTGTTTTCAAAAGTACAAACACAGACTATTTTTATGTATTTATGCTCTGTATTCGGCAAGATCACCGCTCATGCAGGAGGACCAATTTGGGAAGAGGGAAAGGCAGCGTGTTTTGCTGTGTTAAAGTGAAAAGGAGGAAGAGAATTTGCCTCGGTCAGGGTTTGTTGCAAGAGCCCTGCTCCCTGTTAGCAAGGGATATTGCTTTCTTTCTTGTTTCCCTTCCACTACATGAAGCTGGTTTTTAAAAGGGTATGTAGTGATAGGATAAGCGGGAATGGCTTCAAGCTGAAAGAGGGTAGATTTACATTAGACATCAGGAAAAAATTCTTTACTGGGAGGGTGGTGAGGCACTGGCACAGGTTCCCAGAGAAGTCGTAGATGCCCATCCCTGGAAGTGTTCAAGGCCAGGTTGGATGTGGCTTTAATTAACCTGGTCTACTGGAAAGTGTCCCTGCCCATGGCAGGGGGAGTGGAACTAGATGATCTTTATTGTCCCTTCTAAACCAAACCATTCTATGATTTTATGACATCCAACTTCTCTTGCTTCTTGTGTCCACACACCTTTGGGATGGTTTTTTTCTTTATAAAGACAAGTGGCTTTCTCAGTATTTCTTCTCTAAGACATTCTTCTGAAGGAAACAGCAAACTTCAAACAGCTAGACCACCACCCAAGAACGTGCAAATGCTACTCAGTGCAAGACCACATAGGTTAATTACAAGATGGCAACCGAGCCATTCATTTGCCAACATTTATATGCAAAACACCTAACTGTGAGGTGAACAAAATTTCTGGGCCAAGAGCTCCACACCAGCTTCTCTGCTGGCCCATGCAAAGTACTGCTGGTGTGCAGAATGCAATGACTTTCCACCGTGCAACACACAAGCCTCTGAGCCAGTAGTCACAGATAGGCCAAGTGGCTTCATGGCCAATGCCTTACTTTGCACCCTGAGGCATTTAAATGCCAGGAAAGCATTGTGCTGTGCTTGGCAGCTGGGAACAAGAAGGATGAGCAACAGGCTTTTTGGCAGGGCAAGGAGGGATCAGCCCCACAACTACTGGAGGAGGTCTCTGAGGCATTGTCCCTACTGGAGACCAGCAGACTCACATTTAGAGAGCCCATGCCTTACAAAAGCCACCTGCAGTGCCAGCCTGGGTGGAGGACGCCAGGTATCCTTCCCTCTGTGGAAAATCTCCATCCGTGCATCCCCACTAATGCTCTCTGGAAAGGCAACCCCAGCTCATGGCCGCACCAGCAAGGAGAAAGCAGGCAACTCAGCAGCATTCACCTCTCACAAACAAAGAAATCTGATCATCCTGGGTAATTTCCTTAGGATAGATTGCAGCAGAAGCCTAGAGCAAAATTAACTGGATGTTCTGTCAAAGCCATTAGACCAGGACTGAACTCAAAGAAAATTATGTTCACTGATGCCTTCATATTTACTTTAGAATGCAGTCATTTTGACAGGTTCATGAGGTAGAAGATCTCATTTTATGAAGGTCTTAAGGGACAAAAGGAACAGAAATATAACATGCTGCTGTCTCAGTCAGCAAAATGATCACAAAATTACTTTACAACTGACTTTCAAAACTACAAATCCAGTTATTTTGAGTAATTTCAGCCTTTTAAAAAAGATACATGGCACTTCACGTTGACCAAAAAAGCTACAAACTCGATAAGTATGATTGGGACAATTTTCCTTCCTTGTAAAATGATGTTTCTGCACATAACCACCTTCATCTCCTTCACTTCAAGTGCAACTTAAGGAGCACAGCCTACCAACCAGACAATGGAGCACAGACTTCATTTGCAATTGAGCCACCAACCTCCCCAAAACCTTGTTAAGATTCACCGGATACCAACCTAGAGTCTCCTTCTTTAACTTCTTTATTAATAGTTTCTATCCAGAATTAGCAAAACACCTACATTTCCAAAACTTTCAATCCCTCACATGTAATAACTTGCCTGCTTGGCATCAAAGACATGCACCAGCCTCTTTTTCAGGGCAACATCAGCACCAGTGAGCAGCATAAGTGATTTTCTGTGTTCTTTTGTCAAAGAACCTTGCCAGTAATGCCAGGATGGGGCTTTGGAAAGGCTCATCATCCCTGTGGCACCAATGCTACCCCACAAGGTGTGCCAAACACACAAATGGACTTACAGAAAGCTCGTAAGAGTAACTACCTTGGCTATAATCTCTCCTCTGCAAGTCCAGTACAGTACAATTAGAAAATAATTCCCTGGCTGCAACTACTTCATTCCCCAACACTGAAATTACCACAGACCTCCAAGTGTTGTTTGTATGCAGGAGCTGTGCTAGGGAACAACAAAAACAATGCTGCCCCGTGTTGAGACTTTCCACGCTGACTTTACTCCTGCAGAAAAACCTGCTGTGAGCACAGCTGGGTGCACCCAGCAGCAATGGTAAAAAGGAGAGAGCTGGGGTTTTTTTAATACTTTTAGCCTATTTCCACTTGCAGTACTTAAAAGGTGATGCCCTTAAACAATAATTTAAAAAAAATATAGAAGCCCACTTTTTTCCCTTCATTTAAATTGATTAATTTCTTAACTTCTGGCTCCATCACATTTTAATTTATTTTTCTGCTCTTTGCTTTTTCTACAGCCATTTAAAAATAAATCCTTTGCTCTAATTTCAACTACAAATAACAAATACTAAATAAAGAAATAAAAACAATAACAAAGCCCCAAGAATTTAAGGAAAGGGAAATTGAGGAATTTAATTAATTTTAACCCCAGTGTGCTTGCTAGAATAAGAAAAACCCAACTACTGCAATAAAAGCAATACTGCCCGACTGCTGACTGGAGTTAATGCATTACATCTCTAAGAAGAGCCACTTCTTTGGTGTGTCCACAATATTTTTCCCTTCCTCAAGCCCTTTCAAGGGAAATCCTCCAGCATTACAAGCTGAAGATTCACCTCAGAACGAGGGGGCTGGAGCAGCATTGCCTTGGGGTCACCTGTGGCTTTCAGGGAAAGCCAGAGCTACCATCCAACCATGGCCAGGACGAGCTGAGGAGGAGCAGAAGCCAAAGACCCCCTGACCTGGCTGGGGCACGGACAGCAGAGATGCTGCTGGTTGATGTCTGAGGCACGAAGGAGCTATTTCTGCCAGTCCTGGCAAGCTCAGGAATTTAAATCCCTTCCCGGGAATCCATGTCACATGCTCCCGGCACTGCCCTGACGTCAAGGACAACCTGAATTAAACAGGGATGAAATAATTAGGCAAAACACATCTTGTAAAATTATCAAAGTACATCTGATATCTGAAGCACACAACGTTACAATAATTGCAACATCTGCATAACCTGTCAGAAGCAATAGAAATAAAAGAATGTTGCTGTTATTAATGCTGAAGTTGTCTTTAAACCCATTAAAATCACCATAGCCTCAGACCCAGGGAGGAGAAAGGTGGTGTATGACATCTGTGCTGATTACATGAGGAATCTGGTCAAGCTGGTAGATACAGCCTTTCAAGCAGGCAGAGGGCTCTGAAAAAGCTATTATTTCTGGACAAAAAGGAGGAGGAGGATAGGACTGCAGCAAGAAGCTAAAAACAAAATAAGAAGGAAAGAAAGAAACAAAGAAAGAAAAAAAATTATTGATGCTGCATTTCCACTTTGAGCAAAACTAAATCCCTCCCTCTCACAAAAAAAAAATCAGAAATCAGGTTTTTTTAAAAAAAATAAGTAAGTATGAATGTGGTTCACTATAAAGACATGAACTGGCCAAAAAAAAAAAAAAGGAAACTCAAAGCAAATCTTGTGGTCAGATCAGAATACTTAGCTCTGTTGTAATTAAGATTGACTTTAATGGATAAACATTGGTTTTGGCATCCTGTCTCTCGCCCAGAAGCATACGCTTCAAATTTCTGACTAATATTAGCATTTCAAATTGCCCAGAAAGTGATACCATCTTAAGTTAGCACCCTGGGACCTGCAAAGCAAATAGGTAAACTTGGGGTTCCTACAGGAAGGAAAACTTCCCTGGGATGAGAGAACCGTGTCCTGCTCTTGTTGGTTTTGCAAACATGTATATGCAATGCACATACCCAGGTACGTAAAGAGTTATTTCATCACTCCAAGCTCAGGAAGTGGAAGGTATATATACTTCTGAGTATATTTGTATGTATATTCGTATATATGTAGGTGTACATGTGAGTATAGGAGTACACACATGAGTATATAATACTCATATATATATATATTTTTTTTACCTGCATCAAGTATAGGCACTCAGGTCTCAAGTAAAGGTCCACCCTCACACCCAGACAGGTCTAGCCCAAGCATCCTCCCACTGCTGAGGCAGGCTGGGACACTGCTGCTCTTCCCTGTTGAAGTGAGCACTGCAGGAGGCTCCTGCAGAGCACAGCAAATCCATTCTCCAAGCACCACATTTTGATGACTGCTGAACAACAGGGGAAAGACGTGGCCGGCCAGGAGCGCAGGGCGGGCAGAAGGCTGATTTCAATAGCCCCTCCCTCCTGCCTTGAAGCCAAACAACACCTCCAGCCCTCCACACTGGGATCTCAGCTGACTCTCCAGCGCAGCAAAGCATCAAAAGCTGCCAGTTGTGAAACCCTCCCCTCCATCAGAGGAGTGGAACACAGGTAATTCATCTCACCAGTAAAAGAGCCCAAAAATAAATTAGGATTGGCTGCAGCCCCACCAGACTGCCAGAGCTGCACCTGTCTGTAAAGCAGACACGCCCAGAGCTCTATATAGGATACACCAAAAGCTCTATATAGGACACACCTAAAGCTGAGCTCCTGCATGGTTGTTTATAAAACTGTGAAGGGCAAAAAAAGCCCAGCAGACCAGGTGTGAACCAAGAGGTGTGCTTTCATTACTGTCAATCTTCTCTCCTCCATAGACAGGAGTCTTCTTTCATACAAAATAAAATAGGAGGGAGAGGAAGGGGCAAAAGAAGCTCTGAAGCGCTAAAAGCAACCCAAGTAACAAAAGTAACCCAACTAACACAAGTAACCCAGCTTTGACATGTAAAAATGTGATTTTTTTCAGGGTCCTACTCTTTGCAGTGATTCACAGCACCGCTCCTTTTTCAGCCAGCAGCAGGCAGCTTTCACCAGCTCTCTCAAGCAAATTGGTTTGCTCCCAGGGGCAAAAGCAAGTTCTCTTCTGAAGAAATCCCCAGGACTCAGCTTTTAAGGATTATTTTCTGTACTGGAACTGTTTATTATCTAAATAAATGTCAGGTGGCTACAGATCTGTCCTCCCTCTGATGACCTAACTGTATTTCCACCTGCAGCTAGGATGGTTTGGGGTGCACGTGTGGCAAACAAGCTTGACAAAAACAAGTCATCATCCACCATTTTATAGTTAGCACTCCTGAACGTAGCTTGTGCCATTGCCGAGCTCTTCTTTTTAATAATGTATCTACCGTTTGATGCTGTGAAGATCTTCCAGCATGTAATTAAGTCCAGGGAAGTCCTGCAGGCAGCAGTAGGATGAAACTGATACAGTGCTATGTAAAGTCTAGCATGTAGGTTATACAGTTGGTGGGTATATATAAATATATATATGCATATAACATCTTCATTCCTTTACACACCCATGCCTTCTCAACATATTATTAATAGCAGAGGAGCTTGGAGTGCTGCATACGTAGGAACACTGTTGATGTAACACTTTGCATGTTTATTCTCAATGGATATTTGCGATTAACTCTGCAGGGCATTTCTTTTGTATCTCTGCTGAGAAAATATTATTCAATGGGAATAGCCCCCCTTCTTGCAGGTGGCCTGCAGATTTTGTGTGCTGTTAAAAGATTACTTACAAATCAATGTGGAAAACAGGGTAAGAAGGACAAGTTTTAGTTTTAATGAGAGCTCTGATACAGCACAGTCCTCCTTTTGAAGTTCTCCTCTTTTCTAAGGAGCTTGGTGACATCGGAGGCCAGAGACTGCAAAATCACTCATAAAAATCTCACTGAATTCTGTGAGGTCTGTCACTCACCTATAACCTGGGTGGCAAAAGTATTTGATTCCTGTCAATTGCAGCCATGGCCCTGGATACATATGAATGCTTCTCTGTGTAACTCTTGATAAGAATTCTTGAGAAATTAGTTTCCTCTGTCAAAATTTAATGGTCAAAATGTCATGCTACAAAGAATAAAATCACAATCCTCATTACCACTCAGTGAGACCAGTGAAGTTGATTTACTGGTGTTTATATAAAGTTGAGCACTAGCTTCTGATTAAAACTAAAATGATAAGAAATGAGCTGAAATGTCAGCCACCATCCCACAGCTCATCTACGGCATCACAGATTAGAATTTTAAAACGGGATATAAAGACATATCTGCTTGCATACAGCATGAATATGGAAGGCATTCAGATACCAAAGCAGTGTTCCCAGCCCTTCCTCCAAAATTCTGTAGCTTTTTCGTTAGCAAGTAAATAACTATGTGCAAGAGCCACACTATGCTCCAGCAATGCATAAATGACCCACAGCAACCCAGATAAACAAATCTACATGTGTGTCCTTTCCTCCCTTCCCAGTACAGTTATTATACCCTCTTTCACTGACTCAATGAGAATAAATTCAAACTCCTACAACTTATTGAAAGTAAACCATCTCAGGGGTAGAAGAAATGCCAGTTTTTGGCTGTGTGCCCTGATCCAGAGTGCCCAGCCCTGACCACCAGGGCACCTACACCTAGCACAGCATCCCTCCTTTTCTTCCCCAAAGCTTAGCCAAGACAAGACAAAGTCATGTTCCTTCCAAAGACAGCGAACCAGTCTCAGAGGTTCTAAAAAGGACTTGTAATGAAGGTTAGAATTCCTCACCCAAAACCTGTTTCTCATTAATTTTTATCTATTTTTGGTATTCACCATTTCCTGGAAGTTTAATGGTGCATTTTTGTTTATTTTTGGTATTCACCATTTCCTGGAAGTTTAATGGTGCATTTTTATTTATTTTTGGTATTCACCATTTTCTGGAAGTTTAATGGTCCCAGTACTGGGCTGCATTTGCTTCCCCTCTAAAGCCAATGGCAGCACATTTAATGATTTACTGTAATTTGAACTAAGCATGGCTCACAAACCATGCTGTAAATTTAATCCCTATTTCACCTAAGAGACAAAATAAAGTTTGAAAGAAACTGCTCAGAACAAGGCAGACCTTTAAGCAGCTCTGCAGTTCGCTGAATTTGGTTACTAAAAGAAGATTAAAGTGAGAACGAATGGGATAAATAACTAAGTTAATCCCTATGAGCTTTCTGTGCAGTCAGTCCTGACTTCCTGCCACCCCAATGGCATCTCAGGTGTTCAGTCCTTGAAAGTCACAAAGCAGCCCCCAGAAGACCTGGTGAGTGATTCACAGAGTAGTAAATGCCTAAAGACAAGTTTGGGGGTCTTTCCACCTGTTTTGGGTGCCATCGTTTTTAAGAATCATAATTAAAAGTTTCCCAGGCAGTTACAAGGTGAAGCAGCCAAGGTACTCAGATTCCCCTGGGACCACACAAATCTAAGTAATAGGGCTGATGAAAAAGTCTACACTGGAAGATACATGATCAAAATGATGATAAATTGGCAACAAGAGGGTTTTCACCTGGTGCAATAGCATAGTATGAAACAGTGTTTCATAATTCTCAAATTCCTTCACCTAAACTTTATCCCAGCACAGCACGCATTCAAAGTGTAAAGAGAGGGTGTAAAACAGGCTTCCAGAGACCTCCTTTCTTATGGTGGGTCTGTAAAGAATCAACATTATGAGGTCCCGACTGGAGCTCAGATTCTGGGAATTAACACACTACCAATAAATAATAAAAGCCAGCACGAGAGAAAGAGAAATTTATGGCCTGTCAGTGCATGGAAGGAAGCAAAAAATTAATAATTAAAATGGAATATTGCTTGCAGTTCTATCTCTAAGAGTAAAAGCATTCCTGCTGATAGAGCTGTGATCTGCTGGATGTCAGACAAAGATGGGGACATTCAATCTTCGATTTGCATCATTGCTCCTTGCACCAAGATACTCAAGAGCGCTGGGCAGGGTTTTGGTCAGCACCGTAACACATTCTAAATAAACACAGAGTGCAATAAATCTCCACCCACAGCACACTGGCACTATCAGCACGGGGGCTAGATGGCCAGACCTCGGCGGTGCTGCACCACACCTTGGCAAACCCTGGCTGCTCAGAAAGGCAGTGCCCAGTACTCACTGGCTGTCTTCAACCAGCTCTGCTCTCAGTGAGGCAAGTGTGACTCAGAGCCCAATGTTGCCAAACTGGGACACCTCCTGTGAAACTGCTGCTTTCCGTACATTATTTTTAGCTTTCTAATTATACAGTTACCAAACATACCAGGAAGGCTGAGTGGGTCCCTCCTTAAGTGGGGAGGGAGGAAAAAAAAAAAAAAAAAAAAAAAGTGGCAGCAATATGAATTAACTGAGACGGTTTCAATAAAGCCAAAAAAAAAAACTGACTACCAGCACAGGAGGTGATGATAACACACCAAAACCCACAAGTCTGACAGAACAAAGAGATGTGCAAGAGCACTGTTCAGGTAGGCTAAACAACACTGAAAAACACAGGCTGGATGCAAGACTCCGGGGGCCAGCTCCCTGCTACTCTCTACCCACAGAGAGCATGGAAGACCTGAAAATTAAACCATAACCTCTCCATATATCCTGGGGCAGGGGCTGACATTTCCCAGCACCTGGTGAGCTGTCAGCAGCCAGAAGGAATTGGTATAATAGACTGTCTATCAGCAGTTAAGTTGTGTCATAAGCTAGTAATAATATCCTATGATGGTGTCTTTTAATTTATTTTCAGTGCTGTAACACCCAACAGCCCAGGAAGAATACATTTCCAAATGGGTCTGCTGGCTCACAACCTCATTGCATTTCTTCTCTAAAAGGGTTATAGGCTGCTGGCTTCAGGGTAAGGAGGACTGAATATTTACAGCATGTCAATTGCTGGGGATAGCCTGAGCCTCTAATCACTCTGACAGTAGATCCACCCTTTGTCATCACAACATGAAGTCTGATTGCTCTTTTCTTGAAAAGTTTAGCCACAAATTTTAAAAATATGGATATAGTGCAGTTCAGATGCCTCGTGTGAAGTCAAATCTGTGAGAAGGTGGCTGTCTGATTTTCAAATTTCCACTGCAGTGACTTATTTCAACTTCTACATGGCAAGGCATGAAGCCTAACAAACTGCAACGATTAATCACTGCAGTTTGCAAAATATTCCCTTCCCCGCTGCTGCATGAGTTCACAAACCATGGCAGCCTCAAGTTCACACTATATAAAGTTATCTTTATATCATCCAAAATCACAGAAAATCTTTAAGTGCTAAGCCACCCATTTTTTCTCCTCAAATCTCTATCATATAAGTGAATTAAAAATTCATACACAATGCTATCCTCTCTCCCTCAGGAGGCTTCTTCCAAAAACATGTGATTTTTATGGGAAACAAAAACGAGTGAAAAAAAGGCAGTGCAGGCTGCCTCTGGTCTGAGCTCCCTCCTCTCCCCACCAAAGCTCCATAGGCTCTCTTCTCACCTGGCTGTGATGTCCAAGCAACCTCTTTCTATCAGCTTTAGGACAGCTGGATTCACATATACCTATTTCCTCCCCAAGGTTTTGTCAACAGGAAAGAATTTAAAAAAAAGAAGCAGTTGTAGAAGGACTTGTCTTTAGAGCACAGGGCTGAAAGGCACAGCACATCACAGCATCCAGACAGTACAGCAGCTCCTCCACATGTGCTCTCATCTTGCTCACCTGAAGCTCCTTATTTCTTTTCTTTCTTTTTTTCCCCCTCCACTTGAAGGTTACTATTTCTGCAGGCCATTGATGTGCAGTCAGAGAAAAGGACTTCGCAACACCAAAAGAGAAAACTAGAGCTGGAAAAAAAGGTCACACTTACACGTCGGGAAGCTTGTTTGGTCCAGTTAGACCTTCTCTGACTGCAGGTGGCAATTTTACCTTTCCAGACAGCAGTTTACCTTAAAATAAAATAAAATGTAGCAGATGTCACCAGAAATTGCAAACTGTCAGAGTTCCCATTCACACAGCCTTGGAAAATAAAGGCTTATCACACCACGTGTCCGCCTGAATTTCTTGATCCGACGACATCACTGGCAGCATCCCTAACTAAAATGCCAGCTTGCATCCCACTGTCACACTGAAGTTATGGGCCATCTATTTCCAATAGCCAATTCAATGAAATAAGAACAATCTCTAGAGTAAACATGCATTTTATTTCCAAATCTAATCACGTTTAGTACTAGCTGGCTTCAAATGGGATGAAAAAAGACATCCCATTGTCCCACGGCTGCCATTCCTAAAAGCCGTAAAACAGTTGGACTGAGGCCACTGGGAAGCTGGTGGGATTCCATCCTTCTACATACTTTGTTGAACCAGTTTTGAAGGCACTGGGTACACACCAACAGCCAAATGTTTTGCGCCACCTCTGCTCTTTTGGGATCAGCACAGGTATTAGACCTGTGATAGGAAACAAAGAATCACCAGACTGCATCTCCATCCACATCTTCCATAGGCCCATGTCTTCTCCCAAGGAGTCAATGTTCAGACAAAGACACCACCAGTTAGTGCTTGCAACACCACCACCTGGGGCAAGGGAGGCCAAAATACTATAAACAGGTTAGCAGAGATGAGCAGGATAGGAAAGCTGGCAGGAACTCTCAGGGAAAATACTGAATGCACTTTAATGGCAGTAAGAAGCATCTCAAGAGGACTGGCACAGGAAATCTGCTAAGCTTCTCTGTAGAGAGATTTCATCTTATTTCTTGAGCAGTCTATTTTAAGACAATTTCAGTGACCTTACTTAACAGAGATTATGCTGTGTTTCAATTAATTTTTACAGCATTATAATTAATATTTTGGTGTCTGCAGGAAAGCACGCTGAGCTGTGTAAAATCCACATGCGCGGCGAGATGACAAGTGCTGTTATCGAGGCGGAAGGAAGGAGATAAGAGCCCTCCAGCCTTGCCTGGCAGGGCAGAGCAGCAGCCCTCCAGATGACTGCTCCTGCAAGGGCCCAGCACACAGAAACGCGGCAAAGGTCAGCATTCCTCTTCAAATAACCCAGCTAGTATCGCCAGGGTGGGGATATTTTCTCAAGCTAATGAAATTCCACATGCACCCAACACCACAAGCAGAGCTTCTCCTCGCCACCTGCTCAAATAACTGAGCCCCAGGAGGTGAAAGCAGCCAAATCAGCACAGCTTATACACATGCAGTTCATGTAAGTGCAGCCTTTTTTTTTCCACTCAGAGAGCTGAACCTTAGCTCATCTGGTCAGATACACTAATTCCTCTGTACGCTGATCACCTCTCAAGCAAACCATTCTCACACCACTATACAGGCTTCTTTTTGCAGGGCTCATTGCTGCTTCTGTTTCATCCCTGGGTTTGCAGCAGGACAGAAGACATTCCATGACACCATTCCTCCAGATCTCTGCTCCTGACACATGGCGCCTCCAAACCAAGAGAGATCCAGCAGCTTCAGCACCCTCATTCACTCAGGGAAAGCTGACTTCTATATACCCACATTAATAAACAGGACTAAACTGATGGGACAATGAAATAACTCCTTAAAGTTTCTGGGTGTGCTGTTACATTTGGATCAGTGTTTCCCCACAATGCAACCTCAAATACTCCATTTTGATTTCTGTTGTTGTTGTTTCAGTGAGTCCCAGCTGTTGATGCTTTTACTGAGCAGGATCATGGCACAACCATGCAAAAAGATTCACAAACACATCACCTGCGCTTTTTAAAATCCCAAACTCAAACCAAAAAGTCTTCCTAAAAACTCTGAATGACATGACAACAGCTTAACTGTGCTTGACAAAATTCAGCAACTGTGCAACATTTGAGCACAGCCATGAATGTACATTCAAACCATCTAAACCTTTGCAAGAGATTGGTAGGATGCTGCATGGGTGAAGTACCACCAGCAGCACTGCTAGAGGCTGTTCAGTGTTCTTCCTGAGTTTGTAACAAGTCCTAAACCAGGAGTAAGTGAGGGGAAATCACAGAGTGAAAAATTCTAATGGTGACAGCTCAGCAGTGGTAATTTGTGACTGAAGAATGATCTGGCACAGAGGGCAAGAAGTCCAACTACAAGAAGGGGTTAAACTCTTGGGAAGCACGAATGCCAGGGACAGAGGACTTCTTACAAGGGAGAGAATTTTCCCTGGGTAGTAAGAGACAGTCTCCGCATTGTTTTGTAGCCATCCTGGAACTGAAGCCTCAGGGGCTGAGCTCAGGGACATCTTTGGGCAGCAGAGCTGGGCTGGTGGTGGCCCATGCAAATACTCTTGGGATTGGTGCTGGAGCCAGTGTATATAAGGAATTTGCTTGTGGTGCATCTTCGAAGACTCCCTGTGGAAGCAGGTACTGCAGCAGGACTCCTCACATATATTCAAACACAAACATGTGCCAAATTTGCCTCAACAGGTACCACAAAAATTTCCTACTAATTTTTTGCACAGTCCTCAAGTGCAAAAAAAAAATACGTAACAATCCCTAATACCATGTATCAAATTGGAAATTCTGGCCTTACCAAAAATACCATTAAACAACAAACTCAAGCTTACACTCCTAACTGCAGGTTACTTGTATTTGTTGCCAGGTGAGTTATGAATATTGACTCTGGGCTTCGAGTCACCAGCCAAGATCCATTTCCAGGACAAACCTTTATCTCATTGTTGGAGTTCTTCTTCCTCAAACCACTTCCAGTACTACCTATGCAAAGCAGCTCTATGGGTACAGGAACCACAGCTATATGGGGAACCATCAATCCAAGCAATGACAGGTAAAAGAAAATTAGGTTTAGCCTAATGAACAACTCGAGCAAGTGCAGACATTGTCCACTTCTTTGTTTACACACACAACCTGCCTTTTAATTGGAATGGTGTAATAAATTGAAGTATTCAGGACGTTGCAAGCAGGAATACCATTCACTGTGAGCTCCAGCTTTACTTTTTTCCTCACTCTGAAATCAATTAGATGTGCTGCTGATAGAAGAATGGAA
Source organism: Machaerirhynchus nigripectus (assembly GCA_013397975.1). Classification (NCBI taxonomy): domain Eukaryota; kingdom Metazoa; phylum Chordata; class Aves; order Passeriformes; family Dicruridae; genus Machaerirhynchus; species Machaerirhynchus nigripectus. The sequence goes on from VZRQ01004341.1 coordinate 1,059,510, forward strand.
GAGATGGTTTCCATCTCTCTGAACATGCCAAACAGGAAAAATTAAGTTAAGTGAAATGCAAGGACTCTAACTTAAATGTAAAGTTTTTGTCACATGCTTTCAGCTGTCGGTGACTTCCTTGCCATCATATTTAGAAGAAACGTGGAGTATGTCTTACATCTCAGGTCCAGAGTGACAAAGCAGTCTCAGACAAAGCAAGGATCTGAGGTCAGTCGGCTCAGCAGGTTGGATGCACAGCTGGCTACCTACCACAGCTCGCTCCTACCACAAGAGGTTTTGTAAAACACTTGCCACAAAGCAGGAAGATGTGTGGAAGCACAGAACAAGTATTGTAGTTTGAGCAAGCATTCACATAAGGAGAGTATACTAAGCTGGTATTTTTTGGCAAAAGTTACATATAAAATGGAAGGAATTGAACACAGCTCTTGAAAGCCAGGGGGCAGAAAGAAATTGACAGATTTTTTCTAGGACTCTCTTACCACCTTAGGAAAAGAAGTAATAGTACACAGTTGATAGCTATTCTGACCATAAAGCCAGAGATAATTAACAAACTAGTACACTTACTGCAAGATCTAAATTCTTAAAGTGATAACTGTTGTGAGGCCCTCTTAAAAGTGGACTTAAAAACAGGAAGAAACAGAAGAAAACAGGAAGGAAAAAGGAGAGCAATGTTGGCCTTAGGATTGAAGCACTGATCCTGTCAAAAAAAAGAAGCAATGCCAATCCTATATATTATTGCCCCTCCCGTGAAATTATCTATGCTCTTGCATCCTTATGTTTCAGTGACCTCTTAGAATCACAGAATTACTTAAGTTGGAAAAGATCTCTGAGATCAAGTTCAACCCAGCACTGCTGAGTCCACTACTGAGCCATGCTCCTAAGCACAACTACACATCTTTTAAATACTTCCGGGGATGGTGACTCCACTACTTCTCAGGGCAGAATATTCCAGTGCTTGATAATCCCTTTTGTGAAGAATATTTTCCTAATACCCAATCTAAACCTCCACTGCTGCAACTTGAGGCCATTTCCCCTTGTCCTGTCACTTGTTACTTGTGAGAAGAGACCCGGACCCCACCTGGCCCCACCCTCCGGTCAGGCAGTTGTAGAAAGTGCTAAATCTCCCCTGAGCCTCCTCTTGTCCAGATCAAACAACCCCCAGTTCTCTCAGACACTCCTGTTAAGACTTGTGCTCCAGACCCTTCCCCAGCTCCATTGCTCCTCTTCGGACACAGCAGAAAGATCCATGAACAAATAGCCCTGAGAGCTAGTGTCTGCAAAAGGCTTTCCTGCAATACCACTTAAAAAAGGGTGACATTGCTTTACAATTCACTAAACAACATATTTACTCACAGGCTGACTACATATGTTGTACTTAGATGTCACAGCAGATTACTCACTAATTACACTAGGAAAAACCCAAGTGCTTACTGCACACTCTTTCCTCTGGTGCAGAAGAGGTCAGAGCCATACCTTTACATGACAAATGATCACTCCTACAACTAGAGGTGGCTGCTTCCAGCAACAAAGGACCCCTCCTTTGAACAAGTGCCATTAAATAACCCTTTTGTTTTAAATGATTACACTAAAAGCTGAGGATGTATCAGAAATGCCGAGACTGACAAAAATTAGGAGCTCTCGCTGCTAAGGAGTCAGTTTGTTTAGGCCAATGGTGCAAAAACCAAATGGTTTCTTAACATTTTATTGAATCTTTCAGGCTGATAAAAACTTCTGCTACTGAATGAAGGAAATCATATTACCAGGGCTGATATTCATCAGAAATATTTTGAACTGAATATGTGAACTGCTTTTAACTGAGTTTAAATCGATAACTCCACTACTGTGGTTAGTTTTATTGAATTGTACACTGGAATAATATAATTTCAATTATGTTATGATGAAAGTATTACCCTCCACTATGAGCTGTATTTATTCAGCAGGAAGGTGAGATGTGCCACTTCTTCATTTGACAAATCAGTCACACCATTGCTCTTAATGCTATTTTATTGAATGATCACTGCAGGTTTACAATGCTACTCATGCAGCAGGGCTCTTCCCTCAAAAGGTCAAAACCTTGAAAAACCTTCATTTTCGATAGCATTTCTTTTTCCTTTCAGAAATAAAGCACTGGAGGGAAGTTCAAATGCAACCATACAAACCCACGCAAGCCAGCATATGTTAAGTGCCTAGGATCATTCGTGGCTGTTTCCAGAGATCCAAGCAGGGGTTTGGAAGCAAGAGAAAGTTTGTTTGTGGGGGGGGTGGTTATGCTTATAAGCATTATTTATACATGCGAGATGACAGCTAAATCTTTCTCACTTCTCCCTGGTGGAAATGCAAGAGGGGAGCAGCCTGTGATTGCTTTAAGCATCTAAATTTTTTGTTACCTGTAAAAATTCAGCTGTAAAGCAGGAGAGAAAAAAGTACTAATATGGATTCAAGGCTCATTTCTATGTTTCCTCGCACATGATTTTCATTTTTAAAGCATCATTTCATAGTTTAACTTGCATAACATTTGTCTTTGTCTTGCTAATCTCCAACAGAGTTTAAAACCACAAGGAAGTGGCAAGCAGAAATAACTCATCATCCTAAAACAGCAGTTGTCAGAGGTGAATTTCAGAGCACCTTGACAAAGGTCATCAGAATCATTAACCGCATTTTACTGAGGTTTAGATGCAATAAGGAGACCAAAACCAGAAAGAATGACGCACGCACACAGGGCAGGAATAGAATCCTGCTCTCCTACCCGGCCATGGGAGCACTGCAAATTCATTCTATATCACAACATTATGACCTTATCACAGATGTACTGTACAGAAGGCTCTTTTTTTCCCCCAAGCACCACTGACCTGCGAACTCTCAACCTCCATTCCTGTAATACCTATAATTAAGTAGCTTTTACTTTCCTTTGGTGTACCAAAAATCAGAACTACTGAGTTTTGTCTAATTGTTTGACTAATGGTCACAGAAATCACCATTGTCTTCAATTACCTTAGCAGGATTAAAAAGGATTATTTTTTCCTTTGCACGGATAAAATGCTACTGAATAGATTTCCCCACAATAATCAACAATCAGCTCTTAAGTCACATATTAGCCAGTGATGTTCTCTTTTCACTGACTTGGAATCAAGCTTGGTTTTCATCAGCAAGTAAAGGAAAGGTCTCCTTCCTAGGAGACATCCAGATTTCATTACTTCCTGTGCCCGGGTCCTTCTGACGTGGGATAAATGCACAGTGTCTTGCTTCCTCCTACATTCACATAGAACCCCTCCACATAAACCCTCACTTCTGCAAACAGGAGCATAAAGTCAATGCACAGTTGTTCTTTAAATTAGGCTGAAGTGGGACTCTAAGAGCCCCAAATGGCACCTGCTTCAGTTAGGTCTCTTCTACTCCAAATACCATTCCCACAGACATCCCATGTCCACGCACACTGCTGCTGCTGCAGTCTAGCCAAGAAACCATTAGCACTTTGCAGCCTTCAGTTTAAGAGCATCAGTGTGTGACAATTAGATATATTAAATTCTGTCAGGCCAACAAAACTTGTGATTTCACTAGCAGAACAATACCAATAATTTATATGTAATTTTTTTATCAGCGATTTATCCGTTAGACGTCATGCTTTGATCATGATACTTGTGGGTTTCACTTTTCAAAAAAACCCATTACAGATATGCAGGCAAGTGCCAAGTTACACCACTACCTATAATTTCATTCTCCTTGCTGCCAAACTGAGCCTGGGTCTTTTACTATGCATACAAATGCTAATTACAGCTCAACACTAATGCTAATCCTGACATCTGCTAATTAAAAGATCACATCTTCTGCAGAGTCAGCAGTGCTATTCAAATGAAAACATTAATCAGTTTAAAATTAAAAAAAAAATCAATCAACAAAGCAGGAATTTTAGTCCTTGGTTCAATTAATATCAAAGTGCAAACTGGGAGTACTCAAGAGCAAGTGTCAGTACATTCTTTGAGAATATCTAATGTTCAGTGAAAAGGAAAACTTTCAGCAGTGTCTGATTTCTCTGTTCTTAGTAATTGCCCACTTTTTCTCTTACAGTTTCTTTAATCCTCCCTTCTCTATAACCAGAGCACCTCAGAAAACTCAAGACCAGCCCATAGCAACATCCCATAGTCAAACCAAGGCAAGCACAATTATCCACATGTGTACATTCAAATGCCTGAGCAGTCCCACTTAAGCTTCAAGGGACCACTCTCCTCTACAGCTAACAAATGGACCTACAGGATCAGGGCTGTCATTGGGGCTGTCATTGGGGCTGTCATAGACAACTACAACCCATTAACATGCTTTACTATCAACAGCCTCTTGGAGAGAACTGTCCAGGTTCGCTTCCCATTTCAGCACACACAGTAGGCAGGGAAAAAGGATAAAAAGCACGATGCATCCACCCCATGAAATAGATACTGAGACCATAAAACCCCACCAAGAAGTCTACACATGCCTGGACCTAACACACAGGGCTCCTTGATTCACCCATTCCTACCTCAACCCCTGCTGCGTTACATCTTGTTCCCAGTCCTTGTTTTTCCTTTAAGGGATCTCCATCCATTCCTCCTGGAAGAGCCCTCCTGCACAGAAGCTTCACTCTCTCCATGAACTGAGCTGCTACTTTCCAGACCTTGCTTGCTGGTTGCTTCTTTGATTTGTTTCTTTGGTGCTTAGAAACCATGGTACAGGTGCTCCACAGACAAAATAGCTCTGGTCAGAGTTAGGATTATAGGGTTATCAAAGAAGCAGATAGACTACTCCAGTTTCCAAGGAAATTCGAAGAAAATTATTGTAACTGGAGGTTTTAAAGAGATGAAGAGAAGGTGCAACCCAATGGCATCCCAACAACAACAGTCTCCTATGGAGCAACCTTTCAAAAATCATGTTTATTAAGTGCCAGGAGGATGCCTGTCGGTAAAAAGGAATGGGAAGTCACCTCAAAACAAATCAAAAAATTACCTTGTCTCAGTGGGGCAATACTCCTGCAACCCTCCAAAAGAAAGAAACAGTTACAGTAAAGGAAAAAGCCCATGAGCAACAGCAGCTTCCATGGCAGCACTGGGCAATCAGCAAAATAAGGCTTTTCACTCATTTAGCATGCTGCTGCTCAAAATTTATTTCAAATAGGCTGCATTTATTTTGCTGTAGCACAGTAGAAAAAATAAAAGGAGCTCTCTGAATTTTTTAGACCAGTTAATATTTGCATTTATAAGGAAACCACAAATCGAGTTTACTGCCTTTTTAACAACGTTAATATGAAAATGCTCTTTTGATGTAAGATGCCAAGGTTTCCTCCCTTCTTTCACCTTCTCAGCTACATGCCCTGCAATTGCCATCTTATCTGCACTTTAAAATTTCCACTCCGGTGAAGTCTTACACTGTAATATATCTTTAGCTAATAATACACCACAGCCAGTTATAAATGAATCATGCTGATAAAAGGTCTAACAAAGTTACCAGTATCATTCCGTAATGCACAAGCAATATTACCAAGTCTTATTTGAACAGAATAGGCAATTCAATCAAGAAAAAATGTGACAGAGACTTCCGACTGCAAAAGAATCTTAAATCATTAATGAAACTAAGAATTTAATGTATGCAAATTAAATTATATATGCATATTTCAATGGGCTAAAAGTTTATGTGCATACTTTACTTGGGAATTTGCCTTGTGATACGATTAGAAAGAAATGGTGACAATTGAAATTTTTTATTACTTTGGACTGCAAAGTGTTCATATAATTTATGTTCACCTAAAAAGGTACAAAACCCCATCAATTAGAGCCAGGCTGCAGATGGTATAAATAGACTGCAGCCCCACTGAAGGTGCTATAGCACTGTCTCAATACATCATTTGAGGTGCAGGTCTCACTAGCCTCCACTTGTAGAAAGAAAACAAAACCTGAGGTTATGAAAAACGGGGCATCAGCCTGCACAGAATTCAGAAAAATAATTTGAGACCTCTCCTCCTCTGGTAATCACATTCAGCAGCAGGTTCAAAAGTTTCCAGGGCATGGCATAGAGGACACTGACCTGTACAACCATTAAATAAGCTTTCTCTCCTGGCAAATCACTTTTTAAAGGCAGGAAGGGAATATGTGATAAAATATTAATCCTATTGATTGTGCTCTAAGTAAAAAAAGGTTAGAATCTGATTGCAGAGGATACGACAGTTTGTGGCTACTAAACATCTCTTCAGAATTACTATGTTGGATTTTTCCTCTTTTTAGTAAAGCAGGCCAAAGAAACATTCCCCTAATTAAATGTCAATTTTTTTTGACTTCTGAAATCAACCCAGTATTTCCTGCTATAAGCCATTTACTGGGAAGACATAAAAATCCAGGCAGGCAATGGGCCCTTTAGGAAACATTCTTCCACCCAAGCCCAGAGAATTATACTGATAAAAATACACCCATTTATGTTGTCACAGTGAAAAGCATCCATTGAAGCTCAAGGCAGTAAATGAGAACCAAGATGTCATTTTCCATTTTGAGGTAAAATTTACTAATTTAATACTGACTACTTTTTTCTTTCCCTTTTTTTTTCCTTTTTTCCCTCCAACAGATTAACAACACTCCCAAAGAAGAAATCAGCAGAGGGAGAAAAGAAATTCAGAAAGAAGAAATTCAGCAGAGGAGAAGTTCTGAGGCAGATGTGCCCAGAGTGTGGCATCACGTCCAGCTAACACAGAAATGGTACCCACAGAGCCAAAACTGACCAACTTCACCAGGTGCACAGCACCAGCGACTTCTGACAAGATGCTGAGCCCTCCCCATCTGAGGTGAAAATCTGGTTTTAGGCTCAAACCAAGCAACGCCAACGCTCAACTGCAAGGGAGGATTTTAAGCCCTATTAGTGCATCTGTATAAATGCTTTGTTGAATTAAGCCTCTGCCTGTTTACACCTCTTCCTGTTATCATTTCTCCCTGGGCTATCACTAAATCACATAGGATCTAATGACCTAATTAAAACATTTCTTAACACTCACAGCATTTTTGATGCCAGCTTTCAACACGACTAATGGCAAATGAAGGTTAATAACTGGTAATTATCATACCCCTTTTAAGATTATGTTTTTAAACAAAGGAGTGAAAATATAAAAAAGAAATTACTGCAAAAAAAGAGCAAGCATACATGCCATTCCCTGGCACTGTTAAACATTGTTCACAAGAACAACAGTTTTGGCTATAAAGGCCAAATATTAAAAACATTCAAGGTATTCAAGCAGGATGAATCTTAGACACTGCACATTCTCAGAATTTCAGCTTTAAAAAAAGCCACCTGTAGAAAAAGCTATCTAAATACCACTTTACCAGTACAGAAATCAAAACTGGTATCTTGCCAAGATGTAACTACTGAAGTGCAGATACAGCTATTGAAGTGCTTCCTCTAACTTTTCACTGTTCTGTAAACAAGCTGCTTCTTTGCTACACTGTGTTTCATATATACATTATGCCAACCAATCCCCATGGCCCATTTTTACTAGCAGAGCTTCAAATTTACATGCTTTAAAAAAAACAAACAAACAAACCAACAAAAGTCAGACTTTAAAGACATAATAATAAAAACCTTCCACCTAAGACGACACTACAGAAGCTTCGTGAACAGTTTATATTAACAGCTGCTGTAAAACCAGTGGGAACACAAGCCTGCATTGAAATAATATTTAAGGTTTTCACAACAAGAGATGAGCCAATTTGCAGAAATACAAAATAGTATTCAGAAAGGAGCCGGTGCTTGGACTTGTCTATTCAAGTGTGTCCTTCAGTAGGAAAGGCTGCTCATAATGCAACACCTCAATGCCATTCAGGCTCAATCAATTCTTACAGAGGCAGATGCTAAGTTGTACTGAGCAGAGCCTCCAGTGTATGACAAGCTCTAACCAGAAACGTAGCTTTCTCCAGTAAAAAGAAGATTTGTTCAGAGTTCCAATTTTAAAATATTAGGAAAATTGCTGAAAGTAAGATTCAACTAAGATACCACTAAGTATCATGTTTAAATCCCTTGAACCCTGACTCTGTCAGCAAGTGCTGCCTGGGAGAGTAACAGAGATTTTGAACTCACACTTAGGAGACCTACAGCCTTCAAACTGCTACAAGGGGATTTTTATAGCTAATTTATTTTATTCAAGATGAATGCACATGTCTTTGTGACCTCAAGAAAATGTCACGAAGAGGTCTGTGCAAAAGCACTTCACTTGGCCACTGGAGTTAGGGTACAAGGCTGGCCTAAAAGTAAGTAAGGATGTTTGATGCACTGATAAATCCCCAGCAACTGGAGCAAAACAACAGGACTGTGCTATAAACAGACACAAACACATCATAAAAAACTGCAGTGAAACACACACATAGCTTCAGAAGACTATGGAACGCATGAATATGCTTTATAATCAGTGACTTGAGGCAAAAGAACCAAGATCAAGGACTACCAAGTAACCCTGGATAGAACATTCTCAATCCCCTGAATCAGAATTTTTCATTTCCAGCTAAAGTGGCTGAAACTTTTAAGCAATATTATCCCTTTTTTTCCCTTTTTTTTTTGAAGTAACGAGTCATACAAAATCATTCATTGGATCTAACTCCATATTGCTTTCCTCCAATTTTTTAATTAGATCTGACAATTATTACCATAAAGCACAAACTATTTTTAAGCTACACTCAAGTAAACACTCAGCAACATCTGCTTTGTTTTCATTGTTCATTAAAACTTATTCAGAACAACAGAAGTTTTAAATGCTCCATCACTTGTTATTATTCTGCATTTAAATACTTCGATCAGCTCTCCTCTGTTTAGAAAAAGCAACATACACCATTTTATATCAAGATTAAAGAAGAAATCTTCCCACAGTCCTCTAACAAGGGCAAAATCATCCGATGGCACCACAGAAATCATACCAGCTGGTAAAAAAAAAAATACCAAAAACTCAGCCACCAGTGGGAGACTGCTACTGTACACTCCTAAAAATCCCCATTTCCATCCAGATCAAAAGTCAGGGCTGTTCAAGGATTCAGTCACCTGCTTAAAAAATTAAAACCAACAGTGTGGAGAAGAAACCAGCACCAAGTAATTAGGAACAGGGTGAGTGAATTTAGTGCTACATATCTGCAATATTGATGGATTCAGGCATGTGCTGTGCATATATAGCTCTGCTTTTGAGATGCAAGATGCAGTTTGCTCTCGCACCTCTCATTCTCCAAAGTTCTGTACCAATTTTAAAATCAATTTGCATGATGCTGAGGTTCGATTTGTGTTAGTTCTCACTGGAGTATATTAGAAACAGCAGGAAGACAGAGAATAGCAGACACCTTGCTAAGCAAGTTACCATACATGTACACACACACATATAGAGAATCATAGAGTCATCTAGGTTGGAAGAGACCTTTAAGGTCATCAAGTCCAATCATCAACCCAGCACTACCACTGTAACCCCTAAACCACTAAATCATCACCTACCAGCACACCCAGACACCTCTTGAACACCTGACAGTGGATCCCATCAGGACCCACAGACTTGTGAGTGTCTAACTGGCACAGCAGGCCACTAATCATTTCCTCATGGCTTATGGGGGCTTCACTCCTCTCCCCATCACCAACTTCCAACTCTGAGAGCTGGGCATCCTGAGGACAACTGACCTTGATATTGAAGACTGGGGCAAAGAAGGCACTGAGTACCCATGTATGTGTATATATGTGCACTTTCCTTCTCACACATACTCCTGTGTAATACACATCTATGCAATGCTCAGTGTTCCCCAGGGCAGGAGACTTAGCCAACACACTGGGGACTGACCTTCACATCACCTAAGACTGGAAACAGGAAGGTTGAGAGAGACTCCAACACCGCAGAGCAAACATCATACACATTTTGAGCAGCTCTGCACTGTCCCACAGCTTGTGCTGCTACTACGCAGGTACACAAAAATTAGCTGTAAACCTGCCAGGAAACTGATCCCAGGTGAAAACAGCCTAGCAAGAGTTACAAATTCAACAGAGATTTTAAAATTAGAGCTTCATTTCCCAGCTTGGTTGCCCATACAGCCAGAGAAACAGATGGGAAATGAAGAGGGTTGATTTGGGGGTGGAGGGGAAGCAGTCAAAACTTGCACTGGAACATCTGTCCAAACTGCAGTTCTCAGGGACTCAAAAAAGGAGGGCAGAAAAAAAAATCTTTTTTTTTTGAGTCTTAAAGAGACTAGCAGGATCTACACACACCTTATTCATAGGACATAGCTTTGTTACATAAACCATTAATTTGCCTGGAACCAGGCGCTTAGGGCTGCATTCTGGGAAGCTCCTCTCCCACCAACTGGCTCAGCATCCCAGAGCACCTACCCAAGGGATGCCTTTCCACATGAGTCAAGGCAGACATATCTCCCAGCATCTGCCTTTTCAGCATCTTCACAGACTTCTATGTTTTCAATCCTTGAAAGAAAAAGGGAGAGCAGAGGTGTAATTGCACAGGTTTGCAGGTTACTACATGTCCTTGAGGAAAAAAAGTCATGGAGATACAAAAGCCCATGATGGGAATCCCACTCAACATACAGGACTGCACAGGAACAAGAGGGATCACTCATATGCCACCACACTTGCATTTATTTTTGGGAGGTTTAAGGTACGTGTCTTACACCAGCTGAAGCGAGAGCTCCTTCTGAGCACAAGCTCTGTGAAGATCAGGGGCCATTTCAATTCCTCTCCATGCACTTCCTGATGGATCAGCCTCGCTGTGCCAGGTACCAGCTTATCACACAGATTCACATTTAAATTGGAAATGCACTGCAAGCCAAGGAGAGTAATTTCCTGGGATGGGATTCACCCCCTCCATCTTAAGGTATCTGCAATGTAAATGTCTCTATCTGAGTTTGGCACCTTAGGCTCCCTTTACAGTCAGTGAAGAGAAATAAGCTTTTTAGGATGCAATTCATCTGACATATTTTAAAGGTCTACATGAGAAGCAAAGGAATCATGCCTTAAAAGTGCCTGCCTCTTTCCATTAGACAGAAGGTCAGTTTCAACGATTAGCTTGCATACAGACATGTCAGTTGGACCAGATAAACAAAACCTACCTCATCTTTCTGCTTTTAAAAAACAAAACAAAAACTAAAAAAACAAACAAAAAAAAAAACCAAAAAACCAACCAACCAACCAAATCCCAAACAAACAAACCCACACAAAAGCCCACTCCTCAAAAAAACCCCGAAATCAAACCAAAAGACCACAAAAGCCAGACACACTAATCCCACGGCAAAAGCGGGATGCAGAATAAAAGAATAAAATTATAAAAATACCAATTAGCTGTTCAAACAAGCCCAAACAAAGCCCGCTTCCTGTCCACCACACTTCAGCACTGCAATAAAAGCTCGCTAATGAGCCTGTTAACTACACCAGACTTACCCACTGCCTACAGCAGTGACCAGCTGACCGACCACCAAACGTGTCCCAGTGGATGCTCTCCAGCTGCAGCAGTATCTCACTCGGTGCAGCTCAGCCCAACTCAGTGTCTGGGAAGATACCAGGAGAGCAAAACAGGCTGCTCACTGGGATGTTTTTCTAGATACTTGACCAGCTCAAATAATTTTGTTCAGGAAAAGAAAAAGGCCCATACTCATCAAAAAGCAAGAGGCAGAAGCTCAAGCAATTTGGAACCAAGGTTAGTTGTAAGGAAAAGCTAAGCATTTGTCATTATAAAAACAAGCAGGATCCAAGCACCAACCACTATTTCTGCATACAGCAATAATTAAAAAAAAAAAAAACACGTTTTGTATCTTTATTCCTTTCATACCCAATGTATAACAGGTATTATTTCTGGAACAGCAACAACTTCTAAGGTATCACCAAAATTCACAGGCTCTAGCACATTGTGATTTTGGTCAAGCTGCTGTATACATACAACCTCCCAATGGAGTGTTCAAGTCTCATTTTTAATCAGTTACATACTTAGAGCTGTCCAAAGAGAAAAGACATGAAACCATTAAGGTCAGCATGGGGACTGAAGGAAGTTCAGGAGACGAATCATGGGGCATGAGGGGATTACACCCTGTCACACTTGTACAACTGAACTCAATACTTCTGCTGCCTGGACCTGCAGGCAACAGTCCTGTTAATCATAACATTATAATACACATGTAATACATAAGAGGCGCATAGTAACCTCTAAGTTATTAGGTATCAGTAAAATAAAGTGACAAGACATTGTACTTTTTAAAGAAACGTTAATTTCCTCCATATTTCAGCAATATTATAAGTCACCACTAGATACAACGTCTCCACATTGAATGAAGCAGGTATTTGCAAGCCTCTTCAAGCAGATTCACCTTTTACTTTTCCAAGCAACCTCTTACATGACTAATGCGCAGGGAAATTCAAGTCCATAACATTCAGCTCTCAATTAGAGGCTATTTTTAATTAGCTACAAACACAATATCCAAGACTGTATCAGTAGCAACTGGCCTGAATCAACAGAGAGTTTTTGAGGAAAACAAACAAAGCGAGCCCACACAAGAAAACCTCATCTGGCCTTCGTCCAAGCATGCAAACTAAGGGACATTTCCATATCACTTTGAAGACTTCAGTGCACTGACCAAAGCCAAATTAATATGGGAAAGACAGCTCCTTCTCAGTTTAAAAACAGAAACTGTTTCTTTACTATAACCCTTACCTGACAAGAAGAGTATAGAGACAAGCACAACAAAATCAGACCAATACGAAAAAACAGCAAATACATTTTTCATCGGTCTGACATCCCAAAATGTAAATAAGATGAGAACTGATCAGTAAAGTGGTGGAAAAACTCAAAAGGGAAGGAGGAAAAAAGAAAAAGCCCCATCCATCCCTTCATAATCTCTCACTGCATCCAGAAAATGGAGGCAACCACAACGCTATCTGCTCATCCTCCTCCATCGGCACATGCCGATGGCATTTTTGCCATGATGTGACACCAGCACCTAGAGCTGAATACCAAAGTCCAAACATTGCAAGGCAACATCAAGATTTCACAACATGATTTATTTGTGGCTCCCAGCAGGTCTTCCCAGATGATGAAGTGTCTTGCCAGCAGCCGAAATCTCGATACTGAGACCACAGAGCTGCATTAAACAAAGTGTTGCTCCTGCTATTATTTTATCCCATCCTGCTCACGAACGGTGTCCTCTTGATTAATTTAAATAATTGCTCTGTGTTACAATAGAACCAGAAGACACACATTGATCACTTTTACATACCCTGGATGCCTGACATAATGAGTCTGGAAATGGAAGTGGAGAAAATAAAGAAAATGGAGTTGGCATCCGGCTAGGAAAAAACTCGAGTAGCCAGGGAGCTACTCCAGCCCCTGCTTTGCTGGAAGGGAAGACACTTGTCAGGACACAAAAGGATCCTCCTTTTTCCCTCAATCAACAGAAAATTAGCAAGGAGGCTGGAAACTTGACATAATTACACAGCGACCTTTGAACCTTATTACTGCATACACACACACAAGTTTAACTGTATGGCTGTCATTAGTCCCTTACTCCCTGACACAAATTAGCCGTATTAGGCAAAATTAGGCAAAAATTCTACAGGAGCAGAAAGCAAGAAATGTTGCCAAGTGGAATAATTAGTATGCACTGCAGCTGGACACCTTGTGCTGCTCCAACATGAGCACTATCCCCTTCTGGTAGGTTTTGTAACATCTGGCAAAGGGGGTTCCCTTGAGCTCTGAGGAGGACCTTTCCCCTCCTTGTGGCATTTGCCTAGCATTAGTTTTTTGCCACAGAGTGCTGGCACATCTGGGACCCTCAAGCCTTTAAAGTCCACACAACTGTATAAAGTCCTTAAGTTCTGCACAGGTGACATGCAGACAGGGAAAAGGGACTATATAATATGTTCTCCCATGCACCCTTGCCAAGGGCCACCACATCTCTCAGGATGGAAGCATCAGTGATGCTTTCACAGTATGAACCAACCCAACCAGCACAGCCAGCACATGTGGCAAGCAACTTTCATTTTAATTTAAAAAAATAGCTTAGCTTTAGGAGCAACAGAATGCTAGTAAAGAATGCCACCTCTCTTTTTTAAACAGCCACCCTAGAAATTTATCTGTGGTGGATTTTTTGGCTCATTTTCCAGTCCCACTGGAAGTTCAAAATTAGGTGAAGTGCTATAGCTCTGCAGCACTTTACATAAAAAAAGAACAAAAATTTTAAATATTATAACAAGATGTCATTCCCAATTATCAAATTATCCCCATTAACAAATTACCAGACTCAGCTCAGGAACAGATATATAGAGGTTCTTGGACCAAGTTAGTTCTATAGAAGAGCAGGTGTCAAGTAGACTTCAGTCCAGTGAAACTTCAGTCCAGTGAATTTTCCATCTTCCTTTTCCTGTCTGACATCTAGGTTAAGGAGAACATAATGGGACCATTACTTTTCCTGCAGGCTGTGCTATAAATTTATGGAGATGTAAATTTCATCTCCATAAAGGGCCATTTTTGAATGTTTGGGGGTTTTTTTAAGGCTGGATTATAACCTAGCTTCCATGCAGGGACCCAGATGAAACAAGGCCTGTCTGAGCACCCCACTGAGTTCAAGCCAGAGCCAAGAACACCTGTCATCCTTGTGCAATCAGTAAAATGGTTATAAACCCAGCTCTCCTTGCCCTTACCCTTCCTCTTCATCCACCACCATCCCAGAATGATGATTTCATGGCAGGCAGTTTCACCACCCTCAGCACCAAGCCAGCCCTGAGGACACCATCTAGGATGCTCAAAGGGATCATGTTTGCAGGTCTTTGACCCATGGCTCTAGGCTTGCAGTCTCTGCTGAAAAAGACAACTCATATCCAGCTCCAGATGTATGGAAGAGCCCCTTAAAATATGATGGGAAGCTACATGCTTACAGGCCACATTTCTCCTCAGTGTACCAAATATAAATCACCCTGCAAGGAGGAATTATCCCTGAAGCTCAGGCAAACATCATGGCAATATACGCAAGGCTAACAAACACATGAATTCCTGTACTTCACACCCAGCCCCACAAATCTTCATTTGGCATCTAGAGGGATTAGCAGTGCACTAGGACAGAAAAAATATATGCATAATTAAAAGTTATTAGAAAGTCCTGAGAGCTGTCCAGCTCCTAGGAAAAACAATCCCCTTAACCAAAGACCAGGGGAGGCAAGCAGCTGGAGCATCAAACACTGGAGGCCTCCTGAAATGGCACTTAAAGATATAAGGTGTGGAGCTCTCATCTTCTCTCAGCTCCTGTAAGGAAAGATTTTGGGTTTGCCTCTAGAAGGAGGAATCACTTAATCACCATCTAACCTGATGGAAAGACAGCTGCTGTACAATGTAGGGAAGCAGTGGGGCAGATGGGGATTGATCAAAACACATTTTTGCAGCAGAGGCACTCTGGGGCTCCTTTCCTTTGAAAGGGGACTTCCCCTTTGTTTTGCAGGGGAAGACTAAGTCACTCAGAAAACTCACACATCAAGCCCTCCAAGATCACCACAGCCCTACTACTACTGAAAGACAAAGTTTAAAATAATATACTTCCAGGTACTCATGCTCTCAGCTTCACACTGGGAAAAGTAAGTCATGTGGTTGTGTGTCAGCACCTGAAAAACCTGTGCAGTTCACACGTTCAATGAATTTTTGTCCCTGCGAGTTGTATGGAGAACTATAATGATGTCGACAGTTTTGCTGGAAAAACAGATATATACCACTGTATGTCCAATAATGTTTCAAAATTCGAAGCTCCTTTGGAACATGTTTTCCCTGGTGAAGGGTTCCACGGTAGCTGTGCCCAATAAAAAAGCACCGTGATTTCAAACTGTTGTGGTTTAACCTCAGCTGGCAACAAAGCCCCACAGAGCTGCTCGCTCGCTCCCCGCAACAGAATGGGGGAGAGAACCAGAGTAAAAGTGAGAAAACTCATGGGTTGAGGTAAGGGCAGTTTAATAGGTAAAGCAAAAGCCGTGCAGGCAAGCAGAGCAAAACAAGGAATTTATTCACTGCTTCCCATGAGCGGGCAGATGTTCAGCCACACACAGGTAAGCAGGGCCCCATCACATGTAGTGGTTACTTGGGAAGACAAAAAGACACTACAAATGTCTTCCTTCATCTTCCGCCAGCTCTATATGCTGAGCATGATGCCATATGGAATGGGATATCGCTTGGGTCAGCTGGGATCAGCTGTGCTGGCTGTATTCCCCTCCCAGCTCCTTGTGCACCCCCAGCCTCCTCGCTGGTGGGATGCGGTGAGAGAGGCAGAAGAGGCCTTGACACTGTGCAAGAGCTGCTCAGCAGTGACCAAAATACCCCTGAATTACTGACACTGTTTCCAGCAAAAACCCCAAACACAGCACCATACTAACTACTATACAGAAAATTAACTCTGGCCCAGCCAAAACCAGATGATAAAAACAAGGAAGATGAGAATATTTACCAACATTTCAAATTTTCTCCTTGTTGAACACAATAGAAGAGGTTAAACACCCTGTGGTGAAGCCTCCCTTCCTCACTCTCACTGATTTGGAACAATCATAAAACACAGGACTGCTTAAGGGCATCAGCACTGATCACAGGAGTCAACTACCATCAACTACATCAGCACTGACCACAGGAGTCAAATGCCTGTTTGGGGATTTGTGTTTGTGGGTTTTCGTTTTTTTATTTCTACAGAATATAAGCATCTAAAAGCTCTACCTAAAGGATAAGATTATTGATACAGACCTAGATATATATGTGCATCACTTGATATGCCAAACCATATGCCAAGGGAAGTCCTGAAGCGTGTAAAGCTTGATCTGAAAATAATTCTCGTCAGAACCAGAGCCCAAATCTGCAACGTATGATAATTTCCCTACATACTATTCTCAGACCTGCCTCACTTGGGTTATCTTATCCCCCCAATCACATTGTAACACCCTACACCAAAAAAATAAAAAGCCCAACCCCCAAAACACGTTGCACAGCTGTCTCACTGTCACATCTATTATTCAAGAAAGGTCTCATTGAATAAATGTCTGTTCAGAGGCTCTAAACAAATTTCATTTCTGAACACCACTGTCTGCAGCCCAGCAGGCCATTTCACCAAGATAAGATCACACATTTAATCAAACGCTTCAAAAAAGAAATACACACCAAGTTTGCTTAATAACGTCAAATAATAAAAGTGCAGCGCTGGCAGCATACTAATTTTTAGTGCTCTTTCTTCTTTGAGGGTTGTCTCAATAGTCAAGGTCAACCGTACATGGGATTTCTTCTAATTAGGGCTTCTGGTAATGGCTAGACCTGCTTACTCTCACCACTTAGCCATGGTTTTCCCTAAAATAAAGACATCTCTCTTTCATTTTAAATTAAATCACTGCAGCATCCCACCCAAGTGCAACAGACAAAACTGCATAACTCCACTAATTCAATAGAGAACGTAAATGAAAGAAACAAAAAACACATCTTTGTGGTCAACCAGGAATCATCCACACAAACGTCTATGGTATAAAAGGAAAAGTGATTTAGAGTAAAAAAAAACAAACCCAAAACGTGATTATCTGCTTGGTGTTTAACTATAGCTCCTACTGCAGCACAGCACAGACCTACTCTGAGTTAGAAATTGGGAGTGGACTTGGCACCGCTAGGTCAAAATACACTTTCCCCTTTGTTTTGTCATAGCAGTAAGAGGAACCAGCTCAAAAACCCAGCATTATGTTACTACTACTGCAAAATACATCTGTATTATTACAGACCAGACTTAAATGGCATTCCTCACTAACTTGCCTATTACTCGATTAATAATTATTTATTTATGCATTTAAGTGATCAGCTTTACCACAATGACAACTGCTGAAATAGGCTTTGCCCCCAAATTACGTGAACTTGGGATAATCATGGACTCTTGCTGTGCTCAAGCCTGCAGCTTGAAAAGGGTCAAACAAAAGCTGGCATCCTCACCCTTACAGCCTGGCTCATAGGTTATGCTGGGCTGCCCTTTGCTTGCTCGGGATGAGGGAGCAACCAAGCATAAAGGCATTGGAGAAGACAACCCCCCATCTGCTGCTCCCAAATCTTAAGCTAAGCAGTGGAGCAGCTCTGAAATATATTCCCCATCATATCCCATCTTCCCTGTCAAAAACATCCCTGCAGACACTATGGAGGTCCAGATTCTCCCCTTGAATAGGGAAATTACAACTTAGTTTAGGCTGGTATAAGCAACCGCTTGAGTCTATTGGCAAACATCTTTCTACATGTTTCAAACATCTCGAGTTTCACTCAGGGTCTCAGCTCCACTGCAAACACAGAGCTGCTCAGTTGGGAATATCCTCATGTGCTCAGTGATGCATGCCTGTATTTCTCACCAAAACAAGGATACTTACATAGGTATCATTCCCCTGTTGCAGTGGATGTTGTTCACCTCGACTTCAGCAAGACTTTAGACACTACCTCTCACAACATCCTCACAGGCAAGCTCAGGAAGTGCGGAATGGATGAGGGGACAGTGAGGTGGATTGAGAAATGCCTGCACTGCAGGTCCCAGAGGGTCGTAATCACTGCACAGGTTTCACGTGGAGGCCTGTCACTGGTGCTGTCCCCCACGGTTCAATATTGAGCCCAGTTAATCAGTGACTTGGACAAAGGGGCAGACGCCTCCTCAGCAAGTTCACTGATGACACAAGGCTGGGAGGAGTGGCTGATTCCCCAGAGAGACATGCAGCCCCTCAGCAGAAATCATATGAAATTCAGCAAAGGCAAATGCAGGGTCCTGCACCTGGGGGAGAACAGCCCCAGGCACCAGCAAAGGCTGGGGCTGACCTGCTGGGAAGCAGCTCTGTGGAGAAGGACCAGGGGGTCCTGGTGGACAATAAGCTGTCCATGAGCCAGCAGTGCCCTGGTGGCCAAGAAGGCCAAGGGTATCCTGGGGTGCATTAGGAAGAGCATTGCCAGCAGGTCGAGGGAGGTGATCCTGCCCCTCTGCTCAGCCTTGGTGAGGCCTCACCTGGAGTGCTGTGTCCAGTTCCAGGCTCCTCAGGACAAGAGAGACATGGAGCTCCTGGAGTGAGTCCAGTGGAGGCCAAGAAAGATGATGAGGGGCCTAGAGCATTAAGGGACTGGAGCATTTACAGAAGAAATTCTTTACTGTGAGGGTGGTGAGGCACTGGCACAGGTTGCCCGGAGAAGCTGTGGATGCCCAGGCAGTAAATGTTCCAGGCCAGGTTGGATGAGGCATTGAGCAACCTGGTCCAGATGGAAGATATCCCTACCCATGGTAGTGGGGGGAACAAGATGATCTTTAAAGTCCCTTCCAACCCAAACCATTCCATGATTCCATGATTGTGTTTCTCTAACTGAGATACACGTAACAGGCTGAGAGAGCTGGGCCTGTTCAGTCTTAAAGAGATGACTGAGAAGGGACCTCATCAATGTCTGTGAGTATCTGAAGGGAGGTGTCAAGAGAACGTTTCCAGGCTCTGTTCGGTGGTGCCAAGCAACAGGACAAGAGGCAATGAGCAGCAACTGAGGCACAGGAAGTTCCCCCTGAACATGAGGAAGACCTTTTTTTACCGTGTTTGGTGACAGAGCACTGGAACAGATTGCCCAAAAGGACTGTGAGTCTCCCTGAGTGGAGATACTCAAGGACGGTCTGGATGCAAATCTGTGCAACATGCTCTAGGATGCTCCTGCATTAGTAGGGAGGTTGTATCACATGACCTACTGTGGTCCCTTCCAACTTCATCCATCCTGTGATTCTGTGATTTCAGCCTCCCTTTTGAAAATCAGCGACGTTGTACAGAAGAAGGCTCCCCACTCCTGCAATCAAAAGGCGTTGCACAGACCTTAGAAAGACTCATTGCAAATTGGTGACCTACTTAAGGAGATCTATAAAGTGCATTACGATTGTAATTGTGGATCCCTTGTCAGAAGGTCACAAGTTATCCCTCTATGCAGCGTAATTGCTACGTTTCAAATACCTATCGGGAAGAATTTTACTCAAGGAGGTATGTGTTGTTTTGGAGTTGTACCAAATAAAGCAGCAATTTTAACATTACTGTCCTCTTAAAAAAAAAAAAAAAAGACACACAGACATTCCACACACCTGCATCCATTAAAGATAATCCAAAATGACATTTTCTTGAAGAAGTCTGTGCTGTGGGAATTTCAAGTGCAGTAGTCACATCATAATTTCCCTCGGAAGGAAGTGGGATATATACATCAAATTTTCAAACTATTACAGCCTGTGATTGCAAGATCCAAAATCCAAAGGAATGACATTTTAGATTACACACACAGTTCCAACGAGCTTCAGCTGAGACACAACGTGCAGTATAGAAATCTGCGGTGTGCTGGAAACAAGAACGGCTGTTTTCTAGGTATTTTGGATAAGCCATCTACTACAGGATTACAGACCAGTACTGTGTACCTCCAGATAGACTTCACATAAAAAAAAAAATCATTCAGGATAGAATCCCAAAGTCTTTTGTAAATCCACGGGAAAAAAGGAAGGAGACAAAAAAACCCCAAAAAACCACACCAAAAACACAAAAGAACACAGCAACAAAAGTGGCAAGTATAGATTCACATTACATAGCAGATATGGGTAAAAAACTGCAGCATATATCTTGCTGAAACAAAAACACTCAAACAAAAAAAACCTGTGCCCTTTGAAGTGAGTGGTGGGAATTTGCACCATTTCGAAATCACAATGTTTCGGTCAGTAACACACACACACAACGGCAGAGTGAGAGAAAAGGAGTTAACGTGATCCCTGAAATTCTCTTCAACTGTCTCCATCAGTGAAATGTATTAAGAACATTAAGCTACAAAAGGTGCCTTTTTTTTTCTTTCCTCCAGTAGTCTTTGGAACAGAAAAAAATAAAAATAGAATTAAAAAAAATAAAATAAAATAATAT